>CP050232.2:6668310-7225000 GCA_012066045.3 Morus alba | reverse complement strand
GGGTTCCAACTGGTTTGCTAGCTATCAATCCGGTTTCCTTGAGTAGATCCATGACATATTTTTGTGGAGAGATAAAAATTTCCTATCTAGATCGAGCCACTTCAATTCCAAGGAAGTACTTTAGCCTCCCTAGATCTTTTATTTCGAATTCCTTGGCTAGAACCTCCTTTAAGACTTTCTTTTCTACCTCATCATTCTCTGTCACTATAATGTCATCCACATACACTATTAATATTGTGACAACCCCTAAGGCCGATTGCTTGATGAAGAGTGTATGATCACCTTGCCTTTGTTTGTATTCATTGGCTATCATCACCTTGGCAAACCGTCCAAACCAAGCCCGAGATGATTGTTTTAACTCATATAATGCCCTTTTTAACCGGCACACCTTGTCATTATCAGCTCCACTAAACCCTGGTGTAATACTCATATAAATTTCCTCTTCTAGCTCCCCATGGAGGAAGGCATTCTTCACATCATACTGCTGTAATTCCTAATTAAAGTTGACAGCCACAGATAGCAAGATTCTCACGGTGTTCATCTTTACTACTGGTGCAAATGTTTCTTCGTAGTCCACCCCATACGTTTGAGTATATCCCTTTGCAACTAGCCTTGCCTTATAGCGTTCTAGAGATCCATCTACCCTAAACTTTACTACAAACACCCACTTACAGCCTACTGGTTTCTTACCCTTAGGTAAATCAACCAACTCCCAAGTTTCATTCTTTTGCAATGCACCCATTTCAGCCTCCATAGCAAGTCTCCATTCTTTCTTTGATAATGCTTTAGATAATGAGTTAGGAATAGGAATTGTGTTTAGGGTTGAGAGAAAACTTTGGTGGCTTGGAGAGAATTTCTGAAAAGTTACAAAATGAGACGAGGGATATAAAGGCCATTTTGTGCATTCTCGGGTTTGTTTTCTCACAGCTATAGGCAGATCAAGGTCACTGTTGGAAGGAGAATCTACTGGTGATGTATTTAAATTTGGTTCACAGATTGTTACTTCATTTCCAGGAGTCGGTTCAATGGTCGTTCCTGCCTTGAAGCCATAATAGGATCTCTCTTCCTTATATACACCTGATCAAACCGGAAATGATCAAAGATTTTCCCATCTGCTTGGTTTTTGGGTGACTCGGGTGAGGGTGTTTCCAGCAATGGTGACTCAGGTGAGAGTAATTCTAGTGGTGGCAGACTTGACACCTCCTTATCTTCAAGTATAGGCCACTCCCCCTGAAGATAAGGAGTAGAGAAATAGGGCTTATACTCAACAAAAGTGACATCGCTGAGATACAGAGTTTCTTAGTGGAAGGATGGTAGCATTTATAACCCTTTTGGGTAGATGAGTACCCCACAAAGACACACTTAATAGCTCTAGGATCAAGTTTCCCTCTGTTATGGCCATGAATTTGAACAAATGAAGTGCACCTAAATACCCGAGGAGTAAGATTGAAGGACTTTCGAGTGTCAGAGTAGAATTGAGACAAAGTCTCCAATGGACTCTTAAACCCCAAGACTCTAGAAGGAATTCTATTTATAACATAGGCCGATGTGAGTACAGCTTCTCCCCAAAAGGACTTGGGTACATTTTGTTGAAATAATAGGGCTCTAGTACACTCGAGAAGATGTCGGTTTTTTCTCTCTGCCACTCCATTTTGTTGTGGAGTGGTAATGCAAGATGATTCATGTATAATTCCCTCTTTTTGAAAATATGGAGTCAAAGTTTGGTTGAAGTAAATCACGGGCATTATCGGAGCGAATATTGTTATTTTTGTGCCAAACTGGTTTTGGATCATTGCATGAAAGATAGGAAAAATATGGCTCACATCGGATTTGTCTTTTAGCAATTATATCTAGGAGACCCTCGTACAATCATCAATGAAACTCACAAACCACCTGTACCCGGAGACACTTGGAATGGTGGATGGCCCCTAAATGTCACTATGCACCAAAAAGAAGGGAAATGAAGATTTGTTATTTCTAATGGAAAAAGGTACACAAGTGTGTTTCGCATACTCACAAATATCACAATGAATGGGTTGAACATCCAACCCTTGAACAAGGCAAGAAACATTATTTTCAATGCTGAAAAAGACACATGACCTAGACGCCTATGATGTAACCAAATAACATCCTTATTGGAAGAAGAAAACAATAAGAACACGATTGATTTTTTCAATTCCGGTTGACTGGATACATTCAAGTAATAGAGTCCATTATGCTCCTTAGCAAGTCCAATCCTCTTCCCTGACGCCTGGTCCTAAAATTCACAAGAAGAAGCATTGAAAATAACACAACCTGTTAGATCTCGGGTAATTTTTTGTATGGAAACCAAATTTGTTGAAAGTTGAGGTACATGGAGAACATTTTGAAGTACTAATTCTGGGGTAATTTGAATATCTCATATTCCTGCCACTGTGGTTGCAGAACCATTAGCAACTATAATTTTCCGGTTGCACAGACAGGGTGTATAGGTCTTAAATAGGTTAGAGGTATGAGTCATGTGGTCGGTGGCACCAGAATCAAGGATCCAAGCATTCCTAAACTCATTACCTAAAGTATTTAATCCAAGAGAGATTAGAGTCTCACTTGAAAGTGTCAATGAACACATACCCTGAGTTGATGTCTGAGGGCTGGTTTTTTGTTCCTGATTTTCCACTCTTCCTAACAGGCCCGTGAGTTTATCAATTTCTTCCATACTAAATCCTCCAAAACTGTGGGTTGAATCCTAAGTGGACATATGAGCCTGTCTGTAGCCTAATGACGATTGTCCTCTTGTCTGTCCCCATTCACGGCTGTTTGTGGAGGGCTTCCCATGCAGTTTCTAGCACCGCTCCTTGGTATGTCGTGGTTTCTTACAATATGTGCACCACATCTCATCATGATCCTTGTGAGCACTTGGTCGGCCAGGCTTGTCTACAGCAGTACCACTACAGCAGTACCATTAAGCATTAGCCCTTGTGACTTAGAGCTTAGAAGGGCAAAATTTCCTGTTGAAGATGGATCTAGCATGATGCCTCTGCGACTCTCCTCCTCCGCGGACGAGGGAGATTGTTTCAGTCAAGGATGGAACTTCAGACCTGCCCAAATTTGAATACGTACAAGATCAAACTCAGAATTTAAGCCATCCAAAAAATCATATACCCGGTCTC
This sequence comes from Morus alba, assembly GCA_012066045.3. Lineage (NCBI taxonomy): Eukaryota > Viridiplantae > Streptophyta > Magnoliopsida > Rosales > Moraceae > Morus > Morus alba. Next base: position 7,221,851 of record CP050232.2, on the reverse strand, counting down.
GTTCTATGAATTTTTTGATGGCTACTGCACACTTGCTGCAGTTCAAATCAATTGTCTTATAATAGCCTAGCTCTTGCCACTGATTTTGCAAACCATTGGCGTACTTTGTCACGGTTTTTGACCCTTTCCTTGCACCTGTTATCTTAGTCTTGATATCATATATGAGAGCTGCGTCATTGACCTTTGAATAGGTTTGGTAGAGAGCATCCCAAATTGTCCTTGTTGTTGGCAGAAACATGCAAGTGTCACTAATGTCCGGGTTCATGGAATTCCATAGCCATGACATAATCATTGAATCTTTTTCCTCCCATGTGTCTGCACCTGTAGCTCCTCTTTCTTGTCCCTGCTCCAGTAAGTGGCCTAGCTTTCCTTTTCCTTTCAAAAAGGTTCGAACCAATTGAGACCCCTTCAAATAGTTTTTTCCATTTAATCTGTATGTTGCCTGGATATTCTGAAGTTCTGTTGTGCTCCGTGCTGCCGGTTCATCCTCAACTATCGAAGGTGATTGAGCCAAAAAGGTGATATCCGTCATGATTGAATATGATTGATCTGTTAGAAAATCAGGAAAAATATGTGTTGTAAATACATTAGTTGTAAATTAGTCACTAGCTATAATATAGCTATGTTAGGTGTAAATCTGTGTATTTTAGGAAAGCTCTGCCTTGGAATTATTCTTTCCTTAAATTAGTGATTTAGTTTCTTGATTTAATGGTTTTTTAGTTGTTGTAATTCTCTATAAAAGAACAATCTCAATGACAGAATGAATTATTCCGTGCAACCTATTTTCCAAGTTGGTATCAGAGAAGGGAAAGAATCTCTTGCCGAAATTCCTATCTTTTTCCTTCCTTTTGATCCCTGCACCCTAAAACCATGTCTGACGCTTCGACTGATTCCAATATTGTCCCTTAATCCTCCCTGAACAATCCTAGCAGCATAGATGTTTCAAAAATCAGTGCTACCTCCTCAGAATGTCATTCTGTTCATATCACCACAATTCGTTTGAATGGTGACAATTTTCTGAGATGGTCTCAGTCGGTTAGGATGTACATTAGAGGGCGTGGGAAAATGGGCTATTTGATTGGTGAAAAGAAGGCTCCTGCAGAGGATGATCCGGCCTATGCTACATGGGATGCCGAGAATTCTATGGTGATGACGTGGCTCGCGAATTCAATGGAAGAAGATATTGGCTCTAATTATATGTGCTATCCAACGGCACGAGAATGTAAATCAAACGTATTCTGATCTTGGAAATCCCTCAAAATCGAAGGGATGGGACAAGGTGAGGACAGTGTCACAAAATATTTTCATTCCTTGAAGCGGTTTTGGCAAGACCTTGACCTTTGCAACACCTATAAGTGGAAATCCCCCGAGGATGCTCAACATCACAAGAAGACTAGAGGATAGCCGCATCTTCAAGTTTCTGGCTGGACTTAATGTCGAGTTTAATGAGGTGATGGGGAGAATTATTGGAAGACCGACCCTACCTTCAATTGGTGAAGTTTTTTCAGAGGTCAGAAGAGAGGAGAATAGGAGGAATGTGATGCTTGGCAAGAAGGGACCTGGAATTGTTGAAGGGTCTGCCCTGGTCTCCAGGACTGAAAGCAAGGCTCCTGTTTTTCAACACAAATCTGATGAAAAGCAGCGAGTTTGGTGTGATTTCTGCAATAAGCCTCACCATACCTGTGAGACATGCTGAAAAATTCATGAGAAACCTGCAAATTGGAAAGGAAAAGCTGGAGATAGATCAACCATCCCTGCTGCTAATGAGGTAGAGACCAGCCCTTTCACTAAGGAGTAGATGGAGCATCTCCTTGCACTGTTAAAATCTAACTCGGTACCCAATGTTCCTAATGTTTCTGTGGCGCACACAGGTAATAAATTCTATATTCTATGTTGTCAATTTAAATCTGCTCCATGGATAATAGATTCTGGAGCATCCGACCATATGACCAATTCCTTACATTTGTTTGAGACTTATTCACCATGTCCCGGAAATAAGAAGGTTAGGATTGCCAATGGTAATTTCTCACCAATTGCAAGAAAAGGCCTTATAAAAATCTCTGAGGGAATAGATCTTAAATTTGTTCTCTATGTCCCTAAACTTGCTTGTAATCTCTTGTCAGTTAGCAGATTATCCAGATACTCCAACTGTTCTGTTATTTTCTATGAATCTTATTGCATTTTTCAGGACCGGAGCTCGGGGAAGATGATTGGCAGTGCTAGGATGATTAATGGTCTCTATTATTTCGAGGATAAATTTCTTAGTAATAAAATGGTTCAAGCGCTGAGTAGTATCAGTTCTTTATCTGTACGTGATCAAATAATGGTTTGGCATTGTCGTTTAGGCCATCCAAGTTTCTCTTATCTAAAACATTTATTTCCAGTGCTATTTAAAGGGATTGATCCTTCATTGTTTCAATGTGAGAGTTGTTTAATGGCAAAAAGTCAAAGAAAGTCTTATATTCCGAAACCCTACCAAGCTTCAAGACCGTTTTACTTATTCCATAGTGATGTTTGGGGTCCTTCAAAAGTGACCATAATTTATGGAAAAAAATGGTTTGTGACTTTTATTGACAATCATACACGTCTTTGTTGGGTTTACTAGATTTTTAAAGAATTTTATAGGATGATTGAAACTCAGTTTCAAACAAAAATCAATATTTTGAGATTTGACAATGGAACATAGTATTTTAATAAAGTTTTGGAAACCTTTTTAAATAAAAAAGGAATTTTACACCAATCCTCTTGTTCCAACACACCTGAACAAAATGGCAGTGCTAAGCGTAAGAACAAGCACTTTTTAGAGAAATATAGAGAAGAAAGAATTATGAAATTGTATATTCAGTAGGTGTACAACACATCCTTAAATACTAATTACAGAGGAAACTATTCTAGGAAAGACTAGTAAATATGGAATGTTAATTGCTGTACAAAATCAATCCTAATCGCTACTTTCATAATCTTCTTCAATTAGGCTCTTTGACTTAATTTCCTATGATTAGCCCAATATCTTCCATATTCGGTATTATTAAAACCGAATCTTCATATCTTCAACACATTTGTTAGAAGTAGCTAGAGCCATGATGTTTTATAGGAATGTTCCAAAGTATCTATGGGGTGATGCTATACTGACAGCTTCGTATCTAATCAACAGGATGCCCCCCAAAGTTTTATAGTATATCACCCCTCTGGATTGCTTAGAAAAGGTTTTCCCGGAATCTAGAATCAATTCTGACTTACCTTTAAAAATATTTGGCTGCACGGCATATGTGCACACTCCAAAGAGGCTCAGGTCTAAATTAGATCCAAGAGCTGAAAAATGTGTTTTTGTAGGGTATGCACCCAATAAAAAGGGTTACAAATGCTTTAATCCCCTTACAAAATGTTTTTTTGTCACTATGGATGTTTCTTTCATGGAAAATACACCATACTTTACCAAAAATTTGCTTTAGGGGGAGAAGATAGTTGAACCAAATTTCTGGGAAATTGCCGAACCCTTACCTAGCACACTTCTTGATACTTTTTTTGAAAAAGAAACTTTAGAAACTAGGCCTAAAAAAACCGAACCTGATATTGGTTTGACAGAAAAAGAAATACTACGAATGGAAAAAAATAGAAACAATCTTGAGCCTATGGTTTATTCCAAGAAAGGTGTCCTAAGAGGTGGTAGAGACCAGGCCATCATTCCAACATGTGGTCAACCGGAAGCCCTAAGCAATGGTCATTCAAATACCTCAGGTAATCCTTCTTCTGTTCCTTCTTCTTCCTCTCCTATTACTGACTTAAAACTTACCATTACAATCAGATTCTAGGAAAGAGAACTCTGCACCTAAACTTGTTTTGGAACTAGTCCCTATTATCCCTGAACAAAATCTTGATCTTGACCTTCCTATTGCCCATAGAAAGGGAACCCGAACCTGTACCAAACATCCTATTGCCAAATATATTTCCTGTTAAAACCTTTCTGACAATCATAGAGCATTCACTACAAACATTTCAAAGCTTGTTGTGCCTAGAAATATTCAGGAAGCACTTGGTAACCCGAATTGGAGGTTGGCTGCGCTTGAAGAGATGAATGCCTTGAAGAAGAATGGTACTTGGGAGGTTGTAGAATTACCGAAGGGAAAAAAGGTTGTGGGGTGCAAATGGGTGTTTACTATCAAGAGTAAGGCAGATGGGAGTGTCGAGAGATACAAAGCCCGCCTTGTTGCAAAAGGCTTTACCCAAACCTATGGGAGAAACTATCAAGAAACTTTTACTCCGATAGCCAAAATAAACTCAATTAGGGTCCTATTATCTCTTGCTGTCAACTCCAATTGGCCCTTATACCAATTAGACGTTAAAAATGCTTTCCTTAATGGAGACCTTGAGGAGGAGGTGTACATGAGTCCCCCACCAGGTTTTGAAGAAGGGTGTGGAAATGGGAAAGCGTGCAGATTGAAGAAGTCCTTATATGGACTTAAATAGTCACCGAGAGCTTGCTTTGAGCGCTTTGGTAAGGTAATAAAGCGCCATGGATATGTTCAAAGTCAAGCCGATCATACAATGTTTTACAGGCACTCGAATGACGGTAAAATAGCTATCCTAATAGTATATGTGGATGATATTGTGTTAACTGGGGATGATTGTGATGAGCTAGAAAAGTTGAAAAAGAAACTGGCTGAGGAGTTTGAGATTAAAGATCTCGGGGCTTTGAAATACTTTCTTGGGATGGAGTTTGCTAGATCTAGAGAAGGCATCTTTGTAAACCAGAAGAAGTATGTTCTTGACTTGTTGAACGAGACAGGTATGCTAGGTTGTAAACCTGCTGAAACCCCTATAGAACCTAATGTGAAACTACAAGCTGCAGAAGCTGAGAATGTGAAGAATAGGGAGCATTATCAAAGACTCGTTGGGCGATTGATTTATCTATCCCATACACGCCTAGATATAGCCTTCTCTGTTAGTATGGTCAGCCAGTTTATGCATGCCCAAGGACCAGCACACTTTGAAGCCGTCTATAGAATTTTAAGGTATCTAAAGGGGACATCGAGCAAAGGACTTTTGTTTAAGCCACGAGGACACTTGCAGATTAAAGCCTACACAAACGCAGATTGGGCTGGGAGCATAGTAGACCAAAGATCCACTTCTGGATACTGTTCATTTGTAGGTGGTAACTTAGTTACATGGAGAAGCAAGAAACAGAATGTGGTTGCAAGGAGCAGCACTGAGGCTGAATTTAGAGCTGTAGCCCATGGTATTTTTGAGATCATGTGGATTAGAAGGCTGTTGGAAGAGTTAAAAGCGATAGTCATCTCTTATGAAGTTGTACTATGACAACAAGGCAACAATCTCAATAGCACACAATCCAGGCACAAAACATGTGGAGGTTGACAAGCATTTCATCAAGGAGAAGATAGATAATGGACTGGTTCATATGGAACAAATTCCTACTAGAGAGCAAGTGGCTGATATCTTTACCAAGGGACTGCACACAAAACAGTTCGATTTTCTAGTTGGCAAGCTGGCTATGGAAGATATCTTCAAACCAGTTTGAGGGGGAGTGTTAAAAAATTAGGAAAAATGTGCTGTAAATACATATTAGCTGTAAATTAGTCACTGGCTGTAATATAGCTATGTTAGGTGTAAATCTGTGTATTTTAGGAAAGCTCTGCCTAGGAATTATTCTTTCCTTAAATCAGTGATTTAGTTTCCTGATTTGATGGTTTTTTAGGTGCTATAATTCTCTATAAAAGAACAATCTCAATGACATAATGAATTATTCCGTGTAACCTATTTTCCAAGTTGATCAGTAATGGAGAAATAAGGCTAAATCAGTGATTAGGGCTGATGGAATAAACCAGCGATTAAGGCTGGAAGAAGCAAATCAGCGATTAACGCTTGGAAGAGATATGGAATAAACCAGTGATTAAGGCTGGGAGGAGATAACCCAGTCAGGAGAATAAGGCCAGCGATTACGGTTGGAATCACAATAAGAATTTTAGGTTGCCTTATTTTTTCCCAGAAACCCTAGCCTTAAGGCTCTGATACCATGAAGAATAATGAATAATTCTTTATTATGAAGTTATCACTAATTACAAGCTATTCTACTCTCTATTTATAGACACTTTCTGTTACACAGAATCAAGAAAGAAATCTAAAACAGATCAGCCTCTTCTCAAGACTTTAGGACTCGGTAATCTTCCCTGATTTCCTATACTAAAATATCTCCTAAAAATCCTCATTTGATATCTCATCTGAGATTTCCTACAACAACCCTAATGGTAGGAACCTAAGATACCAGCTTAATTTTCACATAGAACAATAGGAATAGAAGGCAATTTGAGTTGTTTTCTTGATGATTGCCAACACTAGCTCATAGAATTTTACAACCAAAGTAAGAAAAACGTAAAGAAAGCTTAGGATAGACTGGAGTATTCGAGGACTACGGAGAACTGCTAACTTTGATGGTATTCAAGAGACAACCAACTCTCCCTAATTTCAGTCTCCCAAAACTCTCAAAATCACTAGCCTACCTCTAGTGAGCTACTAAGCCCTTTATTTATACTAATTCCTACTAACTATACCCACTAATCAAACAAGTTCCCAAGTCATTAGCAGATCCTAACATTACCCCCGCCCCAAAGAAACACCTTGTCCTCAAGGTGTTAAGTAATCGCAGTCGTGTGACTTCACTTCCTTCCAATTTTGATGAGCTTAGATCTTAGAATGTCGAACGGATTGATTCATACAGAACTTGCTTTAAACGTTCTTGTTACCTTTATTTCTTCAACTTCACGCTTTTGTTTGGAGCTAAATTTGAGAACCACTTTCAAGGCAACGAAACCATGAAGCTCAGCATCAAAATCATGCTTGTAGCAATGGAAGACCTTGTTGGTCAGCCTAAACAATTCATTTATAACTAAAACCTTCCTCCCACAAACGTTATCTTGCTGCTGTGCTTTTTCCACCATGTCAAAAAAAGCTGCCTTGTTGTTTTTCAGAGCATCAACAATGGAGGGTAGCTGCAAGTGTACAATGTCCATTCCTTTGTCAACAGCCCCAGAATTGCTGCGAACAGAATCAAAGTCCTCTTTTAAAATACAAGAACGAGCAACGGGCATCTTGCCATTGATACCAAGCCAAAGCACCACCATCTTTTATAGCGATTTCAGCAGCTTGCATTTTCTCATTGTTTGTCATTCTATAGAACAAAAAGTATCGTTCAGCTCTAAAGACCCACCCATCAAGGTCTTCTCTGGCGAATAATGGCATATCCATTCGCTGAAATCGTTGATCTGTTCGGCCCTCTCATAAGGTGTCGTGCCACCTTTCCTTCTCCCTACTCGAAACCCTTGGATTGATTCTGACTCTAAATCGAGAAGACCCAACTCGCACTCTCAAATCAAATTGCAAAACCCAATCAATCTCCCTAACCCAACTCAGATCACCCAACCTAACCCCAGTCATGCCAAAAATTGAAGATCCAGTCCATATTTGGCTGTAATCGACTCTAATCTTGCTATTAGTTCGAGGCCCAACCCAAACATCACCGGAATCAGTCTCAATAACAGGAGAATCGCAAAACCCAGACCGAGGGCTGCGAAAATTTCGGGACCCAACCCTAATTTCGCCGGAGTCCGCCCAAATGAAGCCGAACTCGCGTGACCTAGTCCGAATTCGGCCGGAATTAGCCTTAGACGCACCGGAATCGCGACACTTGGTCCAAATCCGTCCGAAATCACCTTCGAACGCACCAGGATTGTGCCCCATCTACGCTTGATCCCGTTGCGAATCTGCTGCCGTTCACTTCACATCTAGTTGATTAGGAACACTAGCTCATCGAATTTTTGAACCAAAATGTTAGGAACTGTTAAATTATAAAACTATTGTTGGCCCACCTCCTAACAGCTTAAGCTTTTGGGATGGATTGGTAAACTAACATGGTATCAGAGCGGGAGGTCTTGAGTTCAAACCCCCATAATTACACTCTTTATCCCTATTTAAATTGTTATTATGTGTTGGGTTTTTAATATATCTCAGGCTTTAATATTCAAGTGTTGGGCTTTCTAATTAATTTACCCACACGATTGCCTATTGTCCAACCCACACGTGAGGAGAAGTGTTAAAGTATAAAACTATTTTTGGCCCACCTCTTAACAGCTTAAGCTTTTGGGATGAATTGATAAATTAACAGGAACCTATCATACCGGCTTAATTTTGACACAAAACAAAAAGAATAGAAGACAATCAGAGTGGTTTTATTGATCATCACCAGCACTAGCTCATAGAATTTTACAACCCTAATGTTAGGAACCTGTGATACAAGCTCAATTTTCACAAAGAACAACAGGAATAGATGGCAATTTTTTCTTGATGATTACCAACACTAGCTCATAGAATTTTACAACCAAAGTAAGAAAAATGTATAGAAAGCTTGGGATAGACTGGAGTATTCGAGGACTATGGAGAACTGCTAACTTCGATGGTATTCAAGAGACCACTAACTCTCCCTAATCTCAGTCTCCCAAAACTCTCAAAATCACTAGCCTACCTCTAGTGAGCTACTAAGCCCTTTATTTATACTAATTCCTACTAACTCTACCCACTAACCAAACAAGTTCACAAGTCATTAACGGATCCTAGCATTACCTCCGCCCCAAAGAAACACCTTGTCCTCAAGGTGTTAAGTAATCGCAGTCGTGTGACTTCACTTCCAATTTTGATGACCTTAGATCTTGGAATGTCGAACGGATTGATTCGTACAAAACTTGCTTTAAAAGTTCTTGTTAACTGTATTTTTTCAACTTGACACTTTTGTTTGGAGCTGAATTTGAGAACCACTTTCAAGGCAGCGAAACCATGAAGCTCAGCCTCAAAATCATACTTGTAGCAATGGAAGACCTTGTTGGTCAGCCCAAACAATTCATTTATAACTAAAACCTTCCTCCCATAAGCATTATCTTGCTATTGTGCTTGTTCCACCACGTTAGAAAAAGTTGCCTTGTTGTTTTTCAGAGCATCAACAATGGAGGGTAACTGCAAGTGTACAATGTCCATTCCTTTGTCAACAGCCCCAGAATTGCTGCGAACAAAATCAAAGTCATCTTTTAAAATACAAGAACAGGCAACGGGCATCTTGCCATTGATACCAAGCCAATGCACCACCACCTTTTATGGCCATTTCGGCAGCTTGCATTTTCTCATTGTTCGTCATTCTATAGAACAAAAAGTATCGTTCAGCTCTAAAGACCCGCCCATTAGGGTCTTCTCTGGTGAACAATGGTATATCCATTCGCTGAAATCATTGATCCGTTCAGCCCTCCCATAGGGTGTCGTGCCACCTTTCCCTCTTCCTACTCGAAACCCTTGGATTGATTCTGACTCCAAATCGAGAAGAACCAACTCGCTCTCTCAAATCAGATTGCAAAACCCAATCTCCCTAACCCAACTCAGATCACCCAGCCTAGCCCCTGTCATGCCAAAACTTGAAGATCTAGTCTATATTTGGCTGTAATTGACTCTAATCTTGCTGTAAATTCGAGGCCCAACCCAAACATTACCAAAATCAGTCTCAATCACATGAGAATCACAAAACCCAAACCTAGGGCTACCAGAATTTCGGGACCCATCCCTAATTTCGCCGGAATCCACCCAAATCAAGCCGAACTCGCGTGACCTAGTCCGAATTCGGCCGGAATTAGCCTTAGACGCGCCGGAATCGAGACACCTAGTCCAAATCTGGTCGGAATCACCTTCGAATGCACCAGGATTGAGATTCCCAACCCCATCTACGCTCGATCCCGTTGCGAATCTGTTGTCGTTCACTTCACATCTAGTTGATCATCTCCATTTCGCATCCAATCAGTACGCGTCTCCACCTGTCCCCAACGCCGGCGTGAATCGCCCATCTCAGGTCGCATCTCTGGCATTGTTCGTCAGCGTTGGATTTGCAGACCAGTTCGCATCAAATAAGGGTTGTCGTTCTTCTCTGATCTGAACGTCTCAGCACTAGATCGCGACAAATGGCTCTAATCTTTGTTAACCTCGCGCGATTCCGGATCTGGCCGTCTTCCCTCCGTCTTCACTCACCAGCGCAATTTGAACGGTTTTGAACACTTCACCACCGGTGGCAGTCGGCGACTCTGGTTCTTGAAACCCCACGACTCCACCTCCTTCTCACCCTTTTTTTTTGTAATATATTTTTCCACTTTTTTTTTTTTTTTTGAATAACGATACCAAAGATCGATGCTCTAATACCAAAATGTTTGGAACCTGTGATACCAGCCCAATTTTCACACAGAACAACAAGAATAGAAGGCAATCAGAATGGCTTTATTGATCACCACCAACACTAGCTCATAGAATTTTTCAACCAAAATGTTAAGAACCTATGATACCACCTTAATTTTGACGCAGAACAAAAAGAATAGAAGGCAATCAGAGTGGTTTTATTGGTCATCACCAACACTAGCTCATAGAATTTTACAACCAAACTAAGAAAAAAGTAAAGAAAGCTTAGGATAGACTGGAGTATTCGAGGACTCCGGAGAACTCGTAACTTTTATGGTATTTGAGAGACCACCAACTCTCCCTAATCTCAGTCTCCCAAAACTCTCAAAATAACAACCTACCTCTAGTGAGCTACTAAGCCCTTTATTTATACTAATTCCTACTAACTCTACCAGCCCACTAACCAAAAAAGTTCCCAAGTCATTAATGGATCCTAACATTACCCCCGCCCCAAAGAAACACCTTGTCCTCAAGATGTTAAGTACTACAGCCGTGTGACTTCCTTTCCTTCCAATTTTGATGAGCTTGGATCTTGGAACGTCGAATGGAATGATTCGTACAAAACTTGCTTCAAATGTTCTTGTTAATTTTATTTTTTCAATTTCACACTTTATTTGGAGCTGAAATTGAGAACCACTTTAAAGGCAGCGAAACCATGAGGCTCAGCCTCAAGATCATCCTTGTAGCAATGGAAGACCTTGTTGGTCAGCTCAAACAATTCATTTATAACAAAAATCTTCCTCCCACAAGCATTATCTTGCTGCTGTGCATGTTCCACCACGCCAAAGAAAGCTGCCTTGTTGTTGGTCAGAACATCAACAATGGAGAGTACCTGCAAGTGTACACTCTTCATTCCTTTGTCAACAACCCCAGAATTGCTCCGAACAAAATCAAGTTCATCTTTAAAATACAAGAATGGACCCCACTGTTAACTTCTTTCACTGGTGCAGCAAACTCCGACTCTACAGTGACATCCTCGGAAAATTTTGATGTAATTGACATCTTATTTCCCATATCTTGAAGCCCCTCATTACTAGCTTTAGATTGAAAACCAACTTCATTTTCAATGCCTTGGTCCACCTTGCCATCAAAATTCTTCATAGTCAAGTCTCCTTAAACATCCATTTAATCTGAAACATATGTTGTTTGAGCTTGAAGCAACCTGCTTGAACTGCCTACTACTTGCTCTTTATCGACTTCCAATTTTGTAATGACAACTCTCTCTAAAACTGAATTTGAAATCTCTTCCCAGGTCTGGCAAGTATCTTGAATTGTCGTTAGTCAACCATGGTATCCTCTTCACGTTTCACTAAGATTAGTTGTAACAATCCCTGATTTTCAATTGTAGTAGATATTCTTTCCTTATTTTCCTCTATGTAAACCCTATGTAAATCTCTATATATACTAAGCTATGTAACTAGTCAAATACATCAAATAAAATATATTTTTCCAATCCTAGTTTACGTCATGGTATCATTCCCTAGGACGAAAAGTCTAGGGTTTCACTCCAAGTACCCACCAAGGAGCCTTCATCCGCCGTCACAAAAAGCAACCGCCAAGGAGCCTTCATCGCTGCCATTGTTGCTACCAAACAGCCTTCATTGCTGCTGGTCATTACTAGATTATCCTCTCCTTGAAATTTTAATTTTTTTTTTTTTCCTTCTTCATACAATTATGTCCGATTCCAAGGCCACCGATACTTCCAGGATCGCAGAGGAGGCTTCCCCGCCCAGAAAACCGGAGACTTGCAGACTATTAGAGCCTCTTATCGACTCAACGGGAGAAACTATCTCAAGTGGTCTCAAGTTGTTCGTGACGTATCTCAAAGGGAAGGGAAAAACAGCCACCGCTTGGGACCGGACCAAAAAAAAAGACCTGGATTTGTGACATGGGATGAGGAGGACTCGATGATTATGTCATGGCTGTGGGATTCAATGGAGCCAGCCATTAGTGATACTTGTATGTTCCTGGCTAGTGCGAAGGGGATATGGGAGTATATCCAACGTACATACTCAAAGGCACGTGATGCAGCCCAGGTTTATGAGATAAAGATCAAGACAAATGGAATGAAGCAAGGAGACATGGCTGTCACGGAGTATGCCAATTTTCTGCAGATGATGTGGCAGGAATTGGATCACTACCGAGTGTTTGAAATGAAGTGCCCGGATGATGCAGCAATTCTCAAGAAATACATTGAAGGTGACAAGGTATATGATTTCTTGGCTGGATTAAATTCGGATTTTGATCAAGTTAGGTTACAAATACTCAGCAAGGAGGAGGTTCCTTCACTAGAAGAGACCATCTCGATTATTCGTGGAGAGGAAAGCCGAAGGAATGTGATGCTAGAGAAACCAAGTGGCATGGAAGGGTCGGCTTTGGTGGCTAAATCGGACCAACAAGAAAGGAATAAGGATGACCAAAATTTCAGAATTCAGAAGGGAAAACCAGAGAAGGGAAAATAAAGACATGTTGTGGTGCACCTTTTTTTGCAAGAAGTCGAGGCATACCAAGGAAAATTGCTGGAAAATGAATGGCAAACCTCCAAGCAAAGGAATGGGGAACGCACATAAGACAACAAAAGGCCCCAAGCTCATCTCACGGAGCAATCAAAGGCACCAGAGGGACCGGACATAGAAGGGAGTCAAAGGAGATGAGTTAGGGTTTAAAAGGGATGAGATTGAAAAACTAAGAAGTCTATTGAGTTCTCTTGAGAAACCATCTGGGTCGCTAGTTCTTTAGTCCTCTCGTGTAAACCAATGAACTCTTATGGATTGCATGCTTGTGACAAGTTCTTTGATGATTCTTGGATATTAGATTCCGAGCCCACGGACCACATGACACACTCTTCTCGATTTTTCCGCACCTATACTCCCCCGTCCGAGTAATAGGAAGATTATTGTTGCAAATGGAGAAGTAGCTACGCATTTTTGGTTTTAGGAGAAGTTTATATTACTCCTCCGTGGTTCTTAAAAATGTCTTGCATGTGCCTAAGTTATCGCACTAATCTTATTTCTATTCAAAAACTTGCAACCGATCTTAAGTGTTGTGCAATATTTTTCTTGTCTCATTGTGTTCTTCTAGGATCGTGTCTCGGGAGGAAGATTGGACTTGCTAAGGAAAGGAATGATCTTTATCACCTTTAAATCTCACGTAAACCACCAAGAACCTGCCCGTGTCTCTTCTCGCTCTTCCAATAAAGATGCCATTTGTTAAAGGATCCACCATTATCGCCTTGGTCACCCATCGTTTAGAGTCCTAAAAATTATGTTTCCACAATTGTTCATAGGATCGATATTTAAAAGATTTCATTGTGATGTTTGTGAACTAGCAAAGCATACTCGTGTTCCTTTTCCTATCATAATAAAAGAAGTGTTTCTCCTTTCCAATTGATTCATAGTGATATTTGGGGTCCATCTACTATTCCTAATATATCGAAATCTGTTGGTTTGTCTCACTAATTGATGACCGCACTCGTGTAACCTGGTTTGTTTCCTCTAAAACAAAAATCGATGTCTCAATTATTCCCAAACTTTCATTCCATGATCCAAAACCAATTTGGGGTAAAAATAAAAACCTTTAGGTCTTGACAATGCGAAAGGATTACTTCAATAAGGTTTTATCACCCTATTTTCAAAAGGAAGGTTCATTCACACTTCTTCTTGTGTGGATACACCCCAACAAAATGGGATAGGTAGAAAGGAAAAATGGGCACCTATTAAATGCCACTAGAGCCTTGTTGTTTCATGGGAACATGCCTAAACACTCATGTTTTTGGGGAAGCCGTTCTAACAGCCACATACTTGATAAATGTAATACCTTCACGAGTACTTGACAACAAAAGCCCCATGGAAATTTTAATTTGTTCACCCTCACTTTTAGAACCTCAAATGGCCTTATCCCTAGGATATTCGGTCTGCACAAATATTTGTGCATGTTCACCGCCCAAACAGAGGGAAATTAGATCCTGGTTTAATCAAATGTCTCTTTGTTGGCTACTCCTACACACAAAATGGTTCAAGTGCTATCATCCCCCATCAAGAAAATTCTATATCTCAGTGGATGTTACCTTTTTCGAAAATAAATCCTATTTCCATAAGTCCCATCTTCAGGGGGAGACAACTACTCTTGAAGATGGCACTTGGTCTGAGTCGTTTGAGTCTTCGTTTTCACCTCTTGATCTTCCGTCTACCTCTCATCCTCCGTCCCCTGTCCAAGAACCCGAGTCTGCCAACACAGAAAAAGACACCGACCCTCACTTGTTTGTTATCTTTAGTCAATATTTAGCCCAGGTCCATACTGATATTCCTCAATGTCATCCAAATTTTCTAGTTTGTATACAAGACGGAAAGAAAACCCAAACCTAGACGCTTTACAAGAGACCAACCCGAGTCCCGAGAACGAAGGCATGGTGAGTTGCTTTTTATTCCAAGACACAAGATAGTTATCCTTGATGATTCCGTGCGACAGTAGCCGATGACTCCCATCTGCCCATTGTCTACTGGAAAAAAATCCCGAGAATGTTCCAAGAGGCCATTATATCCTCTTTTCCCATTAAATTTCATCTTTTTGCCTACACCATCTCACCATTTTTTATAGCCAGCCTCAACACAATTTTCCATTTTAACACACTTTGAGGAAGAGGCATTATTGAAGGAGGAATGGAGGAATGCAATGAGAGAGGAATTAGAGGCTTTTTTTTTTTTTCACACATGGGAGATTGTGGAAAGACCGAATAATTTTTTACTCTGAACATAGTCCCAAAGCAAGTGGGTATTTGCATTTTAAAATATAAATGTCCCCTGGAGCTCTTTTTTTTTTTTTTTTCTTACAAAGCAAAGTTACCTGCAAAAGGTATTTTTTCCGTTAATGCCATTTGGTGGATTATCGAGACATTGGATCCAAGCAAAGATGAACACCCTTTCAATCTTTTTATCGTTAATGAGTTTTGATTCCATTTTCTGGAATATGATGTAAAAACGCCTTTCTTCATGGAGATTTGGATGAGGAGATATATTAGCATCCCGCCCGTTTTTGAAGGGAATGAAACAGGTGACAAAGTCTCTTGGCTAAAGAAGGCTTTATATGGGCTAAAACAGTCTCCTAGAGCATGGTTTGGCAGATTTGCTAAGGTAATGAGAGATTCGGCTATAGACAAAGTCAAGGTGATCACACGTTGTTCTTCAAGCATTCGCCCTCGGGAGTAATCGCCTTACTTGTGTATGTGGATGATATCATAGTAACCGGAATGACGAGAAGGAAAAGATGACTTGAAGAAAAGACCAATTCAGGAATTCGAGATAAAGGAACTTGGAAAATTGAAGTATTTCCTTGGGATTGAGGTGGCATACTCTAGACAAGGCGCCTTTTTATCCCAACGAACTAGTTGTGAGTCCTTTTGTTATAGAAACTGAAAAAGTTGACCTCAGAAAACATAGGACATACCTATGGACTCAAATCGTTCTCTTTGATAAAGCAAGAGAGGAACCACAATGTGGGGATGTATCTATCAGGTTGAATAAGGTTGTCATATATCTCACACACACTCGGTTGTATAGCCTACTCAAGAGTGTGATCCCACCAATTTATGCATGATCCGAATAATCACCTTCAAGCCGTGCATAGAATATTGCACTACTTGAAGAGAGCAACCCCCAAAACAGTCTTGTTCAAAAGGAATTGGTTTTGTCGTTAGAAGCATATACAGATGGGATTATGCAGGTTCTATAGTGGATAGAAGATCAACAACCGCTATTGTACATTTCTCGGTGGTAACTTGATAACATGGAGGAGCAAAAATGTAATGTTGTGGCTAGATCATCCACTAGAAGCAAATTTCGGTTATGCCCAAGGGATGTGTGAACCACTTCCTTTGAAAATTATTCTAGATGATTTGAGAGTCAAGTGGGAAGAACCTATGAAGCTTTTATCATGAAGACAACAAGTCGTTGCATCGCTTGGCTGATCTATTCAACATGATAGGACAAAACACATTGAGATTGATGAGACACTTTATCAAAGAGAAGTTAGAAGAAGGACTCATATGTATGTCCTATGTTCCTCCGAGAGGTCAATAGGGTGGCGATGTGTTAACAAAAGGACTAAATAGTTCTAATTTCCATGAGATTGTAGCTACTTCGGGAATGGAAGATATCCATTCTTCTTCCTTGAGGGGAATGTCCAAGGAGTGTATTAGTTGTAATTTCCCAATTTTCGGGGATTGTAGTAGATATTCTTTCCTTATTTTCCTCTATGTAAACCCTATGTAAATCTCTATATATACTAAGCTATGTAACTAGTCAAATACACGGAAATAAAATATATTTTTCCAATCCTAGTTTACGTCAGTATCCTCTTCACGTTTCACTAAGAAACTCTCATGTAAGGCCTCATTGGATGACAATATGAAATGCTTAAGCAGATGATTTTCCAATTCATTCCAACTGTAGAATGGGCAGCGAGCATCCAAACATCGATACCAAGCTAAAGCATCACCTTTCATAGCCATTTCAGTAGCTTGGATTTTCTCATTGTTCGTCATTCTATAGAACAAAAAGTATCATTCAGCTCTAAAGACCCACCCATCGTGGTTTTCTCCGGCGAACAAAAAGTATCATCATTCTGTGGTATATCCATTCGCTGAAATTGTTGATCCGTTCGGCCCTCTCATAGGGTGTCGTGCCGCCTTTCCCTCTCCTACTCGAACCCTTGGATTGATTCTAACTCCAAATCGAGAAGACCCAACTCGCTCTCTCAAATCCGATTGCAAAACCCAATCTCCCTTACCCAACTCAGAGCGCACAAACCTAGCCCAAGTCATATTTGGCTGCAATTGACTCTAATCTTGCTGTAAGTTCGTGGCCCAACCCAAACATCACCGGAATCAGTCTCAATCACATCAGAATTGCAAAACCCAGACTAGGGGCCACCAAAATTTTGGGCCCCAACCCTGATTTCACCGTAATCCGCCCAAATCGAGCCGAACTCGCGTGTCCCAATCCAAATTAGGCCGGAGTTAGACTCAGACGCACCGAAATCGCAACACCCAGTCCAAATCCGGCCAGAATCAGCTTCACATGCACCGGGATCGCGAAATCCAGCCCCATCTACGCTCGATCCTGTCGTGAATCTGTTGCCGATCACTTCAGATCTAGTTGATCTAGCTCCTGTTCGCAAAAAATCACTCCAATCAGTTCGCATCTCCACCTGTCCCCCACGCCAGTGTGTATCGCCCATCTCAAGTCGCATCTCTAGCGTCGTTTGCCGTTGTTGGATTTGCAGACCAGTTCGCATCAGCCAAGGGTCGTCGTTCCTCTCAGATATGAACATCTCAGTACCAGATCGTGACAAATGGCTCCAATCTTCGTGAATCTTGCGCGATTTTGGATCTGGCCGTCTTCCCTGCATCGTCGCTCACTGGTGCAGTTCATACGGTTCTGAACGCTTCACCACCAGCGGCGTTCGGCGGCTCTGGTTCTCGAAACCCCACGATTCCAGACTCTTCTCACCCTTTTTTTTTTTGTAATATTTTTTTTCAACATTTTTTTTTTTTTTGAACAACGATGCCAAAGATCGATGCTCTAATACCAAAATGTTAGGAGCCTGTGATACTAGCTCAATTTTCACATAGAACAAGAAGAGATGGCAATCAAACTGGTTTTATTGTTCATCACCAACACTAGCTCATAGAATTTTACAACCAAAATGTTAGGAACCTATGATACCAGATCAATTTTCACACAGAAGAACAAGAATAGAAGGCAATCAGAGTGGTTTTATTGATCATCACCAACACTAGGTCATAGAATTTTTCAACCAAAATGTTAGGAACCTGTGATACCAACTCAATTTTATCATCCTAATTTATGTGTTAACTTTTGCTTATTCAATTTGTTCGTTTAAAAGTCTGTTGTTATTGTATATTAGTATCAATATGTTGTTATTTTATTATTATTATGAAAGTTTTGAAAGTCTGTTAATTAGAACTATCTCAATAGTTTATATGTGATTCTCGTTTTTGTTCCAGATCTATGGTTCTAGTCTAGTGTTAATGGTTGAGTTTCTACCATTTCAAACCAACGAGAACACTAAAACTTCGACAGTTCAAGTTATTAGTTTCAATACGAAAAACTAGGAAAATTAATTGCATATACATGAATTTAATCTAGGTTTGCATTTAAATATGCCTATATTATATTTTATATTTGAACAAAGTTTTTTTTTCCATTTATTAACTTGTATGGTCATTTATTTGGTGGAAGGATGCTTGAATTTTGTTAAAGATTTGCATTTTTGTCCAGTAAAAGGATCTTGATGAGAGAGTGGTCATTCCAGCAAGGAATGAGGTTTCGGAAGGTGTCGATTGTACTATTTTTGGTTATAGGCAAAGGTGTACAAGGAAGACTTAAACAAATTAAGGGGAATGAAAAACATTAAAAGTGTTTCATTGGTTTATACTTGATATAGTATTGGTACGTACTCCAGTATTATTCACTAATTAATTGAAATCTGATAGCTTATTGTTAGGGATATTAAAGTAGATATTTGATATCCTCAATAGCCAAAATGCAGAGCTCAATGTTAAAAGCTAACTTTTCAGAGCTTCACAGTGAGAAACGTCAAATGCGTAGCTACAATCTCTCTCTCCCTCCCTCTCTCTTCCTCCCTATTTCACCCAATTATAATTCATAATTCTGTTTTCTAGAGTTTTAAACATTTTTTCTTTGTCTGATTTTGTTTAATTCTGATGCAAAAGTGTTTGGTAGAAGAAAAGAGTTAACTATATTCAAATCTTTTGGGGAAGTTCTTGGCCAAATTTCAGTTCTTCCTCTGACATCTCTATCACACTATAGTTCATGTTTTTGGGAAACACATTGATAGGGTATGCATCTTCAATAAGGCCTTGTTCTGGATTCAAACACCATTTTGTTTGATTTATGTAATCTTTTGTTCTTGAACATCATTTATTTCACTTTATCGTTTGTTCTATTGTCTGCGTTAATATTTTTTGTTTGTTCATTTTGTTCTTTTAAAAATCTATTTTTACTTTTATTATTACCATGAAAGTCTGCTAGAAATATCTAGATAGTTTATTCATGATTTTGGTTTACTCTTTAATGGTTTAATTTTTTCCGTTTGGTTGTGTGGAAAATAGAAACTTGATGGTTCATATTTATAGTTTTGGTGTGAAAACTAGGAAAATTAATTGCATTGACTTGAATTTAATTTGGATTTGCATTTAAACATGCTTGTAGTTGTGCTATATCTTGGATTGAATGCTTATGCAAAAGATCAAAGGAGTTTCATTTGTTTGTTATCTTTACTCAATATTTAGTATTGAATACTGATATTCCTCAATTAATTGGAATCAAATAGTTTGCATAGTATACTGTAAAAGTCACTTTTCTAGAGCTTTACAATGTGGAGATCACTGATTTGTTGCCCGTGGAGAAAATTTCTGGAGTTGCTTTTGAGGATTAATGAAACAAGAAGGTATCCTTGCATGAAGGTAACAGTAGCGAGTGCAGGTGAGATTTTTAATCTACTGGAAGAAAAATCTAGATAATTCTTCTCTTTCCGTTCTTTCATCTTTGGAGAAAAAATTTCATCTTTTTGCCTACACATTCTATTTTTTCTCCTCGCAGCCGCTCATACTCTCTCTTTTCCATTTTAATTTTTCTTGAGGAAGCAACATCCCAAAGGGTGAAGAGTTGATCAAATGTGGAAAATTGATTTTTTTTTCTTTTTTTTTTTTTTTTTTTTTTTACTTGGCTGGCTCAGAAACACACAAGACTAGTTGCATGAGTTTACTTATATTTTGGTATGTCTTGAAAGTTCTTATCTTATAATTTTTTACTCTGAATATATTCGATAGTATTGTCCCAGAGAAGCAGGAGTGATTTATTTATTTTAAAATTTAAATGTCCCCTTAGCTTTTTTTTTTTTTTTTTTCTTTTTTCGTTTTGTGAAAGAACCTGCCCAGGTTTTTTTCCGTTAATGCCATTTGCTGCTTCTCGCTCTTGGATCCGAGCTTACACCCTTTCAATCTTTTTCACCCAATTTGAGTTGTGATTCTGTTTTCTGGAATTGTAAACTTGTACACACACGCACTCACATTTTATATTTTGTGTGGTTTTGTTTAGTTTCAAAGTTTTAGGAGAGGACAAGATTTAATTGGATACTTTCACCTTTGAAAACCTGTTTTTGTTCAATTTTTTTTGGGAATTCTCAGTCAACTTTAGTTTTTTTCTCTTTTAAGGGGAATAGGAAATGGACCGTCTCTTCCATCTTTCTTACGCATTAGTTTGTGTTTTTGAGAGTACATTGTTTTCTTTTCTTTCTTCATCTTTTGTGTCATAATATCATCTTTTTGTCTAGACATTCTGTTTTTTCTCCCTACAGCCAGACACACTCTCTTTTCCATTGCAATTCACATTAACAGAAGCAACACCAGAAAATACAAATGTGGAAAATGTGGAAAATTGAATCTGGTGTATTTTGATTTGTCTAAACAGTTCTCACCTTTTAATTGTATAATCTATCATAGCCACAATTTCACCAGAATCTGTGCATTGACTTGGAGAAACCTCGAGTATAGCAAATTACGCACACAAGGCAAGGAATATCAAAAAATAAGCCCGAGTATACTAGATTTGTTTTAAGTTACTGTTTCTGGCTAATGTTTATCTTAATTCTACTTGACTAATACGTAATTAGTTGCACTAGAGGCTGTCTTTAACATTTGGGTGAATGGCTGGCATTAGGATTGTGTTTAAACATAGTGATTTCTTTATTTTTTATCAGAACTTTGTACGTCGACATGGAAGAAGTATTTGTTTCTTTAATTGTATTTAGTTTTTGGCTCTCTTTGAAAGTTCAAATATATGGACTTCTTATTTCTCATTCATAATCACTTCATACATACCGCCTCCTTGTATAGATGAGCTAGAAGATAACAAATAAAGAGAAATAAAACAAATAAGGAAACAAATCAAAAAAAAAGAAGGAAACTGCCTAAACACTAATCCCATGACTTTAGAGAAATTATTCAGCCAACAATCCTCCTACATAATTACTCTATATTCAGCCACATACAGTAATAGGACAGCCAATCATTCCTAATTTACTGACAATTATATTTTTTCTATTTGGTTTCTATCTCTCTAAGAAGTGTACAAACCTCTATACTCCAGTCTTTTTCATACCCGTTTTAATCTGTTCCTCTTATCCTCTATTAACAATTCCCACTTTTGCAAATCTGCTACTGGTGCAGCAGAAGTTTTTTATTTTGAAACGAAACAAAGAATAGCAAGAATATTTGTAAAAACTCAGAATAATTGAACACAAAAATAAACAAGAAGACAAAGAATAATTGAAAAAACTCAAATAACTCTAAATTTTTTTTATTATTGAAAGGTGAATCATTAAAGAAAACGCTAAGAATAGGAAATTAACTAGAACGGGAAACTAAATGAAATTAAAGACAATGCTATAAAGTACTTAGAAAAGGAAACTAATTGAAAATTAGAAACTTTGTAGTTGTTGCTATCTAGAAACATGTTCTTCATCAATCCCCTCCAATTGAAGAAAACTCTCGTCCCTATGTTCGCTAGTAGCAAAGAGAATTCATCGGGTGAGAACTACTCGAAAAGATCTGCAACATTAAAGGTTATCGCCAGTCTTCTTGGTGATGCGTAAAGGATTGCCTTTTTGAGCTTGTTGTATCAATGTACCAATGGGAAACCGGTTTTTTTGCAAGTGCACCATAACCAAATTGCCCTTAGCAAAGAAACCGGTTTGTGGCAGCTTCTTGTGAACCTCGTCATGCACGCTATGAACTTGCTCATCAAACTCTGCAGCTATGGGATTAACCTCAAGGAAATTTGACAGTTTAATCAAGTGAACAGTATGTCTTGGCTCTAGTACAGACAACATCAAACGGCGTCTTTGGGGTAGATTGATTGGTCATACTATCGAAAGCAAACTTAATTTGGGGCAATGTGACATCCCACTGTATAGGCTTGTCCTTGCATACATATTGAATCTCTAAGCGTACGATTAGCAACTTCATTTTGTCCTACTGTTTAAGGATTGTTAGTGCTCCAGTAGCTGAAAAAAGTATTGAACTTCTTCCAAAGGGTCCGCCAAATATGACTTGCAAATTTTCCATGCCTATCTTACTTAATGTATTGAAGAACAACATGAAGATGGGCTAAATGCCGGAAAAAGCAGATGAGCCACAAGTGAACTGTCTGATGTCATCATGCAAGGAACGAAGTGAACCATCTTGAAAAACAATCTACTACCATAAAAGCTCAATCAACACCACGTTGAGTTCTTAGTAATCTAATCAAAAAATATATAATTAAATTCTATCGCTGTTCTGTTCTGTTCAATGTGACGAGTTTTTACTCTTTGATTGTAGCTTATTTTTTCTTTCCTCAAGTCGGTCAATCTTTCTCAATAAAAGATCCGCATTCACAATTTTTTTCACCCAATAACATCACATTCAAATACTAAACCTTGACAAAAAAAAAAAATAAAAAAAATCAAAATAAAAACAACCATAAAAATAAAAATTAAAAACATCAGTTTTACTTGATAATTTTGGTACCCATGAAAACGCCTACCAAGATTCATCAAAGTCTATGCCGTTTGTATCATCGTTGGCCGGCCACAAATACACCAACTTTTCCTGCGGCCTACTCCACTAATTTTTCCTAAAATATTCTTACCATAAAATGAGAAGTCTAATGAAGTGCAAAATGAGGAGCTCCGTTTGCAGTGTAAAATGACAAGCTCTGCGCTCAAAGCTGCCTCACAATTGATATTTAACAGCCGTTAGCTCTATACCTTAATTGCTATTGATTTTCAAATTCAGGTTGCAATTAATGGCTGAAATTAAAAATTTGGAATCCATTCTGTAAATTTAAAATAATAAAATCATGGTGAAGGATGCAACAGTGCAATTTCTTCTAAATACTAAAGGACCATAAGTTGTGATTTATCATATCAATTCAAACTTAAAACTTTCTTACTAGTGAGCATCTTAAAATTGATCTGCCAATGTTAAGTTTTAGTATTTGAGTAAAAAAAAAAAAAAAAAAAAAAAATTCCAATACAATGTTAATTTCTATGTTCTGGAAAATGTTATAGCATGTGGCAAATTCAAATGCCAAATTTCGCTTCTGATTATTATTGATTGATGTATTAATCAATACAATATTGTTCTTTTAAACTTATTTTATTATTAAAATTCACTTTTAAAAGTTTTAAGTGTAATAATCATGACAAAAAGTAGTAGATATAACTTTTATAATAATATTTATTTTTTAGAGCACAAAATAGAATAACATATTTATTTTCAAACATTTTGTGATAAATATATCTTTGACATTAGTATTTGTACTAGAAATGATGTTACCCTAATAATCTTTCTAAATGGTGGTTACAAATAAAAAGAGGAAGAAGAATATTTTGCAAAACCTTAATTCAAAATTGCAAAGAGCTGCAATAGTTTGCTTTTAAACTTGCAATATTTTTAAATAATTTTTTTTAAATGAAATTTTCCCATTCCAAGGTTCTAACACTTAAATTTAACAAAAATAAATACAATCAGGTTCCCATGCAAAATTAAGAGCTAGGAATGGGGCTTGAAATGTAGTTTTCAATAGATTTAACAGGGTTCGAATCATACAACAAAAGGGTACCATTTTACATGAAATACAAGAAGCCCCATGGTTTGTAACAGCCCAACTCTTTTGAATCGCTACTTAGCATGTTTAAACCATGATTAAGACTTTAAACATGTTTTTTGTTACCAAAAAATTTAAAGGATTTTTTCTCCCTATAAGCATAAAACTTCTTTTCTCATATATCTTAAAAATCTTTTTATTAATGACATGAAAAAATAAACTAGATAACAAAACTAATTGAGGAGGAACAGATTTTTAAAAAATATCTGGTTGAAACCATGCTTTACTAATTAAATTATATAATAGATGCCGTTATTTATTCAAGCGACCATGATTTTAAAGAATGGAAATCTTGTGTTATAGGATATATATCTAATATGTCAATATACTATAAAGAGATGAAAGTTTGAACTCACAGCTTGATGTTTTAACAAAAATAATTACAAGTATAAAACTTAAGGTCACCCAAGACCTAAAATGATATACTAAATTTTAATAAGGAAAAACTTGTCTTATAAAAACATAATATTTTCCTTAATAGCTTGCTTGCAACCTAAGTGCTAGTTTCCAAAACTCTTCATGCACAATCATAATAAACATCATCATCACTTTATGACATAACTCAAACTTTAAAAATAATTTTATTATCTTAATGCAGAATTTATTTGCATAGCAGTATTTAGCACCCGTGTCCCCATTGCCCTGCACTGATTTGCCAATGCATCAGAAGCATCTGAGGTGTAGGATTTTTCCAGATTTACCTACAACATGAATAACTTAATGAGCTAGAGCTCAATAAATACAAATATTTGTACAAAACATTTACACACATAATATCATCTAGAGATGCATGACATTTTATGTTTTTATATGGAAATGTATTTTATTTATGTGGGCCATGTGCTCGTACGATTAGCACACGTCCAATGAAACGACGGATGAGTTATCTAAACATTTTATTTCGACAACCCTCAAGGCCTTTATTAATTTATTTAGTAAACCTCCACATCATCAGGGGTCAGAGGAATTTTAACCTCTTATCCCCCAAGATCGAATGGTGGCACGACACTTATCTTCTCCTTATTATCTTAGCATTTTATTAAGGTGAACATGCAATTATAATCATATCACATGGGCATTATAAATACAAATTTGAACTTAGAGGCAAACGTCGTGACATATCATTTATATGACAAAGAGATCATTCACATTAAGCAGATTATATCCCAGACATTTCTTTTAAAATACAAGCATACTACAGGTTAGGTTTATACACACTAGATATATCGCACTTAGTGTTTTTCATATCAACCACTATTTCAATGTTGTGGATTCTGCGTTCAAATTGTATCCCGACAATTTAATATCATCTTATTTCAAACTACTAGTTCAATTTATTCAACTCTTATGCGATACGTCTTAAACGACATCTTAGGGATCAATTAATTTAATTAATTATCCTCCTTCTAAAATTTAGTAACATCTCCAAATTAATCAACTAAATAATTTCAATGATTAAGTAGTCAATTTATCCTTAAAATTTATTAACCAATTAGGTTAATTATTCTCGATACTCAAATAGTCCACTTTCTAACTCAAATTAATCACTTAATTATACTAACTAGTTACTTTATTATTAACTTAATCAAATTCACTTTAGTACTAAACTAAGGAATACTAAAATTAATTTAATTACATTCATATGCAATTCATCTCGAGATTCCGTAACTCTGTTGGTTTCTAAGCTCACTTAGACTTACGCTTAATTCTAAGCTTCTCTAAAGGTCAGATTATAAGGTCACATAAGTTTCAGGCATCAACTGTGTCTCCTAGAAGGTCACCTTTAGTAAATCTAAGGATTACTAAATCTTTCACTTGGGCCCTTACGCCCAATTAGTCTCTTTACCTTAGTTGGGCCAAAATAAGGTTACCTCTGGTCACCTAAGGTAAATTGGGCGAATCAAAGTTTCCGATTTCTGTTGATGGTTCTCCCCTTAGAAAAATTATCGTTTTACCCTTAGCAATTTTTCTAGGTAACTAGAGGGTTCTAATTATTAGGTTGTTCTTTTGCATTTTTGAGTTAGGGTAAGTTAAGTAATGATCTTGAATTGAGTTTAAGTTATAACTTGAATTGAAGTTGTAACTTGAGTTTGTGTTTGGATGTGCACATTTGAGTTATGATTTGAATTGAAAATCTTTTTGAGTTTGTGTTTGAGTGGGTCAAAACTTAAATTTGTATTTAGATAGTATCTTCATAAAAACTTAATGGTGATGAAAAAATTTAACAAGGTATATGGGTGAGGTTTTATTCGTCTTTTCGGTATGAATGCATAGAAAAAAAATCATCTCAATCAGACTTAAAACGAAAAAATTAATGACATTTTTAATAATAGAAAAAATATTGTTCATTAACTTGAGTTTGAGTTTATGAACTCGAGTTGAAAGGAAAACTTAAACTCGAGTTGAAGGGAAAACTTGAACTTGAGTTTAGCCCAAACTTGAGTTCAAACTCAAATTTTACAAAAAAATATGAACTTGAATAAGGTTGCAACTTAAGTTTAAATTTTTTTTGAATTTCATTAGAAAAGAACAACCCCTATAACTTTTTAGGATGAGTCTCCAGTCCGGTATGCGGACTGAAACGACAGTTGTACATTTTTTTTATAAAACATGTATATTTCTTTTTTAGAATGTGTACATTTCTTTTTTAAAATGTGTACATATTATATATTTTACCAAAAAAGGAATGTACATCTTTTAAGAAAAAATATACACGTTCTAAAGAAGAAATATACATATTTTACAGAGAAATATACAAACATCAGTGCCGGATTGAAGACTTTGCCTAACTTTTTAAGTTTCTTATTGCATCAAGCAAGTTCTGAATTTTTTTTTACAAATTGACCATCAATTTTCCTGAAATTACAATTTTTGACACGTTAACGGCAATTTTGACGTTTTTGCCCTCGATGCCAAACTAAACTTTTTCTCACCATGCAGTTGTTTTTCCTGCATGGAATGAAATACTCTAAAGGATGCTTGGCTGAATATAAACATTTAGGAGACGTTTGGTTCATGGATTAGAATCATGAAATTAGAACCATTTTCGATTTACGTGTATTTTTTGTGAGAGAAAATAATATAGTGAATCAACAAATCTTGTACCCTAAATTGCTCATAACCTGTACAGAATTTGTAAAAACCTTTTCTTCGTCTAAGTTACTTGTTTTATTGAGATCTACAAGTTTCATGTTGCGCCCTGAGTCTAATTCTACCATCTCATGTGTGCTTTTACTTATAGGCCGAAACTTCAACAGTAGTTTTCTATGCTTTATATTCTGAATTTGACAAAGATTTCTTCATGAGATTTGCTCTATTTACTGATATCTACAGCTTTTATCTGTGGACCTACAATGCTTCGGCCTTTAACTATGCCATCTCAAGGAGTCACATTTTTTCGGCGAACCGTTTCTATTCAAGTTTTGATTTCTTCAAGTTTTCATTTTGGTACAAAACATTCTATACATTATATTATCATATATAACCAGTGGACAGCTAATACTTTCATGTCAAAATAACGTTTTCTCATGACAAGTCATAATCTAATACCAAACTAGTGAAAAAGTTACATTTTTCAAAGACTATACCATAAAAATCCCATCTTTGTTGTATTTTCCATGTTTGAAGTCTTCAAATACATTATTTAGCAAATCAATACTCAGTCATAACATGCTCTTTTCATATCTAAGTATAATCAAAACTGTAAAGGCAAAACCTAGTAAAAACACCAATTACTTCACATAACAAGGCATTTGAACTTGATAGACTTGAAAAGGGTTTTGATTTCTTTTTACCTTGTTGGAGACACCTCTTTCTTGAAATCATAGTGCTTGTCCTAGGTTGATCTACCTTCTGAGAGAAGAAAAAACTAACTTTAGGCTCTAGTTTAAAAACATAACAAATCTTGAAGAAAACTAACGTTTGGTTGGAAGATTCATACCATGATTTGAATCATGGTTCATGGTTCACTACTACAGTACTTTTTTTCTCACAAAAAAATACACGTAAATAAAAATAATTCAAATCCATGAACCAAACGTCTAGAGATTAACAAAACTCATGCCTAAAACACTTAACCCAACTTGCACTTGATTTTGTGCTAATAGTTGATTTATCTCGATTTGGAAGAAAATTTAGAGAGAGAGAGGAATGGAAAAGAAAATTTAGAGAGAGAGAGAGAGAGAGAAGAAGAGAGAAAGAGAGAGAGAGAGAGAGAGAGAGAGAGAGAGAGAGAGAGAGAGAGAGAGAGAGAGAGTGAGTTGTGTAGGGGGTGGATTTAAGAGGAGGAATTGGATAGGATTTTTCTTTCTTTAAGTGATAGAGATTAGAGAGCAAATGAAAAATGGTGATTTCTAACTCTACCTCATCCTTTATATAGACAAGCTTATTGGAACCTACTTGCAACAAAATTTTTGCTCATCTACTCCTACAAAAATGCGGGTACACAAGGAAGAGACAAACTTGATTAAAAACTCTAATGGGAGTGGCTTGCTTTACATTCTATTATCTAACATAAATATGCCTATCCCATTATTTTAATCCTTTACTTAAGACTACCTTTAAAGCTCTTCGTTAGAGGTGTAAGTTTAGACCTCCGGCCCGGCTCGTTCTGGACCCGACAACTTAAAATAAAATTTTGAATCAGTCTGGCCTGACTTTAAAAGACAGAGTGTAGATCCAGTCCGAACTTAAGTCTAAAAAATTTAGGGTGCGTTTGGAATTGGTTCCAAAACGTTTTTGTTTTCTATACGAAAATGAAAATGAAAACGTTTTCATTTTCATTTTTGAATTATTTCTGAAAATGCGTTTGGTAGTTTTATTTAGAGATTGATTTCAGTTTTAAAAAAAACTGAAAATGCGTTTGGTTTTATTTTTGAAAACATGTAATAGGTATTTAATTTATTAAATAAATAATAATTGAATCCTAAATAAAAACACTAATAATTAATAAAATAATTAATAAAATATGGAAATTACAATATATTAGCCTAAATTATTGTCGCCTATACGAATCTCACATTTGATTAGCTAGACGATCCCTAAAATAAACCATGTAATTACGTTGTTGCCGACCATCCATTTCAGATGTTTCTGCTTCTTGTGCATCCATACCATGTTGTTGTTCCTGTTGCCTTTCTTGTTCTCCCTTTCCCTCAATATCTTCTACGGGCAAATCGACCTCATATTGCCTAAATAGAGGATCATCTCGCGCGTGCATCGTAATTAAATTGTGGATCACACAACAAGCTATTGGAATAATATTTTGTCTTGGCATCCAATAATTGGTCATATGCTTAAGAATTTTAAACCTTGCTTTCAAGACCCCAAAGCACCTCTCTATGCAATTACGTAGTGAGGAATGATAATAATTGAATAACTCTTGTGGTCCCGTTGGTTGGCCACCGTTTCTAAACTGTTGAATATGGTACCTCTGACCACGAAATGGTGCCAAAAAGCCTTGCGTGTTGCTGTAACCGGAATCCACAAGGTAATATTTGGTGGGAGTGGCGCCTCGAATGGGTCATCTGGATTTCTTAAAATCTCAGTTAACACTCTGGAATCAGCAGCTGATCCTTCCCATCCGGTATTGACATAAGTGAATAGCATATCAAATCTACACGCCGCCATTGTATTTTGAGTACACGAATGTTTTCTTCCTCTGTAGATTGTCTGTTGATGTGCAGGTGGGACAACCATCAAGTGTGTACTGTCTAGTGCACCAATACAATCCTATTAAAAGACATAAGGCGTAAGTTACAATTAATTTAAAATTATTTGTCATATTAGTAGTATATGAGCAGAGTCAGATTGTACCTTAAACCATGGCCAGTACTTAGGGTTGTGTTGAATCTCTGGGGGGACAATGTTCATATTTGGTAGTTTTATAACATCAGGTGCTAACGCAGACAAAGCGGTAAGCATATTATCAAAATGCCGGTGTACTGTCTCTCCAGAATGACAAAATCTATCTTGTATCTCTCTATTGCGATCTGAGTGAGCAACTGTTCTTAAGAACATCATTAGAGATTCTTCTGCCGAAACCCTGGAAGAAGGCAGTAGGTTGCGGACTCGAATTAACTGAACAATTGCTTCGAACGTGTCTCGATGCGTACGACACATTTCAAACAAATTTTCGGGATGTCCGTGTAATTGTTCTAAAACATATTCTCGTCCTGTTAACGCTGAATTGCGACGAGGTTGCCTAGTTCGCCTGTTTCCAACCGACATCAATAATTGGATATAATGTTGTGGTTGTTCATCATCATCTGATGACTGGAGAAAGTCAACAGCTCTGACATCAATCTCACTATCTGAATCCATATTAACCTAAAAAATGAACAAGATTGAAACTAATCAAACTTCCATATAACATTAACTAATTAAACGAAGAACGCCAATGTAATTCAATCTAACTAAAAACCAATAACAAAGTCTAACAAACACAAGTTGGAGAGGAAAATCTATTTTACATGCTCAACAATACTTAAAAAAAATACGTCCAAGAGGAAACAAATAAAAAAAACAACACAATAATCATTCCACTAGGCTTCGAATCCATGAAAGATGCCGATGAGCAGGCATTTTCACAAACATCCTCCTAAGGGAAATGTCAAGAGCCAACTGGTGCGCTGCCTTATTATACGCATTGTCCTCTAAATACGGCTCATATCCATTCAGCAAATCCATACAGGCTTCAATAGTTGTAGTTGGATCCTCTTTTTGAGCCTCAACTATTGCCATAGTATGGGCTTGCCTATCAGCTAAAAATTGCTGAAACAAATCAACCTTTTGAACAGACGTCTCACTACGTATGGTAGAACTCTTTGCCAAAGCCTCTATGGCCGAGTCAACTGCACTGATGTTCTTGCCCTTCTTCTTGGATCGAGTAGTAGGACCCTGAGACCGTCTGTTTCTATTGTCTGCTGCACTCCGGACTTCATCTGAGTCTCCTGTACCCTCATCCACCTGTTCCGGTATTGTGGCCGCCCTTTTCGCCGCATTCAAAACATTGACGGCAGTATGTGCATTCATTGACCCCTGTCCAGTAGCAATAGTCCCAAAAAAATTCTGGGAAAGTTGTACAAAGTGCTGTAAACCCCCTTTCTTGTATTTCTTAGCCTCAGGATGTTTCTGACATTATAAAGAAAAGAAGAGTAAATACTAATGTGCAAACCAAACACCAATTCAATTCTATCATATAACATAAGATGTTAAGAACATCAAAACTTACCGCCACATATGAATCCCATACTTCTTTTTCAGCTGTGACAGTGTTAGTCTCAGAATCCCAACCAAATCCTGTTGTTTCAATTAATGCCTTAAACTCCCTCGTGCTACATCTAAGCCTATTCCACTTTGCTTTAAGCTGGTCTGCTGTGAAATGCTTACCAAACTTAATTGTTAATTCATTAGCAATTTTCATCCATGTTTTTCTATCTAGAGTGGATGTTTGAATCCCAGTCTTTGACTCTTTGTATATCAGTTCTATATAAAAATCCTCAATTGTGGCCGACCATTTCGTATTATCGTCCTTATCACACATCTAAAACAACACTTTTATCATTAAAAATAAATGCCAATTTGTAAAGTATATACACACACAGACCATGGGGGCTGTGGTGGCTGATTTTCAGCCCCCCAGTTGGGTGGATAGAGGCTGATTCTGACAATCGCCCCCCTGGGGGCGATTCATTTATTTTAGCCCCCACCGGGGCTGAATCAGCCCCCATTGGGGTAGATTTCAACCCCCACTCATGGGGCTAATTTCAGCCCCCCACTGGGGGCATCCAGGGGAAAAAAAAAAAAACCATAAAAAATCAGATCACATCAAACGGCAAGAGACAACTGGAAAATGACAAACGGCGAGACAACCGGAAAAGAAAAAGAAAAAAAACAACCGGCGGAGAGACTAGGGCATACCTCGGTGAGAAAGCGGAGAACGGCGCAGATCTGGGCAAACAGTGGTGCTCCGGCGAACGGTGGTGCTCCGGTGAGAAGCAAACGGCGGGACTCGGAGGAAGAAGCTCGGCTGGAGGGGAAGAGAATCGGAAGAGCTCGGAGGATGATTGAGGAAGAAGAAAGAAGAAGAAAGAAGAAGAGAGAAACCGAAAATGAAAAGGGAAAAACAAAAACGGGTTTTTCCCGTTTTCATTTTTCCGCAAAACGACGAAACTGATTTCATTTCCGTTTTTTGGTTACTTTTTTGCCAAACGTGTTTTTTGGGAATCATTTTCCGTTTTTTGCGTCGAAAGTGATGAAAAATGAAAATGAGATAAAAAACAAACAGACCCTTAGGATTGGTCAGGCTCAATCTAAAATTTTATATGGTATTTTTCACAAAAATTTTAAAAATATGATGTTTGAACTTACTCAATTTAATTTTAAAAGAAAAAGAGTCAACCCAACCTAATTTTCAACTTAAAAATTTAAAATTAGATCCGGTCATTTCGAATTAACAATAACGAGTTATGGACTGACTTTTTTAGCCTCACCCTAACTTACAGCTCTACTCTTACTCTTGGTCCATAGCGTGTCTTCTATCGATTTCAAGCATTATTCTAATCCTATCACTAGTCATATGTAAAAGTTGATAATCCTCCTTATTAGCTATTGGTAACTTCGGCCACCTTTCATCACTTTTAATTATTTTTTAAAATGAATTTTATGCCACTGACTTTAAACTACCTAATCTAAAACCTTGGAATCAGCTTTCTCTAGACATCATTCCAGTCTAATAATGTATTTGACAAGTTCATATCACTCTTTAAAGCCTATCTGTTTAAGTGAATTGCAGTGAAGTTCTACAATGACAGCAATTTCTAACTTTGCAGATCGTATGACATGCGCTTGGCATGATTATCTTATTGTTAAGATAACTTTGTAGTAATAGAGAAATATCTATTATGAATTTTATGTTCTCAGTAATTCTCAGTCCTTTTGTAATTAATTACGAGTTTTGCATTAGTCATCTTGATCTCTATACTGACTCGCTAATTAAAATAATTGGCTATTTCAGTTATAATCTTAGAATTTCCTTTTTGCATTATACATTCATGTTGAAATTTGGCGGAATCTCTGTTCTCGAAAATTTCGTAGCTTGCACTCTTAATTTCTTGTGCAATGAAATTTTTACAAATTAAATTTCAAAAACTGTAACAAAGTAAATTTCTTTAATTCTCAGCACAAGATAATATGGACATAATTCAACAGCCTATCAAAGAATTTATTGTCTAAATCTTGATGAATTTTTCAAGATTTAGTTTGTTATTAGAACCTAAATTCATCAAAAGTATGACATAGTTTATTTAATTCAAATTATAATCACAAACTACATTGATGTAAAACAAAAGTGTACTAAGAAAATTATTGTGTAAAGTTTAATTAATATCATGATTTATCTTCGTGAATTTCTTGGGTAGTACACGACATTTTAGTTTTCTTGCAACCCAGCCCCACTTTTCAAATGTTTACCATCCGCCATCATATTCCAATTAAAACCAGAAAAATGACTCAAGAGATACTCGTATTTTTTTTTCTAAAGACAAGATGAACCCACTTTTACTCAACTAAAGACTAATTAATCCTTATAGAAAAAATTACGAAAAATTATATATGTATCTCAAACTCTTATGAATAATCGTTAGTTTTTTTTAATGGTTAATTTCATAAAATGTCCATTAAACTATGTATTTTTGTTCAACATGCCTTTTAAATTTTTAAAATAGTCGGTTTCACCATTTAAAATATATAATGATTCAAAACATCTTTGAACTAATATAATTTCCTAAATACCCCTTAGAATATTGGTTTTGTATCGACTTATTCCTTGATATTTTATAATTTTAAAATTTTAAAATTTTGTAAATACTCCATGAATTATTTATATAAGTGCGAACATATTGTCATATCATATTTAAATCTGAATCGGATTAGCAACATCTTCTTGAATGCAAATAGATTACTTTGAAAACAATTATAGTTTATCTAAAATACATTTAAATTACCTAAAACAAGTAAACAAACTTTAACACTTTAATACACAATATAACACCATAAATTCTGAATAAGTGATAAGAATGAGCTCAAACTCAAAAACTTAAACAAAAACTAAGATTTCTGTCTAGTATAAGATTTTTGTTGATGAATTTAAACCAAGAGAAGGTTATCATGTGATAGAGAAAATTACTAACTTATCTTTAAAAGTGCACGGGCTTAGCTTGGCTTGGCTTAAAGTTGTCCTGGAGATGAAATTTCAAAATGGTTTAGCTCATGGGAGATTTAATTAAATATGATTTTTATGTGATCGAACTTCAAATGACCCTGAAATATAGTGGAACCGATTATAGGTAATAATACATATATATATATATATTTATATATATTAAATTCTCTCTCTTTTTTTTTTGACGTTGTCTGCGTATTGTGGAATTTCATGATTTTCTTATCCTAAACGAAGACAAAAGGGAAGGCTATAGAATGAAACTAAAGCTGTTTTTTGGAGCCTTGAAAGGTAACGCTTTCTTCTGTCCTTTTTTCTTTTTTTCTTTTAATAACTTTGATTCAATTAATTAGTTTTTCCTATGCGAAGACTTATGCAAAAGATCGGAGGTGTTTTATTAGTTTATCTTTACTAAATTTTTACTACTGAATACTGATATTTTGATATTATAGAATATAGATCAATTAATCGGAATCTAATAGTTTGCAGAGTAGAGTATAATTTTCATTTTATATAGCTTTACAATCAGAAGATCACTGCTTTGCTTTCCCCAGGAGAAAAATTTCTGGAGTTGCTTTGGAGGAGAAACAAAAAAAGCTGCTGCGCAGTTTTATGGAGCAAATAATCTTGGTAATTGTTCTCTTTCCATTCTTCATCTTAGGAGATATCATTCACCATGCTTATCCGTAGCTGTATTAAAAGTAAATATTCGAACTCTCGAGAACCAGATTGTAGAATATAGTATTGGAAAGTTCACTTTTTTTAGGTTCTCCTCACAGTCGGAAACACTCTTTTCTATTACAATTCACGTTAAGAAAGCAATGCTAGAAGTTGAAGATACATAAACACACAAAACTAGTTGCAATGAGTTTACTTTTATTTTGACATGCCTTAAAACTTCTCACCTTGTAATTGTATAATCTATCTTAGCCACAGTTTGATCAGCAGTTCATTGACTGAAGGAAACCTCGAGTAGTATCCTAGATTCTGCCCACAACTGCAAATGCAAGGAATATCAAAATAATCCTGAGGTTTGTTACCTTGTTGACATACTTTGTTTTTAAGTTACTTCTTCTTGCTAGTTGTTTAATATGTCATGTAAACCTTCTGTAATGACTGGCACTAGAAGTTGTGTTTGAGCATTGGGTGAATGAGCAGCATTAGGATTGTGTTTACATTGAGCAATTTATTTTTTTTTTGGGACTTTGTATGTTGCTATGGAAATAGTTATTTATCTCCAAAAAAATGGAGTACATTTTTTTTTGAAAGCATAATATTTAGTTTTTAGCTCTCTCTAAAATTTCAGATAGCTTTGGTTAGTAACTCAAACATTTCATTTTGATAATAGCTGAAATTATAAACTGTATTACGCTTGATTAGATTTAAATAGATGATATTATAATTCTATGATGTAGTCATCACTTGCTTTCATTAAGTTCAGTTGTTAGTCGCAGGGCATGACAATCTTTTTGTTCCTAGCTAATTTCTAGTGTGTTATTTGAGCAGCAATTAATTATATTCATTTTTTTGAGGAACCAAATTTCAGTTCTTTTTTTGTACATCTCTCTCACATTATAGGTCGTGTTTTTGGGACACATAGTGACAAGGTTTTCATCCTTGTTAAGATCATGTTTTGGATTCAAATGCCATTTTGTTTGTTTTGTGTAATTTATTGTCTGCGTTGATAATTTTTCTTGTTCATTTTGTTCTTTTGAAATCTGTTACTACTGTTATTAGATTTGAAGTCTTAAAATTCTATTAGCAACTATTCTGATAGTTTATTAATCGTTCTAGTTTATCTTGAAATTATATTAGCAACTCTAAGTCCGACTCTCCAACCTCTGAAAACTCCATTTCCATTAAGGCTCAAGTGAGGATAAGAGAAATCTTTGGTGGTTTAGTAAGTTTTAGATGCTTAATTGCAAGAAAACTCAAGCTGGGCTAAGGCAAGCCATTGTTTTGGTGTTAGCTATGTGTTCAAGTATGTTCAGGGAGTTTCCCTTTAACTCCCTTTGAATTTTGTGATGAAAATTGAATAGAATGATCTTTTATGTGTCAGGAGGATCTCCATAATGGTCAAGTTTTCGTCGTTTGGTTATGCGAAAATGACATTTTTAGGAACCTGTGATACCAGCTCAATTTTCACACAAGAATAGAACCTATTGATCATCACCAAACAGTAGCTCATAGAATTTTACAACCAAACTAAGAAAAACGTAAAGAAAGCTTAATACAGACTAGAGTATTTGAGGACTTCGGAGAACTCCTAACTTTGATGGTATTCGAGAGACCATCAACTCTCCCTAATCTCAGTCTCCCAAAATTCTCAAAATCACAGCTTACCTCTAGTGAGCTACTAAGCCCTTTATTTATACCAATTCCTACTAATTCTATCAGCCCACTAACCAAACAAGTTCCTAAGTCATTAACGGATCCTAACATTACCCCTGCCCCAAAGAAACACCTTGTCCTCAAGGTGTTAAGTAATCACAGCCGTGTGACTCCACTTCCTTCCAATCATGATGAGTTTGGATCTTGGAACGTCAAACGAAATGATTCGTACAGAACTTGCTTCAAATGTTCTTGTTAACTTTATTTTTTCAACTTAACACTTTTGTTTGGACCTGAAATTGAAAACCACTTTAAAGGCAGTGAAACCATGAAGCTCAGCCTCAAGATCATCATTGTAGCAATGAAAGACCTTGTTGGTCAGCTCAAACAATTCATTTATAACAAAAATCTTCCTCCCACAAGCGTTATCTTGCTGCTGTGTATTTTCCACCACGCTAGAGAAAGCTGCCTTGTTGTTTGTCAAAACATCAACAATGGAGGACAGCTGCAAGTGTACACACTCCATTCCTTTGTCAACAGCCCCAGAATTGCTACGAACATAATCAAATTCATCTTTTAAAATACAAGAGTTGATTCCACTGTTAACATCTTTCACTGGTGCGGCAAACTCCGACTCTAGAGTAACATCCTTGGAAAATTTTGATGTCATTGACATCTTGTTTCCCATATCTTGAAGCCCCTTATTACTAGCACTAGAATGAACACCAACATCATTTTCAATGCTTTGTTCCACCTTGCCATCAAAATTCTTCATAGTCAAGCCTCTTTGAACATCCATTTAATCTAAAACATCTGTTGTTTAAGCTGGAAGCAACCTGCTTGAATTGCCTACCACTTGCTCTTTATCGACTTCCAATTTTGTAATGCCAACTCTCTCTAAAACCGAATTTGAAATCTCTTTCCCAAGTTTGGCAAGTACCTTGAATTGTCGTCTATAGTTAGACATGGTATTCTCTTGACGTTTCACCAAGATGGTCTTCGAGAGACTACCAACTCTCCCTAATTTCAGTCTCCCAAAACTCTTGAAATTACAGCCTACCTCTAGTGAGCAACTAAACCTACCAGCCCACTAACCAAACAAGTTCCCAAGTCATTAGCGGATCCTAACATTACCCCCACCCCACAGAAACACCTTGTCCTCAAGGTGTTAAGTAATCGCAGCCGTGTGACTACTTCCTTTTGTTAAAGTTTAAAACTATTGTTGTCCCACCTCCTAACAGCTTAAGTTTTTGGGATGGATTAGTAAACTAACATGGTATCAGAGCAGGAGGTCTTGGGTTCAAACCCCTGTAATTGCACTCTTTATCCTCATTTAAAATTGTCATCATGTGTTGGGTCTTTAACATATCTTGGGCTTAAATATTCACGTGTTGGGCTTTCTAATTAATTTACCCACATGATTGTCCATTGTCCAGCCCACACGTGAGGGGGAGTGTTAAAGTATAAAACTATTGTTGGCCCACCTCTTAACAGCTTAAGCGTTTGGGATGGATTGGTAAACTAACACCTTTCAGTCTTGATGAGCTTGGATCTTGGAACGTCGAACGAAATGATTCATAGAGAACTTGCTTCAAATGTTCTTGTTAACTTTATTTTTTCAACTTTACACTTTTGTTTGGAGCTAAAATTGAGAACCACTTTAAAGACTGCGAAACCATGAAGTTCAGCCTCAAAATCATCATTGTAGCAATGGAAGACCTTGTTGGTCAGCTCAAACAATTCATTTATAACAAATACCTTCCTCCCACAAGCATTATCTTGCTGCTGTCATGTTCCACCACGTCAGAGAAAGTTGCCTTGTTGTTTGTGGGAACATCAACAATGTAGGGCAACTGCCAGTGTACTCTCTCCATTCCTTTGTCGATAGCCTCAAAATTGTTGCTAACACTCTCCATTGCTTTGTCAACAGCCCCAAAATTATTGCGAACACATCTTTTAAAATACAAGAATGGACTTGATAAACTCCAGACCAATTAAACAACAGAATAGACTAAAGAAAGGGAATTTGTATTGCTGGGACTGAGAAAACAACAATGGTGGACCAATTAGTTACAAGATCAGTATGGGGATTTTTGAGAGATCCCTTGCTCTCCTAACAACTTCTTGTGAAAGTCTACTAAATTCTCGGATGATCCTCCTTACTCTACCCCTGTCTTATTTATACACACTATCCCACAAGTCTAACTAACTACGTAACTAATTGTTGACTCAGCCTCTTTCTCCTTCTCTTTACTTGCTGACTCAGCCCCGTTCTCCATCCTTCCCTCCAATAAGCCCTTGCGCTTCCTCCGAAGATAGTCTAACGCACAGGAGGCTTATCAGGACTCCTCTGTTATTTTCTTTCACTGGTGCAGTAAACTCTGACTCTACAGTAACATCCTTGGAAAATTTTGATGTCATTGACATCTTGTTTTCCATATCTTGAAGCCCCTCATTACTAGCACCAGATTGAACACCAACTTCATTTTCAATGCGTTGGTCCGCCTTGCCATCAAAATTCTTCATATTCAAGTCTGCTTGAACATCCATTTAATCTGAAACATCTGTTGTTTGAGCTGGAAGCAACCTGCTTGAACTGCTTACCACTTGCTCTTTATCGCCTTATAATTTTGTAATGACAACTCTCTCTAAAAGCGAATTTGAAATCTCTTTCCCTAGTTTGGCAAGTATCTTGAATTGTCGTCTATAGTCAGCCATGGTATCCTCTTGACGTTTCACCAAGAAACTCTCATGTAAGGCCTCATCGGATGACATTCTGAAATGCTTAAGCGAATGAGTCTTTAATTCATTCCAACTGTAGAATGGGCAACGATCATCCTACCATCGATAGCAAGCCAAAGCATCACCTTTCATAGCCATTTCTACAGCTTGGATTTTCTCACTGTTCGTCATTCTATAGAACAAAAATTATCGTTCAGCTCTAAAGACCCACCCATATGCGAACAATGGTATATCCATTTGCTGAAATCGTTAATCCGTTTGGCCCTCGCATAGGGTGTCGTGCCACCTTTCCCTCTCCTTACTCGAAACCCTTGGATTGATTTTAACTCCAAATCGAGAAGACCCAACTCGCTCTCTCAAATCAGATTGCAAAACCCAATCTCCCTAACTCAACTAAGATCACCTAGACCTAGCCCCAGTCATGTCAAAATTTGAAGATCCAGTCCATATTTGGCTATAATTGATTCTAATCTTGCTGTAAGTTTGATGCCCAACCCAAACATCACCGGAATCTAATCTTGTCTCCCAAACATCACCCCATCGGTCTCAATCACATCATAATTGCAAAACCCAGACCTAGGGCTTTATTCAACCCCTAAATTTTGATTTTAATCCGCCCAAATTGGGCCCAACTCAACTCGATGGACCTAGCCCTATGTCAAAATTTGAAGATCCATCCATATTTGGCTAAATTGATCTAATCTTAGGCGCCCAACCCAAACATCAGGAATCGGTCTCAATAATTGCAAAACCCGGACCTAGGGTCAACCCTAAATTTCCGGAATCACCTTGGGCGAACTCACGTGGCCCAGATTGCAGCCCCGATCTCGGCGGAATCACCTTGACGATCCCATCTATGCTCGAATCTCACTGTCCTTCACTTCATATCTAGTTGATATTGCTTCGGTACGTGAAAAATCGCTCTAATTAGTTCGCATCTCCACCTTTCGCCCACACCGGCGTGAATCGCCCTTCTCAGGTCACATCTTTGGCGTTGTTCGCCGGTGTTAGATTTGCAGACCAGTTCGCATTAGCCATGGGTCGTCGTTCTTCTCAGATATGAACGTCTCAGCACCAGATCGCGACGAATGGCTCAAATCTTCATCAATCTTCTGGATACTGGATCTGGCCGTCTTCGCAATGTGTACAGTTCTAAACGCTTCACCACCGGCGGTGGTCGGCGGCTCTTGTTCTCGAAACCCCACGATTCCAAACTCTTCTCACCCTTTTTTTGTGCTATTTTTTTCCTTAGGTTTTTTTTTTTTTTTTTTTTTTTTAACAACAACGATGCCAAAGATGGATACTCTGATACCAAAATGTTAGGAACCCGTGATACCAGCTCAATTTTCACACAGAACAACAAGAATAGAAGGCAATCAGAGTGGTTTTATTGATCATCCCCAAAACTAGTTCATAGAATTTTACATCCAAAATGTTAGGAACCTGCCATACCAGCTCAATTTCCACATAGAACAAGAATAGAAGGTAATCACAGTGGTTTTATTGATCATCACCAACAGTTGCTCATCGAATTTTACAACCAAATTAAGAAAAACATAAAGAAAGCTTAGGATAGACTGGAGTATTCGAGGACTCCGGAGAACTCCTAACTTCGATAGTATTTGAGAGACCATGAACTCTCTAATCTCAGTCTACCAAAACTCTCAAAATCACAGCCTACCTCTAGTGAGCTACTAAGCCCTTAATTTATATTAATTCTCACTAACCTATCGAGTTCCTAAGTCATTAACGGATCCTAACATTACCACTGCCCCAAAGAAACACCATGTCCTCAAGGTGTTAAGTAATCGCAGCCGTGTGACTTCACTTCCTTCCAATCTTGATGAGATTGGATCTTGGAACGTCGAATGGAATGATTTGTATAGAACTTGCTTAAAATGTTCTTAACTTTATTTTTTCAACTTCACACTTTTGTTTGGAGTTGAAATTGAGAACCACTTTAAAGGCAGCAAAACCATAAAGCTTAGCCTTAAAAGCATCCTTGTAGCAGTGGAAGACCTTGTTGGTCAACTAAAACAATTCATTTATAACAAAAACCTTCCACCCACAAGCGTTGTTTTGCCTTGGCATCGTTCGCCGATGTTGGATTTGCAGATGTTGGGACTTCGCTCACGACAAATGTTAGGAACCCGTGATACCAGCTCAATTTTCACATAGAACAACAAGAATAGAAGGCAATCAGAGTGGTTTTATTGATCATCACCAACACTAGCTTATAAAATTTTACAATCAAAATGTTAGAAACCTGTGATACCAGCTTAATTTTCACTTAGAACAACAAGAACATAAGGCAACCAGAGTGGTTTTATTGATCATCACCAACAGTAGCTCATCGAATTTTACAACCAAACTAAGAAAAACGTAAAGAAAGCTTAGGATAGACTGGAGTATTCGAGGACTTCAGAGTACTCCTAACTTTGATGGTCTTTGAGAGACCACCATTCTCTCTAATCTCAGTCTCCCAAAGCTCTCAAAATCACAGCCTACCTCTAGTAAGCTTGGTGGCCCTTTACTTATACTAATTCCTACTAACTCTACCAACTCACTAACCAAACAAGTTCCCAAGTCATTAACGGATCCTAACATTACCCCCACCCCAAACAAACACCTTCTTCTCAAGGGGTTAAGTAATCGCAGCCGTGTGACTCCACTTCCTTCCAATGATGATGAGTTTGGGTCTT
The DNA here is from genome assembly GCA_012066045.3 of Morus alba. Lineage (NCBI taxonomy): Eukaryota > Viridiplantae > Streptophyta > Magnoliopsida > Rosales > Moraceae > Morus > Morus alba. The sequence continues at coordinate 7,179,834 of CP050232.2, read as the reverse complement.
GGAACGTCGAACGGAATGATTCGCACAGAACTTGCTTCAAATGTTCTTGTTAACTTTATTTTTTCAACTTCACACTTTTGTTTGGAGGTGAAATTGAGAACCACTTTAAAGGCAGCGAAACCATGAAGCTTAGCCTCAAAATAAGCCTTGTAACAATGGAAGACCATGTTGGTCAGCTCAAATAATTCATTTATAACAAAAACCTTCCTCCCACAAGCGTTATCTTGCTGCTGTGCATGTTCCACCACGTTAGAGAAAGCTGCCTTGTTGTTTGTCATAACATTAACAATGGAGGGCAGCTGCAAGTGTACACATTCCATTACTTTGCCAACGGCTCCAGAATTGTTGCGAACATAATCAAATTCAACTTTTAAAATAGAAGAATTGACTCCATTTGTTAACTTCTTTCAAATGCGCAAAACTCTTGACTTCATTGACTTCATTTTCAATGCCTTGATCCACCTTGCCATAAAAATTCTTCATAATCAAGTCTCCTTGAACATTCAATTAAATTGAAACATCTGTTGTTTCAGCTGGAAGCAACCTGCTTGAATTGCCTACCACTTGCTCTTTATCGACTTCCAATTTTGTAATGCCAACTCTCTCTAAAACTGAATTTGAAATCTCTTTGGCAAGTACGTTGAATTGTCGTCTATAGTCTGGCATGGTATCCTCTTGACATTTCACCAAGAAACTTTCATGAAAGGCCTCATCAGATGACAATCTAAAATGCTTAAGTAGATGAGTCTTCAATTCATTCCAATTGTAGAATGTGCAACAAGCATCCTGCCATCGATACCAAGCCAAAGCATCACCTTTCATAGCCATTTCAGCAGCCTGGATTTTCTCACTATTCGTCATTCTATTGAACAAAAAGTATTATTCAGCTCTAAAGACTCAATCCAGATTCTATTATTATTATTCTATTATTCTTGGCTAGACTCAATCCAGATTTGGACGAGGTTCGTGGTCGCCTACTTGGGATGAAGCTTCTCCAGCCCATTTAAGAGATTTTCGTGGAAGTAAGACGGGAGGAAAGCCGAAAGAAAGTTATGCTCCACAAATTTGCCCCACCAACATCTCCACCTGCGATTGAGAATTCAGCCCTGGCTGTCCGAGGCCCAGATTTACGTACAAAGCAGAAAAATACAGCCTGGTGTGATCATTGTCAGAAGCCATACCACACTAAAGAAAAGTGCTGGAAACTCCATGGTAAGCCTGCAAATTGGAGTCCACAATCCCGTGGAAAGGATGGAAAAGCATTCCAGAGTTCAAATGAAGGTGAATCAAAGGGGTCCAATAATTCTGTTACACTATCCAAAGCACAAATGGAACAACTCTGCAAGATGTTGACTAACACAGTGATTCCAAGCACGTCACTAGTTGCTCAAAAAGGTAATCATTTATCTGCATTGAGTGAACTAAAGGATCAAGGTGAGCCATGGATAATAGACTCTGGTGCTTTTGACCATATGACTGGTTGTGAAAAATAATTTTCCTCATATTCTCCGTCACCTGGTAATCAAAGAGTGAAAATCGCAGATGGATCCTTTTCGGTTGTTGCTGGTATTGGTACCGTAAAAATTGATTCAAATATAATTTTGAAGTCTGTGTTACATGTACCCAAGTTGTCTTGTAATCTTCTCTCAATAAGCAAAATAACTAATGATTTGGATTGCCTCGTTACATTCACACCTTCTGCTTGTATGTTTTAGGATCGGATTTCGGGGAAGAGGATTGGCAATGCTAAAGAGTTCTCTGGTTTGTACTACTTAGAGGACAATCTTTCCGCAAAGGGTCATATGGTCAATCATAATGTCTCCCTTACTCGAGAACAACAAATCATGCTCCTACATTGTCGGCTAGGTCATCCAAGTTTTCTATATTTGAAACATTTGTTTCCCTCGTTGTTTAGAAATAAAGATTCCTTTCAATGTGATGTTTGTGAACTTGCAAAACACAAACGTGTCTTCCTACCTCCCCAACCTTATAGGGCTTCAAAACCCTTTGCTCTCATTCATAGTGACATTTGGGGTCCTTCTCGTGTTCGTAGTATTTTTAATAAAAGATAGTTTATTACGTTTATTGATGATCATTCTCGTGTTTGTTGGGTGTACCTATTAAAAGAAAAATCTGAGGCAGAAGACGTATTTCAAAATTTTCATTCCATGATCAAAACGCAGTTCAATGAACATATTAAAATTTTGCGTACTGATAATGGAACAGAATACTTTAATTCTATTTTAAATTAGTTTCTCACTGAAAAAGGCCTCATTCATCAAAGTTCATGTGTAAATACACCACAACAAAATGGTATTTCAGAACGTAAAAACCGTCATTTGTTAGAAGTTGCTCGAGCTTTACTATTCCACTCAAATGTACCAAAATGTTTTTGGGGAGATGCTGTACTCACAGCTTGTTATCTAATAAATCGTATGCCAAGTAGGGTTTTACAATATAAAACTCCGTTAAATACATTACTTGGATACTATCCTGAGTCACGTATTTTTTCTGAGCTTGATCTGAAGGTTTTTGGATGTTCAGCTTTTGTCCATAATCATGATCCCAATAGAGGCAAATTAGACCCCCGGTCTCATCAGTGTCTATTTTTGGGTTATTCTTCTACACAAAAAGGCTATAGGTATTATTCTCCAGAAAAACGAAAATACTTTGTGTCTAGAGATGTTACCTTCTTTGAAAATCAGCCATATTTTCCAAAATAGAACACACAAGGGGAGCAACATCAATTCCTTTTGAATCTCTCCACCCCAGATATTTCGGACTTACACACCAAGAATTCTGAAAATTGGGAATATTTTTGGGACGGTATCCCACCGAATCAGGTATCATCTCCTTCAAATATATCTTCCAAGCCTTCCTCTCTCTCTCTCTCTCTCCTCCAACGACACCATTAATTCAAACGACACCATTAATTCACCTTAACCCAAATCGTTCGGTACCCACTCATGAAATCTCTCCGATTTTTCAGCCCATTCAGAATCATTCGAAATCCACTTCCGAATCCACTTCTCCAATCGTTCCACTCTCTCAGCTAGGTTCAAATGATTCGGAACCTCCTCCAGAATCTTCTCCTCACCAACTTCCGAAATCTGTGTCCACTTCAAATATCTCTCCTCCAACACTAGCTCATAAATCCTTTTAACCAAAATGTTAGGAACCCGTGATACCTGCTCAATTTTCACAAAGAACAACAAGAATAGAAGGCAATCTGAGTGGTTTTATTGATCATCACCAACACTAGCTTATAAAATTTTACAACCAAAATGTTAGGAACCTGTGATACCAGCTCAATTTTCACTTTGAACAACAAGAATATAAGGCAACAGGAGTAGTTTTATTGATCATCACCAACAGTAGCTCATCGAATTTTATGACCAAACTAAGAAAAACGTAAAGAAAGCTTAGGATAGACTGGAGTATTTGAAGACATCGGAGAACTCCAAACTTTGATGGTCTTCGAGAGACTGCCATTCTACCTAATCTCAGTCTCCCAAAGCTCTCAAAATCACAGCCTACCTATAGTGAGCTTGGTAGCCCTTTATTTACTATTTACCAACTCACTAACCAAACAAGTTCCCAAGTCATTAATGGATCCTAACATTACCCCCGCCCCGAACAAACACCTTGTTCTCAAGGGGTTAAGTAATCGCAGCCGTGTGACTCCACTTCCTTCTAATGATGATGAGTTTGGGTCTTGGAATGTCGAACGGAATGATTCGCACAGAACTTGCTTCAAATGTTCTTGTTAACTTTATTTTTTGAACTTCACACTTTTGTTTGGAGCTGAAATTGAGAACTACTTTAAAGGCAGCGAAACCATGAAGCTTAGCCTCAAAATAAGCCTTGTTGCAATGGAAGACCATGCTAGTCAGCTCAAACAATTCATTTATAACAAAAACCTTCCTCCCACAAGCGTTATCTTGCTGCTGTGTATGTTCCACCACGTAAGAGAAAGCTGCCTTGTTGTTTGTCATAACATTAACAATGGAGGGCAGCTGCAAGTGTACACATTCCATTACTTTGCCAACGGCTCCAGAATTGCTGCGAACATAATCAAATTCAACTTTTAAAATAGAAGAATTGACTCCACTGTTAACTTCTTTCACTGGTGCGGCAAACTCTTGACTTCATTGACTTCATTTTCAATGCCTTGATCCACCTTGCCATAAAAATTCTTCATAATCAAGTCTCCTTGAACATCCAATTAAATTGAAACATCTGTTGTTTCAGCTGGAAGCAACCTGCTTGAATTGCCTACCACTTGTTCTTTATCGACTTCCAATTTTGTAATGCCAACTCTCTCTAAAACTGAATTTGAAATCTCTTTGGCAAGTACGTTGAATTGTCGTCTATAGTCTGGGATGGTATCCTCTTGACGTTTCACCAAGAAACTTTCATGAAAGGCCTCATCAGATGACAATCTAAAATGCTTAAGTAGATGAGTCTTCAATTCATTCCAACTGTAGAATGGGCAACGAGCATCCTGCCATTGATACCAAGACAAAGCATCACCTTTCATTGCCATTTCAGCAGCCTGGATTTTCTCACTGTTCGTCATTCTATTTAGCAAAAAGTATTACTCAGCTCTAAAGACCCACCCATCCGGGACTTCTCCTGCGAACAATGGCATATCCATTTGCTGAAATCGTTGATTTGTTCGGACCTCCCATAGGGTGTTGTGCCACCTTTTCCTCTCCCTACTTGAAACCCTTGGATTGATTTTGACTCTAAATCGAGAAGACCCAACTCGCTCTCTTAAATCAGATTGCAAAACCCAATCTTCCTCACCCAACTCAGATCCCCCAGACCTAGCCCCAGTAATGCCAAAACTTCAAGATCCAGTCCATATTTGGCTGTAATTGACTCTAATCTTGCTGTAAGTTTGAGGACCATCCCAAACATCACTGAAATCAGTCTCAATCACATCAAAATCGTAAAGCCTAGACCTAGGGCTACCGAAATTTCGTCTCCCAACCCCAATTTCGCCAGACTGCCCAAATCGGGCCGAACTCGCGTGACCAAATTCTGCAAGAATTAGCCTAAGTCGCACCGAAATCGCGACACCGGTCCAAATTCGGCCGGAATCACCTTTGAACACATCGGGATCGTGAAATCCAGCCCCATCTACACTAAACTCTCATGACCCTGTCCAAATGTGGCCGGAATTAGCCTCAAATGCGCCGGAATCGCGACACTCGGTCCAAATCCGGTCGGAATCACCTTCAAAGGCACCCCGATCACGAAACCCAACCCCATCTACGCTCGATCCCGTCATGAATCTACTGCCATTCACTTCAGATCTAGTTGAACTAGCTTCGGGTCGCGAAAAATCGCTCCAATCTGTTTGCATCTCAACCTGTCCCCTACGCCGGCGTGAATCTCTCATCTCAGGTCACCTCTCTGGCGTCGTTCGCGGGCGTTGGATTTGCAGACCAATTCGCATAAGCCAGGGGTCGCCATTCTTCTCAGATCTGAACGTCTCAGCACCAGATCGCGACAAATGGCTCCAATCTTCGTCAATCTCGCGCGGCTCTGGATCTAGCCTTCTACCCTCCTTCGTCGCTCGCCGACGCAGTTTGTATGGTTTTGAACGCTTCCCCGCCGGCGGCGGTTGGCGGCTCTGGTTCTCAAAACCCCTCAATTCCAAACTCTTACCCTTTTTTTGTAATATTTTTTTCCATTGATTTTTTTTAACAGCGATTTTTTTTTTTTGTAATATTGAACTCGTGATACCAGCACAATTTGCACACAGAACAAGAATAGAAGGCGTACAGAATGGTTTTGTTGATCATCACCAACACTAGCTCATAGTACTTTTAAACCAAAATGTTAGGAAGTTCTGATACCAGCGCTATTTGCACACAGAATAACAAGAATTAAAGTCAATCAGAGTGGTTTTATTGATCATCAGCAACTCCAGATCATAGAATTTTACAACCAAAATATTAGGAACTTGTGATTGGAGTTTTCTTAGAGCCGCAATTAGGGTTTAGGAGGAATATGATTCTTATTGACCTTAGAGAAATACACTATACAACCGCATATATATACAAGTTTAGGGATAACCACAGCCTGGTTTAGCCCTTTATTTTCAATACCCTAGATAACAAAATTGGTAACTACTTATCTAGTAATTAGAGAGAAATCAGGAAACTAATCAAATAAGGAAAAAATACAGCTGTACAAATCAGTACTAATTACACCGGTTTTTCACACTCCCCCTCAAGCTAGAGAATGTATTTCAATCATTCCCAGCTTGGATAATAGAGTATCAAATTGAGTTTTTTGCAACGGCTTTGGTGAGTACGTTTGCAGTTTGCTGTCGTGTAGGCGTGTAGACAATTTCAACAAGCCCATCCTTTTTCTTCTCTTTGATAAAGTGATGGTCTATTTCCACATGTTTGGTGCGGTCATGAAGGACTGGATTCTTCAAAATACTAATGGCTGCCTGGTTGTCACACAACAGCTTCATAGGGGTCTTGACTAGGAGTTGTAGTTCCTCTAGGAGTCTTTTTAGCCACATTCCTTCTCAAATTCCGAGAGCTAGGGCCCTAAACTCAGCTTCAGCACTACTCCGAGCGACTACTGATTGCTTTTTGCTCCTCCAGCTGACCAGATTTCCCCATACAAATGAATAATACCTAGAAGTTGATCGCCTATCAGTCAAAGACCCTGCCCAATCTGCATCTAATATAACCTTTATTCCCCTGTTGGTTCCTTTCTTGAAGAATAGACCTTTGCCAGGAGATATCTTCAAGTACCTCAGAATCTTGTACACTACTTCTTGATGTTTTTCATGAACTGACTAACCGTGCTAGCTGCAAAGCTGATGTCTGGTCTTGTGTGAGACAGGTAGATTAGCGTGCCCACTAACCTTTGATATCTTTCTTTATCTACTAGATTTGAATCTCCTTTTGTCTCAATTTTGTTGAAAGGGTCCATAGGAGTTTTGAAGGCTTGTAGCCAATCATGCCTGTTTCCTTTAGTAAGTACAACGTGTATTTCCTCTGGGAGATTGAAATTCCTTTGCTAGACCGTGCTACTTCCATTCCAAGAAAGTACCTTAGAGCTCCAAGATCTTTGATTTCAAACTCTCGACTCAGGATCCCCTTTAGTCGAGCAATTTCTACCTCATTGTCTCCAATAACAATTATATCATCAACATAGACAATAAAGATCGTAATCTTACCATATGAAGTCCTCTTAATGAACAATGTGTGGTTTGATTGTCCTTGCAAATATCCCTACTCTTTAACTGCCTTGGTGAACCTGTCAAACCAAGCTCGTGGCAATTGCTTAAGACCATATAGTGACTTCAGAAGTCTACACACCTGTTTGCCGCCACTTAATTGCTTGAACCTAGGTGGGATCTCCATATATACTTCCTCTTCCAGATCACCATTGAGGAATGCATTTTTAACATCAAATTGATGCAAGTTCCAGTCAAGATTGATGGTTAAAGAAAGTAGCACTCTGATGGTATTCATCTTTGCCACTGGAGCTAATGTTTCCTGATAATCAATCCCGCAAGTCTGTGTGAAGCCCTTTGCCACAAGTCTTGCCTTGTACCTGCATCCGCTTTGTATTTAACAGTGAAAACCCACTTACAACCTACTGCTTGTTTTCCCTGAGGGAGATGAGTAAGCTCCCATGTGCCGTTCTTCTGCAAGGCTCTTAGCAGTGCCTCTTGAATATCACCCTTTCTAAACCCACTTACAACCCATTAATTGCTTGTCTCCATTCTGGATGTAGTAGTGCCTCTTGAATATCCTTTGGCATTTGGATGCTGTCTAGACTTGTGGTGAAAGCCTTATAACTCGAAGATAGCCTCTCATAGGACACAAAGTATGAAATTGGATGTTGGGTGCACGATCTAAGTCCTTTCCTTTGAGCAATTGGCTTAGTAAGATGATCAGATACTCACAAATCATTAGAATAGGAGTCGGATTCAGTGTTACCTTGTATTCCCTCACTTAGAGTTGAACTCGGATTGTTTGCTTGACAAGGCGTGAGAATCTCAAGATGCTCTACCGGTTTAGGGTTCTTCTTCCGCCTGGTGTAGACTAGGAGTTCTTTCTCAATCTCGAGTTTAGAAAGGGTGATATCACTCACGGGATCTTCTAACATCATGCTATTCCAAAATTAATATTCTTCTTGTATTTTCTCCCCCTGAATAACGGTTTTGGAAAAAAATTGGACACTCTCCATGAAAGTCACATCCATAGTGATATATGTCTTTCTAGTGGATGTACAATAGCACTTGTAACCTTTTTGATGAGGGGAGTACCCTAGGAACACACACTTACGAGACTTGGGATCAAGTTTGCTACGTTGATGAGGGGGAATATGGACATGGCTGAACATTCGAACACTTTGAGTGGTATAGTGTTCACCACTCGGCTTTGTGGGAGACTTGGCAAGGTGTACACTCTTGAAATAATGAAGCATCACCAGTCATATGGTATGAGGCTCCTAAATCAACAATCCACCCAACGGAATCCTCGGTTTTGACATGATGAGTGGCTGAAAAAATACCTTTATGGGCAGCAGATCCCGTGGAGATAGTTGGGGCAATATTGGCATTTTGGTTGAACATCTTCTGCAGCCATTCAAATTGCTCCTTGCTAAAGAGGTTTGGTTCCGAGCTTGATAGATTTTCCTTGTTTTCGGGGGCAGCAACAAAGATTCGGGCTTCTCTTTCTCGACTTGGCTTCCAATCAGCGGGCTTGCCATGGATTTTCTAGCAAGTGTCTCGAGTATGACCTGTTTTCATGTAGTGATCACACCAAGGCCGAGTTTTTTGTGTTTAGTGTCATGGGCTGCATTGGCTCCTCTTGCTACAAGGGCTGAGGCTTCGGTTCCTGTGGGCAGTGAGGTTCCTAGCATAAGTTTCTTCCTACTCTCCTCTCTTCTAACTTTTGAGAATGCTTCTCGAATGGATGGGAGTGGCTTGGTTCTAAGAATCCTCTCTTCATCAAGGGATTTGTCAAGCCCTAGAAGAAACTTGAAAACTCTCTCTTTCTCTATAATTTTCTTATATAGAGTTTGAAAGTAGGAATAATGCTTTATGTTTTTATTATTATATCAATTCTGTACATAGGGCTTCTATTTGTAATACAATTGTGAAAACTAAATCTCCTAAAATCATGGCCTAGAGAATAGGAAGGTTATTTGCTGAATCAAACCAAATCAGAAAACAACTCATCCTAAATCCAGAAACTGATTCTCAGCCTAAAAATCCGGGATTTCAATACTCCCCCTCAATTTGGATCATAGATGTTAATCATGTCCAACTTGTTTAAGAAATCATCGAATTTTTGTCTTATGAGCCCTTTGGTGAAGATATCTGCCGTCTGATCTTGAGTAGGAACGTAGGTCATGCAAATGATTCCCTTCTCCACTTTCTCTTTGATGAAATTTCTATCAACTTCCACATGCTTGGTTCTGTCATGTTGGACAGGATTAAGGGATATGTTAATTGCTGCGTTGTTATCACAGTAGAGTTTAACTGGGAACTCTACTGTTACTTGAAGTTCTTCTAGGAGTTTTTTCAGCCATAGTGTTTTTTAAGCCATAGTGCTTCACATATTCCTTGAGCAACTGCTTTAAACTCTGCTTCAACACTGCTTCGAGCCACCACATTCTACTTCTTACTCCTCTAGGTTACTCAGTTCCCCCATACAAAGGTATAATATCCTAAGGTGGACCTTTTGTCTTCAATCGAGCCTGCCCAGTCTGCATCTGTGTAGACTTCTATTCCCTTGCAATCGGTTTTTTTGAAGAGTAGTCCTCTGCCAAGTGAGCCTTTGAGATATCTGAGTATCTTGTACACTGCCTCCAGATGAGCTTCCCTTGGTGAGTTCATGCGTTGACTCGCCACACTTACTGCAAATGCAATGTCAGGTCTGGTGTGGGACAAGTATATTAGTTTGCCTACTAGTCTCTGATATCTATCTTTGTCAACCATCTTTTTGAAACAAGAAATCAGAGAGAAGAATAAATCTTGCTTGATTATTCTCATTAACCTTGTCAGAATATGTACACTTAATGAGCCATAAGTCACGGCAATTAAGAGAGAAAACTAAGGAAAAGAATCCCTAAATTATGCTAGACAATCCTACAATATCTTCCTAATTTATAATTTCCTATTTTGACTAAATCAAACAATAAACGAAAAGAATACAAACAAATATTTACAATTAATTGACTAAATCTCCAACACTTTCTAGCATCTTCAGTCTTCTTTCCCACTTCAATTGGGTGTCACTAGGTTTGCATCCAAGCATACCGGTCTCTGTGAGTAGATCAAGGACATTTTCTTTGACACAGATTCCTTTCTTTGATCTAGCAACTTCCATTCCCAAGAAATACCTCATTCGTCCCAGATCTTTTACTTCAAACTCTGTAGCTAGAATCCTCTTCAACTTTTCTATTTCTGCCTCATTATCGCCGATAAGAATTATATCATCCACATAGACTATTAGGATTGTCTTCTTCCCTTTTTTGGCTTGTTTGAAGAACATAGTATGATCCGATTGTCCCTGTAGATATCCTTGGTTCTTTATTGCTTTGGCAAACCTATCAAACCATGCTCTTGGGGATTGCTTGAGACCATAAAGTGACCTCCTAAGTTTACATACCTGCTTCTCTTCCTGCAGACTTCCTCTTCTAATTCTTCATTCAAGAATGCATTCTTTATGTCAAGTTGGTGAAGTGGCCAATCCAAATTGGATGCCAATGATAGGAGGACCCTTACTGTATTTAGCGTTGCCACAACAGGAGCGAATGTTCTAGTCTGGTCTAGAACCAGTCGGTGCTATGGAGGCAGGGAGTTTCAGCATCACCTTGCACCTATTCTCTTCTCATCTTACCTCGGAGAAAACTTCACGGATACGGATTAAGGGCAACGATCTTCGGCCTAGGATTCATCCTCTCACTTCATCTAATTCTCGGTTCAGCCCAGCTAGAAATTTAAAAACTCTCATTCTCTAGCCTCTTCTTAAATTTTACGTTGTCTCCAGGGCATTCCCAATCTTCTTCGTAACTCAAATCAAGTTCTTGCCAGAAATACTTCATCTCTGTGTAGTATTCAGTAACTTCGTTTTCCTCTTGTTTCATTTGCCATAACCGAGTCTTAATCTCGAATATTTGGGAAGAGTTTTCCACAACAGAGTATCTTTCTCTCATAGCATCCCAGACATCCTTTGCGGTAGGAAGAAACATATAGGTTTTCCCGATTGAGGGTTCATCGAGTTGACTAGCCATGCGGTTACCATCGAGTTTTCTAACTTCCACTTCTGAAAGGAGGCATCGGTAGAGGATGGCTTCTTGGTTTCTCCGGTGAGATATCCCAACTTGCCTTTTCCATCAATCACCAGTTTGATCGATTGGAGCCCATTCGAGAAAATTCTTCTCGTTAAGTTTCTCAACCGTGAACTGGAAAGTGGAATTCTCGGATCCACTCGACGTCATGGTGTTGGTGACTATCGTCTCTGTTTCGCTCGTATTGCCGAGGACGTTGATTCCACCTTTGAATGCCAAGGTTAGGGTTTCCTCGGCTCTAATACCATGAAAGCAGGAATAATGCTTTATGTTTTTATTATTATATCAATTTTGTACATATGGCTTCTATTTATAATACAATTGTGAATACTAAATCTCCTAAAATCGTGGCCTAGAGAATAGGAAGGTTATTTGCTGAATCAAACCAAATCAGGAAACAACTTATCCTAAATCTAGAAACCGATTCTCAGCCTAAAAATCTAGGATTTCAACAGAGTTGCATCTCCAGGACATTCTGAAGATTTTGGTGAAGAGAATTCTTATTAACCAAAGGATACAGCCCTAATATTTATACTTAAGTGGCCGGCATCCTAGTCCACTTATTCTAGGAAAGTAAACGGAGAATCCCATAAAATCAGGAATCTCAACAAACTAGGAAAGTAACTAAATTATGAATCAATCAAATCAATAACTAATCCTATTTATTAGGAAACTAAATCAGAAATCCTAATATACAAAATAACACTATCCTAATTTGTATAGTCTAATCGGTTCCTTTCTACACTCCCCCTCAAGCTGGGTTGTTTATGTTATACAATCCTAGCTTGGAGTTGAATTCATCGAAACTTCTTCTTGGAAGGGCTTTGGTGAGAATATCAGCCAGCTGCAATTGTGTAGGGATGTAGCTGAGTTGAACTATTTCATTGTTAATCTTCTCTGAGATGAAGTGCCTATCAATTTCCACATGCTTGGTCCTGTCGTGGTGTACTGGATATTTAGCAATGCTGATGGCGGCTTGGCTGTCACTGAGCATTTTAATCTGGTCCTTACAATCAATTCTTAACTCCTTTAGTAATCGTTGAAGCCACGTTCCTTCGCAAATGCCCAAAGCAAGAGCACGATATTCTGACTCTGCACTGCTTCTTGACACTACTGACTACTTTTTGCTTCTCCATGTAACAAGATTGCCCCAAACAAAGGAGAAATAACCACTTGTAGATCTTCTTTCAGTTAGTTCTCCAGCCCGACTAGCATCTGTGTAAACCTCTATCTTACGGCTTTCACACTTCTTGAAGAGTAAGCCGTGGCCTGGTGTCATTTTTAGGTATCTAAGGATTCGATTCACAGCCTCCAAGTGTTCCTCATTCGGATTGTTCATGTGTTGGCTAACTACGCTCACTGAGAATGTAATGTCTGGTCTCGTGTGTGAAAGATAAATCAACTTGCCCACTAGCCTTTGATACTGTCCTTTATCCACTAGAACACTTTCCTCATCTTTCCTTAACTTCAGATTTGGGTCCATAGGCGTCTCTGCAGGTTTACACCCAAGCATGCTAGTCTCCATTAGCAAATCTAGGATGTACTTTCGTTGGGATATAACAATCCCTGCCTTAGACCGAGCAACCTCCATGCCTAGGAAGTATCTTAGAGTACCAAGGTCTTTAATTTCAAATTCAGAAGCAAGTAACCTTTTGAGTTTGATAATTTCCTCTGAGTCGTCTCCTGTTAAAATGATGTCATCAACGTAAATGATGAGAATAGCAATCTTGCCTCTTGGTGAGAATTTCATAAATAGAGTGTGATCGGCCTGGCATTGACTATACCCATTTGTGACCACGGTTTTGGCAAACCTATCAAACCAGGCACGAGGTGACTGCTTTAGGCCATACAATGACTTTTTCAGCTTGCACACTTGACAGCTGTTTGAAGAGTTTTCTAGGCCTGGTGGTATTTCCATGTAAACATCCTCTGCAAGATCCCCGTTTAGAAAAGCATTCTTGACATTTAGTTGGTGCAAAGGCCAGTCTTTATTTACTGCTAGTGACAACAATACCCGAATTGTGTTCAACTTGGCAACAGGTGCGAATGTTTCCTGATAATCAATTCCATATGATGGAGTGAATCCCTTTGCGACTAGCCTGGCTTTGAACCTTTCAATACTTCCATTTGCTTTATACTTAACAGTAAATATCCACTTGCAACCCACAGGTTTCTTCCCTTGACGTAACTCTGCAAGAGTCCAGGTTTCATTGCTTTTTAGGGCTCTGATTTCTTCCTTGACAGCCTGCTTCCATGCTGGATCTTTCAAAGCTTCCAGAATGGAATTAGGAATCTGTGCACTATCAAGAGCTGAAATAAATGCTCTATATACTGGCTGTAATTTTCCATATGCCACATATCTCCCAATGGGGTGGTTTGTACATGCTCGGACACCCTTTCTTTCAGCAATAGGCAAGTCTGAATCATCAATAAAAGGAACAGGAGGCTCACGAGTTGAAGAATCCATACCTTTGTGAGATTTTGAAGCAGGAGGGTCCGGTTCAAGTTCTTGACAGTCTCTGACTTGAGTGATGTTCTCTTAAGTGCTCAGTAGGTCGTCTCCTCCTAGAATAGACACGGAGTTCCTGACAATTTGTACCAAGTTGAGGTTGGGTGGACTCGGTTAGATCATTCTGAGTGGTGTGATTCGGGACGTTGGATGGCTCATGGAATTGAGATTCGGATAGTGGGCCTGATGTAGATCTGAGGCTCGGATTTGAGGGCTCGGAAGAGGACAAGGAGGTTGGATTGACACTTTGGGGTGAGATGTACACGGACTGAGTGTCTCGAAGGATGTCCCAAAGTTGAAATTCTCTCGAATTCTGCCCCTGAATTGTAGGTTTGGGAAAATAAGATTGGTGTTCAAAGAACGTGACATCCATTGAATTGTATATCTTTCTAGTGACAGGGGAGTAGCACTTGTACCCCTTTTGATGAGAGGAATATCCTAGGAAAATGCACTTTAATGATTTAGGATCAAGCTTGGTTCGATTTTGTTGGTGTATGTGAACAAATGAGGAACAACCAAAGATTCTAAGTGGGAGATCGGAAGAAAAAGATGTGGCATGGGGAAAGGCTTGTAGTAGGACTTGGCGGGGTCTCTGAAATTTTAGCACTCGACTTGGCATCCTATTGATATGATATGTGGCAGTAAGAATGGCTTCCCCCCAAAAGTGTTTAGGTACATGGTTGGTGAACATGAGTGACCTAGCTACCTCAAGTAAGTGTCTGTTTTTTCTCTTGGCTACCCTATTTTGTTGAGGGGTGTCAACACAAGAACTCACATGGATAATTCCTTGTTCCAAGAGGTAGGAACCCAAAACTGATGTAAAGTATTCCCTGCCATTATCGGTCTTAAGAACCTGAATTTTGCTTTTGAATTGGGTGTGGATCATAGAATAAAATGACTTGAAGATTTCCCCTGTTTCAGATTTTTCTCTCATTAAAAATGTCCAGGTGGTTCTAGTATGATCATCTATGAAGGATATGAACCATCGAGCCCCATTAATATTTTTTACTCATGAGGGTCCCCAAATGTCACTGTGAATTATGGAGAATGGGTTTGAAGGCTTATATTGAATACTAGGGTAGACATGTCGAGTGTGCTTTGCAAGTTGACATATTTCACAATGAAAAAACTTGGAATTTTTATTGATGAATAAATGAGGGAACAATTTTTCAAGGTACACAAAATTTGGATGACCAAGGCGAAAGTGCCATAACATAACTTGATTCTCATTTGACACAGAAACAGAATCAGAAATAGACTCAGAAAAGCATCTTGAATGAACTTGTCCATGTGGAGGAGGATTCCCTTTGAGCAAGTAGAGACCACCACACATTTCAGCACTGCCAATCATCTTCTCCGAATCCGCTGCCTGAAATTCACAAAGATTTGGATAGAATTTAGTCACACAGTTCAAGTCACGGGTGAGTTTACTAATAGAAATCAGAGTGCAATCTAATTTTGGAACATAAAGGACAGATGAGAGAAGGAGATCCTTTGTCAATTTGATGGATCCGATTCCTGCCACATTTGAATGTGATCCATCGGCTATTCGTACTGTGCTAGGACTAGAATAGGCACTGAACTTGTGAAAGACATTAATATCTCCAGTCATGTGATCTGAAGCCCCAGAATCAATTATCCATGGTCTTAATTTCCTGGTTTTTGCAATATGAGCAAAGGAGATTGTACCTTGATGTGCTACCATGCTGGTATGCAGTTCAGCAGAGGGTGATGTAGATTGAGAAGGTCCTGATACCTACCTAAATCTGCTCCCTGGTGAACGGACTAGTTTCAGGAGTGCTATATAAGGCCGAACCTTCAGCAACCGAGGTGCTCACATTTTCTGTCATCATTAGTTTCTTCCTGCTCTCTTCTCTTCTAACTTCAGCAAATGCCTCTCGGATGGAAGGTAGTGGCCTGCTTCCCATGATTCTCCCCCTTACTTTGTCTAGATCCTTGTTGAGACCAAGGAGAATTTTGAATGTTCTCTTTTGATCAACAATCTTTTTGTATAAAGCTGCATCATCAGGACACTTCCAGGGATATATTTCAAACATATCAAGGTGCTGCCAGTACTTGGTTATTGTGTTGAAATACTGAGTGATTGTCATCTCCCTTTGTCGCATATCATGAAGTCGAGTCTCAATTTCAAAAAGTTCTGAAGTATTTTCAGAACTGGAGTAGGTTTCACGTGCCGCATCCCAAATTTCCTTGGCTATTTTGTAGAGAAGAAAATTCTCTCCAACTTCGGTGGTCATGGAGTTTATTAGCCATGACATAACAATGTGATTTTCTGTTTTCCACGTCCGATACTTGGGATCTGTTGCCGCTGGAACAGGGACCTCACCGGTGAGATACTCATCTTTTCCTCTACCAGACACATATATGAGGACAGATTGTGACCACTGAAGGAAATTGTGGCCACTGAGTTTGTGACTGGTAACAAGAAGAGGTGAGTTTTCGATGATATTGGCTGAGGGATTATCAGCGTTGATGGCTGGAGAGTTTTGCTCGGATCTTGGCTGGACTTCCGAGGAACTGGTTTGAGTATTCATGCCGTATTTCGTCATGATGAGAGATTGATGATAGGGTGGATAAGGGTTTTGAATTCAGCTCTGATACCATGAAGATTTTGGTGAAGAGAATTCTTATTAACCAAAGGAAATACAGCCCTAATATTTATACTTAAGTGGCCGGCATCCCAGTCCACATATTCCTAGGAAAGTAAATGGAGAATCCCATAAAATCAGGAATCTCAACAAACTAGGAAAGTAACTAAATTATGAATCAATCAAATCAATAACTAATCCTATTTATTAGGAAACTAAATCAGAAATCCTAATATACAAAATAACACTATCCTAATTTGTATAGTCTAATCGGTTCCTTTCTATATTCCCATGCTGGACTATTAAACATATCCAATTATCTCCAATACCGTGTGAGACAATTATAGTATTGAGTGACATTTAACTCACCTTGCCATAAATCATGGAGTGCCCCATTGATCTCGAATAATTCAGTAGTGTTTTCATTATTGGAGTAAGTCTCTTGTGCAGCCATCCATATTTCATGTGCAGTGTCGTAGAATAGAAAATTCTGCCCTATATCTGCGTCCATGGTGTTGACTAGCCAAGACATCACCATATTATTTTCTGCTTTCCAGATCTTATACTTGGGGTCATTCGGTTTGTGTGAAACAGCCACACCCGTAAGGTAATCGTCCTTCCCTTTACCTGAGATAAACATCATCTCTGACTTGGCCCATTGGAGTGAGCCCTCTGTTCGGCCAGCATTCACAAAGTCTTGACCGACCATGGCTCCTGAGGTGTTTCCAGTTTCTGATGCCATATGATGGGTGATGGGCTAGGGTTTTTCTCGGTTGATGACAGTAACTGTAGCTAGGGTTATGGCTTGAAATATTTCTCCTAAATCGGATTAGCAGCCTTGCTCTAATACCATGAAGTTTTCTGAGAGCCGGAATTAGGGTTTAGCAGGAATATAATTCTTATTCACCTTAGAAAAATCCACTATACAGCCGAATATATATACAAGTTTAGGGATAACCACAGCCTGGTTTAGCCCTTATTTTCAGCACCCTAGATAATAAAATTGGTAACTACTTATCTAGTAATTAGAGAGAAATCAGGAAACTAATCAAATAAGGAAAAAATGCAGCTGTACAAATCAGCCCTAATTACACCGGTTTTCCATAGTGATACTAGCTCAATTTTCACATAGAACAACAAGAATAGAAGGCAATCAGAGTGGTTTTATTGATCATCACCAACACTAGCTCATAAAATTTTACAACCAAACTAAGAAAAACGTAAAGAAAGCTTAGGATAGACTGGAGTATTCGAGAACTCCGAAGAACTCCTAACTTCGATGGTCATCGAGAAACCACCAACTCTCCCTAATCTCAGTCTCCCAAAACTCTCAAAATCATAGCCGACCTCTAGTGAGTTACTAAGCCTTTTATTTATACTAATTCCTACTAACTCTACCAGCCCACTAACCAAACAAGTTCCCAAGTCATTAACGGATCCTAACATTACCCCCGCCCCCAAAGAAACACCTTGTCCTGAGGGTGTTAAGTAATCGCAGCCGTGTGACTCTACTTCCTTTCAATCTTGATGAGTTTGGATCTTGGAACGGCGAACGAAATGATCCATACAGAACTTGCTTCCTTTCAATCTTGTCGTCTATAGTCAGCCATGGTATCCTCTTGACGTTTCACGTAGAAACTCTAATGTAAAGCCTCATCGGATGACATTCTAAAATGCTTAACCAATGAGTCTTCAATTCATTCCAACTGTAGAATGGGCAACGATCATCCTGCCATCGATACCAAGCTAAAGCATAACCTTTCATAGCCATTTTTGCAGTTTGGATTTTTTGACCGTTCGCCATTCTATAGAACAAAAAGTATTGTTCAGCTTTAAAGACCCACCTATAAGGGTCTTCTTCGGCGAACAATATCATATCCATTCGCTGAAATCGTTGAGCCGTTCGGCCCTCCAATTGGGTGTCGTGCTACCTTTCCCTCTCCCTGCTCGAAACCCTTGGATTGATTTTGAATCCAAATCGAGAAGACCCAACTCGCTCTCTCAAATTAGATTGCAAAACCCAATCTCTCTCACCCAACTCAGATCGCCCAGACCCAGTCGTAGTCATGTCAAAACTTGAAGATCCAGTCCATATTTGGCTGTAATTGACTACAATCTTGCTGGAAGTTCTGAGGCCCAGCCTACACATCACCAAAATCATTCTCAATCACATCAGAATCGCAAAACTTAGACCTAGTGTTGCCGAAATTTTGGAACCGAACCCTAATTTTGTTGGAATCAAATCGCTTCGAACCTATGCCGAACTTGCGTGACCAGTCCAATTCGGCGAGTGTTTAGACGCACCAGAATCACGACACCCGATCCAAATCCAGCCGGAATCACCTTTGAATGCACTGAGATTGTGAAGCCCAGCCCCATCTATTTGATCTTGCTTCGGTTCGCGAAAAATCACTTCAATCAGGTTGCAACTCTGGCATTTGATTTGCAGACCAGTTCGCATCAGTCATGGGTTGTCGTTCTTCTTCGATCTGAAAGTCTCAGCACCAGATCGTGACAAATGGCTCCAATCTTCATCAATCTTGCGCGATACCGGATCTAGCCGTCTTCCCTCTGTTTTTGCTTGCCGACGCCTTGACAAGGGCCGATTCGCCACCACCATCGGCGGGCGGTCACGCTCTGGTTCTCGAAACCCCACGATTCTAGACTCTTCTCATCCTTTTTTTGTACTACTTTTTTTCCTTAGGTTTTTTTATTCAACAACAATGTCAAAAGATCAATGCTCTGATATCAAAATATTAGGAACCTGTGATACCAGCTCAATTTTCACATAGAACAACAAGAATAGAAGGCAATCAGAGTGGTTTTATTGATCATCACTAGTGCTGAAACTTTGGACGGGCCGCCCGTGACCACCGAAAAATCCGATTTTTTGCCCGATGACCAAACCCAATCTGCCTGAAATTCGGGCTGCCCGGCCCGTGCTGGAAATTCCCATAGACGGGCAACAAGCGGTGCCTGCACTGCCCGGTGCCGGTCCCGATGCCCCGATGCCCACCCAATTTTTTTTTTTTTTTTATTTTTTATGTTGTTTGAAATAAGTATTTGTTTGTATAATTACAATGTGTTGTGTATATTACAATTTGAAATATGAAATGAACACACGATTACCTAACGATATATAAAAAAAAATTTACTTCTTCATTGATTTTTAAATTTGTAATTCATGATTGCCTCATTAAAAACCTTACCAAGAAAAACCCAATTGGGATAAAAACTTGGTAAGGAAAAAAAAAGTGCAATCATTGTGGGACAATTACAAATTTGATGAATTTACAAAGTCTATAGACTCTATACAAGTACAACGATACAAGATTACAAATTACAAGAAAAACACTATACAAATTAGAAATTACAAAGTAAATAAATATTTACAAAGAAATTATCAAGATGAAGCGTAGGATCATCTTGAAAATTAAAAGTTAATCTATTAAATTCGCCGATCCATTCTTGGTTTGCGGTGAGATTGTATCGTGTAAGCGTTGGTCGGAACGGTCCCAATCCTTGATGCACACCAAAGCTTCAACAATATCCTGCTTTGCAATGCGTTTCTCCGTTCTTCAAGTATTCGGCGGTTGTCTTGAATGCTTGTTCGGCCGCAACAAAGGAGACCGGGATTGAAAAATATCCATTGCCAAATCGTGTTAGGATCGGCCAAGTTAATGCTCGTGCCCTCCACCACTCAACCAAATCAAACACCTCACTCACCGCTCTACAACTAAGCCCTCACTCAGTGCACGCCATTAACTCGTTGAATCCGCCGCCACCTCTTGATGAAGATCCACTTCCACTCCCAGATTCTTCTTGACCTTGAGTCATCGTCGTCGTCTTCTTCTTCTTCTTAGACAACCCGAAAACATTCAAGATGAATATGGATTGTCGTCTCGTTGTTGCGGTTGTTCAACACGAGGTGTGTTTCTAAACCTACTTTCATAAGAGATATATAGAGAATATATTTTTTTCCTTTATATTAGGATACCGGTCAGTAATGTTTATAGCTAAAAATTTACCTAAGTTATCTAATCCACTTTCTAAACCTTCTAATTTTAATATAGGGTCAAAAATAACACTGAAACCATACAACATGGGTAATTTAGACCAATATTTTTTAAATTTCTTTTCCATAGAGGCGATAGGAACTCCTAAAACCTCATGTGTCCTAAATTCACTAAATAAAATGGACATTCTTAAAAGTTCTCCTAATGCTAATGGTGAAGTTGGGTAATAAGTTCCACTAAGTTTTAAGGTAACTTCATGAAATCTACCTAAAAAGTTATACAAAAAGTTCGGCAATTTGCCAATCAGTTTCATCTATAAATCCTATTCCTAATTTTGCACTAACATAATTTGTTATAGCATCTTTATAGGGGATGCATTGTTCAAGCATTATGTAAGTAGAGTTCCATCTTATGGGCATATCTAAGGCTAATGCTCTAGGATTTTGATTACATGCTTGTAGAAATCTAAACCAATCTTGTATTCTTTGATTACTACCTTGAATCCAAGCAATGTTATCTCTAATTCTTTTAATATGACCTGACATTGATTTTAAACCGGATTTTACTATTAAATTAATTATATGACATGCACAACGTTGGTGGAAAATATCATTAGTACCGAATAAACTTAAATCATTTTCAAAAAGTTCTATTGCTTTAGTATTCGCAGCTGCATTATCTAATGTTATGGCCATTATTCTATCTCTTAAACTATATTCATCAATAACAGATAAAATTGTGTTATATATTAAATTGGCGAGATGTGATCCTATAACACATTTGAAACCTAAGATTCTCTTATCCAAATCAAAACCTTTATAATAATGTCCGGTTACAGCTAAATAATCCTTGTTGGCAACGGCAGACCAAATATCCGCCGTTAACGCAACGCAACCACTAGTAGAGTGTAGAAGGTTGATTAATGCTTCTTTTTCTTGTTTATATAATTTTAATGCATCTTTCCTAAGAGTAGTTCTAGAAAAAAAATTGTGCATTAGGATTATGTACAATTTTAATATAACGCTGCCAATTTCTTTGTTCAGTAAAACTTAGTGGTTGATCTAATGTGGCTATTAATCGTGCCATTTCCATACGATCAACTTGGATCGTGTTTCCACGTGCTTAGATCGCCGGTTTGGTGGTCAAACGATAATTGTGTTTGGCGGAGTTGATCTCCGCCTCCTTGCTTTGAAGACACTTTTCAGAGTGTCTTCTTAAGTGTGTAGTGTCGTGAATAGTGTTACCTTGTAATTTCTCACCACAATATTTACATTGAGCTACGTATTTAATGTTACCGTTATTGTCGACTTCCTCGAATGTGTTGAAGTGCTCCCAAAATTGCTGAGGTGCGCTTGCATTTCTTCTTAGAACTTGCAACACTTGCACTAGGACTACCGCTTGCCTCTCCTCCACGGCCACTTGTGCCACCACCATTCGTCCCCGACCTCTAGTACGTCCACCAGGGGTCGGTTTGCGGTTGATCAAGATCTCTTTCCATAGTTTGCGATTCCCCGTGATTGAAAAATATTAGGAAATTGCCCTTCTTCGATGTTGAATTGGGCATCAATAGGAATATCATCACCACCACCATAACGAGAAAAAGCCATTATGAAAAATAAGAGAGATTGAGAGAGCTTAAGAGAGATCGAGATTTGAGAGAGATTGAAGCGAGATTAAGAGAGATTTGAAAGAGATTAAGAGAAATTGAGAGAGATTAAGAGAAATTGAGAGAGAATGAGAGTTTTGGGGTGAGGAAAATGGTTGGGGGAGGGGGTATTTATAGGAAAATTTTTAGGTTGAAAAAATAAAATTTTCCCCAAAAATTCGGGTCCAACGGCTACAAAATTTTCGGGGCGATTTCGGGCAATTTTCGGGCATTCGGCAACAGCGGTACAAAATTCGACCGTTAGGTTCAAAAATTCGGCAAAATTGGGTTCGAGTTCGGGCTCGGGCAAAAGACCGACCGTTTTTCAAAATTCGGGCAAATTTTTCGGACTAACGGTCACAAAATATTCGGCATTTCGGGCAAAAAATCGGGCAGGTCGGGCAACTTTGGGTATTTGCCGGAAAATTCAAAAAAAATCCGGCGGACGGCAGGGGTTCGCTTCTCCACGGCGGCGGGCTGTCGGGGGCACACCATTTTCGGGCTACCCGAGCCCGTGCCCGAAGAAAAACCATTTTCGGGCGGCTAGGGGGGCCTGCCCGCCGAGCCCGAAAAAATTCGGGCATCGGGCATGCCCGCCGCCCGATGTTTCAGCACTAATCATCACCAACACTAGCTCATAGAATTTTTCAACCAAAATGTTAGGAACCCATGATACTAGCTCAATTTTCACGCAGAACAACAAGAATAGAGGGCAATCAGAGTGATTTTATTGATCATTCCCAAAACTAGCTCATAGAATTTTACAACCAAAATGTTAGGAACCTGCCATACCAGCTCAATTTCCACATAAAACAACAAGAATAAAAGGCAATCAGAGTGGTTTAATTGATCATCACCAACAGTAGCTCATAGAATTTTACAACCAAACTAAGAAAACGTAAAGAAAGCTTAGGATAGACTAGAGTATTCGAGGACTCCGTAGAACTCCTAACTTCGATGATATTCGAGAGGCCACGAACTCTCTAATCTCAGTCTCCCAAAACTCTCAAAATCATAGCCTACCTCTAGTGAGCTACTAAGCCCTTTATTTATACTAATTCCCACTAACCAATCATGTTCTCAAGTCATTATCGGATCCTAACATTACCACCACCCCAAAGAAAAACCTTGTCCTCAAGTTCTTAACTAATCGCAGTCGTGTGACTCTACTTCCTTCAAATCATGATGAGTTTGGATCTTGGAACGTCGAACGGAATGATTCATACAGAACTTGCTTCAAATGTTCTTGTTAACTTTATTTTTTCAACTTCACACTTTTGTTTGGACCCGAAACTGAGAAGCACTTTAAAGGCAGCGAAAGGTGAGTGAGTATCGTCTCCACAGGGATTGGGTTTAGAATTGCCATTAAGTACCACAATTATTGTAACTTGACTTTATCTAGGCAACCTAATAAAATGACAACTAAGAAAATAAAACAAAATAAATATGAAAATAAGAAAATAAAGTATCTATACACAAATGGTCTAGGGACTTGATTTCGCTTTATTATTCCTATGTTCATCCTATTATGTAATCGCTAATCAATTCCATTCAATTCATTAATCAAGGCTCTAATTTCATCTTGCAACCTCTCCCGAGTGCCTCACAAGAAATTGCATTTAAATACCCAAAACAATATCCCTATTCGAAATGAACATTTAAACACAAATTAAGCTTCGCCTTTGTGATTAGAAAATAGGAATGTCGATCGCCTCCCGGCCTCAAAACAACCTAAATCCTAATTTGATTATCTAAGCGTTGGTCTCCTCCCGGTCTCACAACAACCTAGACTATGCTTCTCGAATCTAGATAAAGAATTCAATCTCTCCCGAGCATCAAATTCGCAATCTAAAAATCATCTAACTCATTGTCCAAATAAATTAAAAGCATTAAGCATAGAGAAACATAAATGAATTGAAAAATGAAATTAAATTAACAATCCATAAAATATTCAAAACATAGTTCAAATAAAACTACATCAAGTCCTAGATTTAATGTCTAGCTCAACATGGAAAAATAGATGAAAGAAGATAAAACCCAATATCCATTGAAGAGCTTCCAAGGACCTCGAAGATGAAGGATTTCGGCCTCCTATTGATGTTTTCTTCACATTTCCGGCCTCTCTATTCGAATGGCAACTTTTCCTTTTATAATGAAACACTTCGAGCTAGGGCTTCCGGCCCAGCCGCAGCTCTGCGTGATTACGCAGCTGCAGCGCGCTGCTTTTTGGGCCTAGGCGCCGCTGCAGCCCGCGCTTTTGGCAGAGAAGCGTTGTTGCGCGGGCTGGGAGCGCTGCAGCCGGTTTGAACATCAAAGGGCGGCGCGGCGTACGGCCTTGGTGCGCTGCAGCACGCGGAACATTAAGGGGCGCTGCAGCGGTTTATTCGCGTTGCGGCCCAGCGTCTTTTGGGGCTAGGAGCTGCAGCGCATGTTGTCTTATTGCGCCTGCGCTCCCCTCTCTGGTCTTCTTTTGCGCTGCAGTAGCCTATGAAGGCGCTGCAGCAGCCCGCTTGCAATCCAAAGCCTCCTCTTTTGTGCCACAAAATCCTCTTTCACATCCTCTTTTCATTGATTCACAAGTTAGGCAAATATTCTTCTTTTCTTCATGCAAAATCATCCAAGTTGACATTTATTTATATTTCCTATAAAAAACACACAAAAGACATTAAACTAACAAAAATGCTTGAAAACTTACAAATATTCAAGCTTAAAAGTACTTGATTCGTTGGTAGAAATACCCATCATCAAATACCCCCAAACTCGAACATTTGCTTGTCCTCAAGCAAAAGAAAAGAAAGAAAAAAGAAAACACAAATCAAGTACTAAGAAACAAACAAAAAGAAAGAGTGAGTTTTGTATCGAGTCAACAACTGTGCATGTATCTTCAAAGTCACATAATGCTCTAAGCTCAAAGGAAATGCAAACATTGAGATTATCTAGAATTTCAACATCAAGCATCAATTTCACTCCACTCAAGAGTCTCAAAGTGTAAGTGTGTGCACAATCAATCTCAATCAACCAAATGAAATCCGGATAGACCTATGAGCCAAGGAGACTATGAGTGTTATCTCAATAAGGACTACCATAGGCCCATTTTTCGTGTCACTCTCCACTAATAAAGGTTCACTTGTCATTGAAGATCAAAAGGACTTTTGAGGGTTGTAATATATGGCTAGGGTGAAAGGTGGATGAGATTAGAATTTTTAAGCTCAAATCACACTAGGCATGCATCACAACTCATGTATCTCACATGATTTCCAAGAAAAGAAAAGACAAAATTTCACCGACTCCTCTTTTCAGCATACAATCACTTTCAATCGAACCCAAAAAGAAATAAAAACCACAAAAATTTGAGAAATAAAGACCACACCCCCAAACTCAAACTCAACATTGTCCCCAATGTTGTAAAGAAATGGAAATGGTAACTCAATTCCTCATCCAATTGACTTTTTTTTTTTCTTTTTATTATTTTTTTTTTTTTTTTTTTTTTCTTTTCTTTTTTTTTTTTTTTTTTTTTTTGATGAGGAAAAAAAAAAACGTCTAAGCCAATCCACTAATGATTTCCCAAACATAACCCACACTCACTCTCAATCTTAGCGTTTAATGCAATCATGCCTATTAGTGATGGGTTTAGGAAGTGAAAGTGCATTTGGTGGTTTGGATGTACAAACATGGGTGATGAATGAAGTAAGCAATATGGCTCAAAGGGGTAAACAAATGATGAATTTTCTTTTCAAGGGTTAGCTTCAAAGGCCCAATCGATCCAAATAAAATGCCTTAATCATCTCCCCAATGACACTAAACCGACAATTTCGTCTCAAGTTTCACTCAAATGGGTTCTAGTGTTCATGAGATATCAAAGTCTACCTAATGCACATAAATGTTCTCCAAATGCTCAACAGGTTAAGTGATCATGATTCATGGTGCTCAAAAGTAGAGAGTCAAGAGTGAATTTCAATCAATGCGAGTCAAGCACACGTAAATCTCAATGAAATACATTTCAAAAGACCTAAGAAAGCATCAAGTGACTATACTCATCATTATTATCCAGTCATTTCATCTCAACAAAACTCACAATTTATTCAAACAACCTAAAATAAAAACAAGTAAAAACATGGCCAAAAGAACACAACTCAATGGAGACAAGTCATAACAACCAACTCAGAAGTAATGCTCAAAATCCACTAAAATCAACCACAAAGTGTCTCACCCCCAAACTCAAAATCAAGCAATCATTAAAATTAAGTACAAGGGAATAAGAACACGTACCGGGGAGGCAAAAAAAATATCGCCTCCTAGTATCGTTGGCGATGATGCACCGGGATTGATGGCATAAACTTGGGTTGGGGCGGGTCTCTCCTCCATAAATTGCGTCTTTCGGGTCAATTATTCTTATGCCGAGCCAACTCATCAAAGAGTGGCTTTCGCCCATAGTACGTGTCATACAACACAACGTATGGGTCTTGATTCTTTACACCCTCAAGCTTGGCGAGATTTGGCGGTTTTCGGACCATTTGCTCAACTTGACTCGGCGCTGGCATATGGGCTTGGTTGGCAAGGAAGAACAGCGCTCGAGATGGTGGAGGAATTGCCGGCCACATTGGGTCTTCGTAGAAGTGATCTTTCTCAACCGGGGGCGGCACGACAATGGGGATCTCGAGGGACGGAGACTCATTGATTTCTTCTTGAAATTCTTCACCAACCAATTTTTGAGTCTCCTCCTCTCTCAAAGAGACATCTTCAAATAACTCCCATTCCTCCTCTTGTGGTTCCCTATTCATGGCGTTAGCAGATTCATCTGGAATTAGCATCAACCTAAACAACTCCGCTAGATTTGTCTCCATTTCCTCGTGAAGTTGGTCGAGCGCCTCCATCCTCTCTAACTTCTCTATTCGGAGTCTTGTCTCCTCCGAAAATTGGGCGACAAGGTCTTCAAGTGAGGTAGAAGACTCCGCTTGGTGACGGGGGGTGTCAAGCCGTGGTTCCGAATTGTTGGAGCTATCCTCAAAACCGTGGTGGTTTGTTGAATACCTCCAATACCGATAGTTAACATCGGCCATGTCTTCCAACAACCAATAAGCTTCATCCACGGATAGTTGGTGAAAAGAGGTGGTACCATTTCCTCTTTCCACTCACATTCTTGTTGCGTCATCTAACCTGTCGAGGAAGATTCGTAGTTGCACCTCCCTCAGGAAACCATGGTGGGGACACTGAATGAGCAGTTCCTTGAATCTCTCCCAAGCACTAAAAAATGGCTCGGAGTCTCGTTGAGCAAATCTTAAGAGGACTTGTCGATCAGCCATCTCCAAGTACCTCGTAAAACAAGAGAAAACAAAAATAAAACAAAAGATTAAAGATGAAAAATAAAAGCCTAAATTAAAATCAAGTTATGTACTCACAATATTAACAACAATTTCAAATTCCAATCCCCGGCAACGGCGCCAAAAACTTGGTGCGAATTTTTTTTTTTTTGTATAATAAATTTCCGCAAGCGTACGGTGTCAAGTTTTGAGTATAAGGTGAGTGAGTATCGTCTCCACAGGGATTGGGTTTAGAATTGCCATTAAGTACCGCAAGTATTGTAACTTGACTTTATCTAGGCAACCTAATAAAATGACAATTAAGAAAATAAAACAAAATAAATATGAAAATAAGAAAATAAAGTATCTATACACAAATGGTCTAGGAACTTGATTTCACTTTATTATTCCTATGTTCATCCTATTATGTAATCGCTAATCAATTCCATTCAATTCATTAATCAAGGCTCTAATATCATCTTGCAACCTCTCCCGAGTGCCTCACAAGAAATTGTATTTAAATACCCAAAACAATATCCCTATTCGAAATGAACATTTAAACACAAATTAAGTTCCGCCTTTGTGATTAGAAAATAGGAATGTCGATCGCCTCCCGGCCTCACAACAACCTAAATCCTAATTTGATTATCTAAGCGTTGATCTCCTCCCGGTCTCACAACAATCTAGACTATGCTTCTCGAATCTAGATAAAGAATTCAATCTCTCCCGAGCATCAAATTCGCAATCTAAAAATCATCTAACTCATTGGCCAAATAAATTAAAAGCATTAAGCATAGAGAAACATAAATGAATTGAAAAATGAAATTAAATTAACAATCCACAAAATATTCAAAACATAGTTCAAATAAAACTACATCAAGTCCTAGATTTAATGTCTAGCTCAACATGGAAAAATAGATGAAAGAAGATAAAACCCAATATCCATTGAAGAGCTTCCAAGGACCTCCAAGATGAAGGATTTCGGCCTCCTATTGATGTTTTCTTCACATTTCCGCCTCTCTATTCGAATGGCAACTTTTTCCTTTTATAATGAAACACTTCGAGCTAGGGGCTTGGAGACGCTGCGGCACCCTGCGTGATTTACGCTGCACGCAAATGCTTTTTGGGCCTAGGCGCTAGCTGCAGCCCTGCGTCTTTTTGGCGAGAAGCATTGTTGCGGGCTGGGGGCGGCTGCGGCTCTTGTGGTGCGCTGCAGCGGCAATTTTAACATCAGAGGCGCGCTGCAGCGTGCCTTGGTGCTGTGCTGTTATGAGAACGATAAGGGGGGCTGCATTTCTTTTATTTCGTCTTGTGCAGCTGCGTCTTTAAACTAGGAGCTGCGGCGCTGCAAGCGCATGTTGTCTTGTTGCAGCTGCGCTTCTCCTGCTCTACGGTCTTCTTTACTTGTTTGTAGCCTATGAAGGCGGCGCTGCAGACCAGCTTTCTTGCAATCCAAAGCCTCCTCTTTTGTGCCAAAAATCCTCTTTCACATCCTCTTTTCATTGATTCTCAAGTTAGGCAAATATTCTTCTTTTCTTCATGCAAAATCATCCAAGTTGACATTTATTTATATTTCCTATAAAAAACACACAAAAGACATTAAACTAACAAAAATGCTTGAAAACTTACAAATATTCAAGCTTAAAAGTACTTGATTCGTTGGTAGAAATACCCATCATCAAAGACCTTGTTGGTTAGCTCAAACAATTCATTTATAACAAAAACCTTCCTCCCACAGGCGTTATCTTACTACTGTGCATGTTCCACCACGTCAGAGAAAGCTGCATTGTTGTTAGTCAGAACATCAACAATGGAGGGCAACTGCAAGTGTACACACTCCATTCCTTTGTCAACAGCCCCAGACTCTAGAGTAACATCCATGGAAAATTTTGATGTCATTGACATCTTGTTTTCCATATCTTGAAGCCCCTCATTACTAGCATTAGATTGAAAACCATCTTCATTTTCAATGCCTTGTTCCATCTTGCCATCAAAATTCTTCATAATCAAGTCTCGTTGAACATCCATTTAATTTGAAACATTTGTTGTTTGAGCTGGAAGTAACCTGCTTGAATTGCCTACCACTTGCTCTTTATCGACTTCCAATTTTGTAATGCCAACTCTCTCTAAAACCGAATTTGAAATCTCTTTCCCAGGTTTGGCAAGTACCTTGAATTATTGTCTATAGTCAGGCATGGTATCTTTTGAAAATCAGCCTATCTATGGTATCCTTCATATCCGGGAGATTTGGGAGCAGTTAAAGGGTTGATTTAGTCAGCCCTATCTTTTAGAGAATAAAATCAGGACCTTATTATTCTGAGTTATTAGTTTCCTAGTTTGTTGCTGATTTGTTTGATTTGTTTCCTAGTTTGTTGAGATAGTCTCTGACCAGAATATGGCTATAAGTTCTAAGTCTTTTCTTGTATTCATTCACCCAACTTTCTAATAAAACTCTTCCTGAGCAGTGTTTTATGTTTTTCTTCTCTGGTATCTTTTCTCACATGGTATCAGAGCCGGGATACCGTTGAGAGGAAAACGACATGGCCAATAGCTTTAAGCAGGCCCTCATTAGGTTAAGCAAGGGCTAAAAGGAGGGAGCTTCTACTGAATCTTCCCTTGTACCAAGCCTTACAATTAACCCCACTGCTTCTTTTGATAACTCCTCTCTGAACTCCTCCCTTCTAATCACTCCCTACAAACTAAATGGAAAAAACTTCCTTCACTGGTCAAGGTCTGTCCAGATGGTTATACGAGGAAGAGGAAAAATTGGGTTTCTTGATGGCTCCACAAAAAACCAGACCCACCAACCCTGCATACACATCATGGGACACCCAAAATGCCTTGTGATGTCTTGGCTCATCAACTCTATGGAAGAACACATTGGGTCATTATACCTTGTTCACTCCACGACCAAAGTCATTTGGGATAAGGTGAAATTTGCCTATTCTGATCTGGAGAATCCTGCACAGTTGTGTGAATTAAGAGACCAAGCTAGGGATCTCAAACAAGGAAGTATGAATGTCACAGAGTATTACACTACCCTTACCAAGCTATGGCAGGAACTGGATTTGTTTGAGCCCCAATGATTGGTGTGGTGAGTGTTTAGTAAAATATGTGAAACTTGTAGAAAAAAACTGTACCTGTGATTTCCTTGCAGGGCTGAATATGGATCTAGATGAGGTTCGTGGTAGAATGATTGGAATCCGACCTCTACCTCAGATTGAAGAAGCCTTTGCTGAGGTCCAAAGGGAGGAGAGTAGGCACAAGATTATGCTCGGTGATCCTAGAGGTACTTCCCAAACAAAGGCTTCTGCACTGGTCTCCAAAAGCTATGAACAAAACAGAAAACCAGACTTCTCTAATGAACCACGGCGTGCTAAAAGAGGGAATCTTTGGTGTGATTATTGTCAAAGAACCAATCACACCAAAGAAACTTGCTGGAAATTACATGGGAAACCTCCCAATCAGCACAACCGTGAAAATCAAAGGCAACCTAGACAGTTTCAAAAGGAAACCCGTGCCTACCAATCCAATGTTAAACGGGTTGAACAAAAATCTGGTGAGAATTTGGGCAGCATTAACCTCAATAAGGAGCAACTCGAGCGTCTTTGCAAGTTACTCCAGAAAAAGTAACTGGTACTTCTTTAATTGCCCAGCAAGGTAATTTTCTTTCAACCCTAAATTGCACAAAGGAAGAAAAAAATTCCTGGATTATTTGACTCTGGAGCCTCAGATCATACGACAGGTTGTGCTAAATTATTTTGCTCATATACTCCAAATTATGGTCACACTAAAGTGAGAATTGCATATGGAACCTTGTCTCCGATTACTGGAATTGGAAATATTAAGATTAACTCCCTTGTTCTTAATTCTGTCTTACATGTTCCAAATTTATCCTGTAATCTACTGTCAGTGAGCAAAATTTCTAAGGATTGTAATTGTAGAGTGATCTTCTCAAAGAATCATTGTGAATTTCAGGACCAAGGTTCAGGGAAGAGGATTGGCAATGCTAGTGAGCATCAGGGACTATATTACTTTGACGGAGGCACCAACGAGATCAAACAAGTTCATATTGTTAGTTGGGAACCTTCTTCAAGGCAAAATCAAGTAATGCTATGGCATTTTAGGTTAGGGCATCCTAGTTTCGCATATTTAGAACACTTGTTTCCTTCCTTATTTAAGAATAATGACGTTTTTCAATGTGAAATATGTCAGTTGGCTAAACATCAAAGATCTGTGTTTAAACCAAAACCTTATAAAGCAACTAGACCTTTTGCCATGATTCATAGTGATATTTGGGGAACCTCACGGTCTCACAATATTTATTCAAAATGTTGGTTTATATCCTTTATCGATGATCATACTCGTGTGTGTTGGTTGTACTTACTCAAAGATAAATCTGATGCTGAGCAAACGTTCATAAATTTTCACAACTTTGTTAAAACTCAATACTCCACAAATATCCAAATTTTACACACTGATAATGGTAAAGAGTACTTTAACCAGATTTTAGGAGGATATCTTAATACAAATGGGATTATTCAACAAAGTTCTTGCACCAATACACCCCAGGAAAATGGCATAGCTGAAAGAAAAAAGCGAACACCTTTTGGAAGTTGCTACTTCCATCATGTTTACAACCAATACTCCTAAACAATTTCGGGGGGATGTTGTTCTCACTGCTTGCTATCTTATAAACAGAATGCCCACAAATGTTCTTCAGTTTCAAACTCCACTAAACGTCCACTCCAAGCTTTTTCCTGAAAATCAAACCTTTAGAAATCTTCCCCTAAAAGTGTTCGGCTATACTGTGTTTGCTCATAATCATGAACCCAATCGGAACAAACTTGATCCAAAGGCCCTCAAATGCATTTTTCTTGGATATGCTGCAAACCAAAAGGGTTACAAATGTTATTTTCTAGAAAAGAAAAAAATCATTGTAACCATGGACCTCACCTTTTTTGAAAATACTCCTTTCTATTCCACAAATTCCCTTCAGGGGGAGACAAACAGTGAAGGAAATTTTTGGCATTTTTCTTCTGAAATCCTCAATTCTACCACCTCTGAAATCCTCAATTGTTTCACTTCACCGAACGTGCCTCTTTTAGAACCTAATCCCTCACACTCTGAGAATCTCAGTTTTCCAAGAGTTGAAAATTTTGATGTGGTCGATGAAAGCAATAAACAAGGAGGGAATCTTGATGTGGAAAATAATCAAGAAGAAAACAAGGTGCCTGATCTAGATGTCCCGCAACAGAAATCCCATCCAAATACTGAACTTTGTGTTTACTCTCGTCGGAAGAATCAACAAGCCCTTCTTACTCTTGAGGATCGTCATGAATCCAACCCGGACTCAGGTAATTTTCTTGCCCTTCCTCCTAGGTTAATACTGATGATCAACCTATTGCTTTAAGAAAAGGTGTTCGTTCCTGTATTCAACATTCTATAGCTCAGTTTGTACAGTATGACCATTTGCCCTCTTCTATGAAAGCATTAGTTTCTAGTCTTGAAGACACGGAAATTCCAAGAAATATTGAAGAAGCCTTTCAATGAACTGGGTGGAAAAGGGTAGTAGAGGAAGAAATGCAAGCTCTACTAAGCCCTTTATTTATACTAATTCCTACTAACCCTACCCACTAACCAAACAAGTTTCCAAGTCATTAACGCATCCTAACATTACCCCCGCCCCAAAAAAACACCTTGTCCTCAAGGTGTTAAGTAATCGCAGTCGTGTACTTCACTTCCTTCCAATTTTGATGAACTTAGATCTTGGATGTCGAACGGATTGATCGTACAGAACTTGCTTTAAACGTTCTTGTTGACTTTATTCTTTCAACTTCACACTTTTGTTTGGAGCTGAATTTGAGAACCACTTTCAAGGCAGCGAAACCATGAAGCTCAGCCTCAAAATCATACTTGTAGCAATGGAAGACCTTGTTGGTCAGCCCAAACAATTCATTTATAACTAAAACCTTCTTCCCACAAGCATTATCTTCCTGCTGTGCTTGTCCCACCACGTTAGAAAAAGCTGCCTTGTTGTTTTTCAGAGCATCAACAATGGAGGGTAGTTGCATGTGTACAACGTGATTCCTTTGTCAACAGCCCCAGAATTGCTGCGAACAGAATCAAAGTCATCTTTTAAAATACAAGAACGGGCAACGGGCATCTTGCCATTGATACCAAGCCAACGCACCACCATCTTTTATAGCCATTTCAACAGCTTGCATTTTCTCATTGTTCGTCATTCTATAGAACAAAAAGTATCATTCAGCTCTAAAGACCCGCCCATTAGGGTCTTCTCTGGTGAACAATGGCATATCCATTCGCTGAAATCATTGATCCGTTCGGCCCTCCCATAGGGTGTCGTGCCACCTTTCCCTCTCCCTACTCGAAACCCTTGGATTGATTCTGACTCCAAATTGAGAAGAACCAACTCGCTCTCTCGAATCAGATTGCAAAACCCAATCTCCCTAACCCAACTCAGATCACCCAGCCTAGCCCCTGTCACGCCAAAACTTGATGATCCAGTCCATATTTGCATGTAATTGACTCTAATCTTGCTGTAAATTTGAGGTCCAACACAAACATCACCAAAATCAGTCTCAATCACATGAGAATCGCAAAACCCAAACCTAGGGCTGTCAAAATTTTAGGATCCATCCCTAATTTCACCGAAATATGCCCAAATCGGGCGGAACTCACGTGACCCAGTCTGAATTCGGCCGGAATTAGCCTTAGACGCGCTGGAATCGCGACACCTAGTCCAAATCTGGCCGGAATCACCTTCGAACGCACTAGGATGGAGATACCTAACCCCATCTACGCTTGTTCCCGTTGCGAATCTGTTGTCGTTCACTTCATATCTAGTTGATCATCTCCGTTTTGCAAAAAATAGCTCCAATCAGTACGCGTCTCCACCTGTCCCCAACGCCAGCGTGAATCGCCCATCTCAGGTCGCATCTCTGGCGTCGTTCGTCGGCGTTGGATTTGCAGACCAGTTCGCATCAAATAAGGGTCGTCGTTCTTCTCTAATCTGAACGTCTCAGCATTAGATAGTGACAAATGGCTCTAATCTTTGTTAACCTCGCACAATTCCGGATCTGGCCGTCTTCCCTCCGTTTTCGCTCGCCGGCACAATTCGAACGGTTCTGAACACTTCACCACTGGCAGCGGTCCGCGACTCTGGTTCTCGAGACCCCACGATTCCACCTCCTTCTCACCCCTTTTTTTTGTAATATTTTTTTCCGTAGATTTTTTTTTTAATAATGATACCAAGATCGATACTCTAATGCCAAAATGTTTGGAACCTGTTATACCAGCCCAATTTTCACATAGAACAACAAGAGTAGAAGGCAATCAGAGTAGTTTTATTGATCACCACCAACACTAGCTCATAGAATTTTTCAACCAAAATGTTAGGAACCTATCATACCACCTTAATTTTGACGCAGAACAAAAAGAATAGAAGGCAATCAGAGTGATTTTATTGATCATCACCAACACTAGCTCATAGAATTTTACAACCAAACTAAGAAAAACGTAAAGAAAGCTTAGGATAGACTGGAGTATTCGAGGATTCCGGAGAACTCCTAACTTCGATGGTATTTGAGAGACCACCAACTCTCCCTAATCTCAGTCTCCCAAAACTCTCAAAATATCAACCTACCTCTAGTGAGCTACTAAGCCCTTTATTTATACTAATTCCTACTAACTCTACCGGCCCAATAGCCAAAAATGTTCCCAAGTCATTAACGGGTCCTAACATTACCCCCGCCCCAAAGAAACACCTTGTCCTCAAGATGTTAAGTAATTGCAGCCGTGTGACTTCCCTTCCTTCCAATCTTGATGAGCTTGGATCTTGGAACGTCAAATGGAATGATTCGTACAAAACTTGCTTCAAATGTTCTTGTTAATTTTATTTTTTCAACTTCACACTTTTGTTTAGAGCTGAAATTGAGAACCACTTTAAAGGCAGCGAAACCATGAGGCTCAGCCTCAAAATCATCCTTGTAGCAATGGAAGACCTTGTTGGTCAGCTCAAACAATTCATTTATAACAAAAATCTTCCTCCCACAAGCGTTATCTTGCTGTTGTGCATGTTCCACCACGCCAAAGAAAGCTGCCTTGTTGTTTGTCAGAACATCAACAATGGAGAACAGCTGCAAGTGTACACTCTTCATTCCTTTGTCAACAACCCTAGAGTTGCTGCGAACAAAATAAAATTCATCTTTTAAAATACAAGAATGGACTCCACTGTTAACTTCTTTCACTGGTTCAGCAAACTCCGACTCTATAGTGACATCCTCGGAAAATTTTGATGTAATTGACATCTTGTTTCCCATATCTTGAAGCCCCTCATTACTAGCACTAGATTGCAAACCAACTTCATTTTCAATGCCTTGGTCCACCTTGCCATCAAAATTCTTCATAGTCAAGTCTCCTTAAACATCCATTTAATCTGAAACATCTGTTGTTTGAGCTTGAAGCAACCTGCTTGAATTGCCTACTACTTGCTCTTTATCGACTTCCAATTTTGTAATGACAACTCTCTCTAAAATCGAATTTGAAATCTCTTCCCAGTTTTGGCAAGTACCTTGAATTGTCGTTAGTCAGCCATGGTATCCTCTTCACGTTTCACTAAGAAACTCTCATGTAAGGCCTCATTGGATGACAATATGAAATGCTTAAGTAGATGATTTTTCAATTCATTCCAACTGTAGAATGGGCAGCGAGCATGCAAACATCGATACCAAGCTAAAGCATCACCTTTCGTAGCCATTTCAATAGCTTGGATTTTCTCACTGTTCGTCATTCTATAGAACAAAAAGTATCGTTCAACTCTAAAGACCTACCCATCTCGGTTTTCTCCAGCGAACAATGGCATATCCATTCGCTAAAATTGTTGATCCGTTCAGCCCTCTCATAGGGCGTCTTGCCGCCTTTCCCTCTCCCTACTCGAAACCTTTGGATTGATTATAACTCCAAATCGAGAAGACCCAACTCGCTCTCTAAAATCCGATTGCAAAACCCAATCTCCCTCACCCAACTTAGAGCGCACAAACCTAGCCCAAGTCATGCCAAAACTTGATGATCTAGTCCATATTTGGCTGTAATTGACTCTAATCTTGCTGTAAGTTCGTGGCTCAACCCAAACACCACCGGAATCAGTCTCAATCACATCAGAATTGCAAAACCCAGACCTAGGGCCGCCAAAATTTTGGCCGCACTCGCGTGTCCCAATCCGAATTAGGCCGGAGTTAGACTCAAACGCACCGAAATCGCAACACCCAGTCCAAATCCAACCGGAATCAGCATCAAATGCACCGGGATCGCGAAATCCAGCCCCATCTATGCTCGATCCCGTCGCGAATATGTTGTTGTTCACTTCAGATCTAGTTGATCTAGCTCTTGTTCGCGAAAAATCCTTTCAGATATGAACATCTTAGTACCAGATCATGACAAATGGCTCCAATCTTCATCAATCATGCGCGATTTCAGATCTGGCCGTCTTCCCTCCATCGTCGCTTGCCGGCGCAATTCGTACGGTTCTGAACGCTTCACCACCGGCTGCATTCGGCGGCTCTGGTTCTCGAAACCCCACGATTCTAGACTCTTCTCACCCTTTTTTTTCCAATATTTTTTTTCAACATATTTTTTATTTTGAACAACGATGCCAAAGATCGATGCTCTAATACCAAAATGTTAGGAGCCTGTGATACCTGCTCAATTTTCATATAGAACAAGAAGAGATGGCAATCAAAGTGGTTTTATTGTTCATTACCAACACTAGCACATAGAATTTTACAACCAAAATGTTAGGAACCTGTGATACCATATCAATTTTCACGCAGAAGAACAAGAATAGAAGGCAATCATAGTGGTTTTATTGATCATCACCAACACTAGCTCATAGAATTTTTCAACCAAAATGTTAGGAACCTGTGATTCCAGCTCAATTTTATCATCCTAATTTCTGTGTTAACCTTTGCTTATTCAGTTTGTTTGTTTTAAAGTCTGTTGTTATTGTATATTAGTATCAATATGTTTTTATTTTATTATTATTATGAAAGTTTTGAAAGTCTGTTAATTAGAACTATCTCGATAGTTTATATGTGATTCTAGTTTTTTTGTTCCAGATCTATGGTTCTAGTCTAGTGTTAATGGTTGAGTTTCTGCCATTTCACTCCGTGAAAACTGAAACTTCGATGGTTCAAGTTATTAGTTTCAATATGAAAAACTAGGAAAATTAATTGCATATACATGAATTTAATATAGGTTTGCATTTAAATATGCCTATATTATCTTTTATATTTGAACAAAGTTTTTTCTTCCATTAATTAACTTGTATGGCCATTTATTTGGCGGAAGGATGCTTGAATTTTGTTAATGATTTGCATTTTTGTCCAGTGAAAGGATCTTGATGAGAAATTGGTTATTCCAGCAAGGAATGAGGTTTCGGAAGGTGTCGATTGTACTATTTTTGGTTATAGGCAAATGTGTACATGGAAGACTTAAACGAATTAAGGGGAATGAAAAACATTAAAAGTGTTTCATTGGTTTATACTTGATGTAGTATTGGTACTCCAGTATTATTCACTAATTAATTGAAATCTGATAGCTTATTGCTAGGGATATTAAAGCAGATATTTGATATCCTCAATAGCCAAAATGCAGAGCTCAATGTTAAAAGCTAACTTTTCAGAGCTTCACAGTGAGAAACGTCAAATGCGTAGCTACAATCTCTCTCTCCCTCCCTCTCTCTTCCTCCCTATTTCACCCAATTATGATTCATAATTCTGTTTTCCAGAGTTGTAAACATTTTTTCTTTGTCTGATTTTGTTTAATTCTGATGCAAAAGTGTTTGGTAGAAGAAAAGAGTAAACTATATTCAAATCTTTTGGGGAAGTTCTTGGCCAAATTTCAGTTCTTTCTCTGACATCTCTATCACACTATAGTTCATGTTTTTGGGAAACACATTGATAGGGTATGCATCTTCAATAAGGCATTGTTTTGGATTCAAACACCATTTTGTTTGATTTATGTAATCTTTTGTTCTTGATCATCAGTTATTTCACTTTATCGTTTGATTGTGTGGAAAATAGAAACTTGACTGTGTGGAAAATAGAAACTTGATGGTTCATATTTGTAGTTTTGCTGTGAAAACTAGGAAAATTAATTGCATTGACTTGAATTTAATTTGGATTTGCATTTAAACGTGCTTGTAGTTGTGCTATATCTTGGATTGAATGCTTATGCAAAAGATCAATGGAGTGTCATTTGTTTGTTGTCTTTACTCAATATTTAGTATTGAATACTGATATTCCTCAATTAATTGGAATCAAATAGTTTACATAGTATACTGTCAAAGTCACTTTTCTAGAGCTTTACAATGTGGCGATCACTGATTTGTTGCCCCTGGAGAAAATTTCTGGAGTTGCTTTTGAGGATTAATGAAACAAGAAGGTATCCTTGCATGAAGGTAACTGTAGCGAGTGCAGGTGAGATTTTTAATCTACTGGAAGGAAAAATCTAGATAATTCTTCTCTTTCCGTTCTTTCATCTTTGGAGAAAAAATTTCATCTTTTTGCCTACACATTCTATTTTTTCTCCTCACAGCCGCTCATACTCTCTCTTTTCCATTATAATTTTTCTTAAGGAAGCAACATCCCAAAGGGTGAAGAGTTGATCAAAATGTGGAAAATTGATTTTTTTTTTTTTTTTTTTTTTTTTTTTTTACTTGGCTGGCTCAGAAACACACAAGACTGGTTGCATGAGTTTAATTATATTTTGGTATGTCTTGAAAGTTCTTATCTTATAATTTTTTACTCTGAATATATTCGATAGTATTGTCCCAAAGAAGCTGGAGTGATTTATTTATTTTAAAATTTAAATGTCCCCTTAGCTTTTTTTTTTCTTTTTTCGTTTTGTGAAAGAACCTGCCCTGGTTTTTTTCCGTTAATGCCATTTGCTGCTTCTCGCTCTTGGATCCGAGCTTACACCCTTTCAATCTTTTTCACCCAATTTGAGTTGTGATTCTGTTTTCTGGAATTGTAAACTTGTACACACACGCACTCACATTTTATATTTTGTGTGGTTTTGTTTAGTTTCAAAGTTTTAGGAGAGGACAAGATTTAATTGGATACTTTCACCTTTGAAAACTGTTTTTGTTCAATAGTTTTTTGGGAATTCTCAGTCAACTTTAGTTTTTTTCTCTTTTAAGGGGAATAGGAAATGGACCGTCTCTTCCATCTTTCTTACGCATTAGTTTGTGTTTTTGTGAGTACATTGTTTTCTTTTCTTTCTTCATCTTTTGTGTCATAATATCATCTTTTTGTCTAGACATTCTGTTTTTTTAATCTTAATAGTTTCGATTAGCAGTTCAGAGCTTTTCGGTTAGCAATTCATAGCTTTTCGGTTAGTACTACTTCAGTGTTATATGAAAATCGGTTACTAATTCAAAGCTTTTAGTTGTCTCTTTTGTTTCTATGGTGTACCTCTACCACTACATGATTGCTTATAATTTTTTTAATCTTAATAGTTTCAGTATGTTCGCTATTAGGAAAAAAGGATTAAATCCAGATAGATTATTGTAGGCTTTTTAGAGAAGAGAAAAGGAACATCTTATTTCGCATTCATAATCACTTAATATATAGCGGTCTCCTTATATAGATGAGCCAGAAAATAACAAATAAAGAGAAATAAAATAAATAAGGAAACAAATCAAAAAAAGAAAGAAACTGCTTAAACACTAATCCCATGACTTTAGGGAAATTATTCAGCCAACAATCCTCCTACACAATTACTCTATATTCGGCCACATATAGCAATAGGACAGTCAATCATTCCAAATTTACCGACACTCCCATCAAGTTAGTGCATAGATATTAATCATGCCTAACTTACTTACAATGAACTCAAAATTCTGCCTACGTAACCCTTTGGAGAAGACATCGGCAATTTGCTGAGTTGTAGGTAGGAAAGGTATACAGATGACTCCATTTTCAAGCTTCTTCTTTATAAAGTGTCTATTAATCTCCACATGCTTTGTCCGATCATGTTGAACTGGATTATTAGCAATGCTAATAGAAGATTTATGTCACAAAACAGCTTCATTAGAAACTCCACTGGTCTACTAAGTTCTTCCAATATTCTCTTTAACCAAAGAATCTCACAAATCCCTTGAGCCATTGCCCTATATTCTGCTTCTGCACTACTCCTAGCCACCACACTCTGTTTTTTACTTCTCCAAGTTACCAAATTTCCCTATAGGAAGGTACAATATCTAGAGGTAGATCTCATGTCCGTCACAGACCCTGCCCAGTCTGCATCAGTGTAGACTTCAATCCTCCGTTGATCACTTTTCCTAAAAAATAATCCTTTCCCTGGAGTTCCCTTTAAATATCTTAAAATTCTGTAAACTGTGTCTAAGTGTTCTTCGTAGGGAGAATGCATAAACTGACTCACCATACTAATAGCAAAAGAAATGTCTGGTGAAGTGTGGGATAAATAGATTAACTTTCCCACCAGGCGTTGATATCGACCTATGTCTACAGGAACTCCTTCCTTAACCTCCCCAAGCTTTGAGTTAAATTCTATAGGAGTGTCTAACTCTTTACAACCACTCATTCCCGTTTCTTCCAATAGATCTAGCATATACTTCCATTGGGAAAATACTATACCTTTCTTAGACCTAACAAATTCCATTCCCAGAAAGTATCTAAGCAGTCCTAGATCTTTAATCTCAAACTCGGTAGAGAGGCTCTTCTTCAGTTTATCCATTTCCTCAAGATCATCACCAGTGAGGATAATGTCGTCTACATAGTCAATCAAAACTGCAATTCTACCTTCTGCAGAATTCTTCATAAACAAAGTATGATCAGCCTACCCCTATAAGAAACCTTGAGTCTTTACAAATCTTACAAATCTATCGAACTAGGCCCTCAGGGATTGTTTAAGTCTCTAGAGAAATATAAAGAAGAAAGAATTATGAAATTGTATATTCAATAGGTGTACAACACATCCTTAAATACTAATTACAGAGGAAACTATTATAGGAAAGACTAGTAAATATGGAATGTTAATTGTTGTACAAAATCAATCATAATCACTACTTTCCTAATCTTCTTCAATTAGGCTCTTTGACTTAATCTCCTATGATTAGCCCAATATCTTCCATAGTCGGTATAATTGAAACCGAATCTTCATATCTTCAACACTCCCCCTCAAGCTGGCTTGTAGATGTCTTCCATAGCTAGCTTGCTTATTAGGAACTCAAACTGTCTCTTCTGTAGTCCTTTTGTAAGTATATCAGCAGCCTGTTGAATGGTTGGTACATATGAAATACAGATTAGGCCACTCTCAATTTTTTCTGTAGAATCATGAAATTAGAACCTGAAGATTTTAGGAAGGAATAATCTTCTTTTTCTCATTAAATAACTTGGTAACATGTACACATATATATACACGATTTACATAACTAATAAGGTAGCAAATCCCTACAATAAAGGGAAGGATAATCTCTTCCTAATCTAAGGGGATCCGGATCCCATGAGAATCCGGATCCCATGATTCTCTCCTAGATGTGATCCTAGATAACTTTGAGGGAAATTCCACACTCCCCCTCAAGTTGGGTTGTACATATTGTACATACCTAACTTGTTGCATAGTTCCTCAAAGTTAGGTCTAGGGAGTGCCTTTGTTAGGATGTCTGCGAGTTGTTCCCGGGTAGGAGTGTAGACCACCTGCACTTCTGAATTCTCAATCTTCTCGGTTATGAAATGCCGGTCTATCTCCACGTGTTTTGTTCTGTCATGATGAACCGGGTCCTTCGCGATACTGATTGTAGCTTGATTATCGCATTTGAGTGTCACTAACTTCTCGAACTTCAACCCTAACTCAGTCATAACTCTCCTAATCCATATTCCTTCACAGATCGTCACTGCTAAGGCTCTTAACTCAGCCTCTGCACTACTTCTGGAAACTACTGTCTGTTTCTTACTTCTCCATGTAACAAGATTCCCCCAGACTTTTGAGCAATACCCTGTGGTTGACCTCCTGTCTACCTGACTTCCTGCCCAGTCTGCATCGGAGTAGAGAGTTATACTTCTGCAATCGTTCTTCTTGAACAATAACCCCTTTCCAGGGGTCATCTTTAGATACCTTAGGACTCGGTATACTGCTTCCATGTGTTCCTCTAGTGGATGGTTCATAAACTGGCTTACGACACTCACTGCGAAGCCAATGTCAAGCCGAGTATGAGAAAGATAGATGAGCTTCCCTACTAGGCGCTGATATCTTCCTTTGTCTACCGGGGTTCCTTCCTTTTGGTGCCCCAACTTCTTTGTGGAATCCATAGGGGTGCTTGCAGGTTTGCATCCTAGCATACCGGTTTCTTTGAGTAGATCTAGGATGTATTTACGCTGAGAGACCACTATTCCCATCTTTGATCTAGCCACTTCCATACCTAGGAAGTACCGTAGAGGACCAAGGTCTTTTACCTCGAATTCTCTTGCTAAGAACCGTTTAATCTTTAGTAATTCTTCCTCGTGATCTCCGGTTAAGATGATGTCATCAACGTACACAATGAGAATAGCTATTCTTCCCTTGGGAGACCGCTTCACAAAGAGTGTATGATCCGTTTGACATTGAATAAACCCATGTTCCTTTATGAATTTTGAGAATCTACCAAACCATGCTCTTGGGGATTGTTTGAGTCCGTACAACGACTTCAATAGCCTGCATACCTTCTTATTACTGTTACTTATTTGTAAGCCCGAAGGAATCTCCATGTACACTTCCTCTTCGAGTTCTCCATTAAGGAAGGCGTTCTTTATATCAAGCTGATGAAGTCGCCAATCCAAGTTGGCTGCTAGTGAAAGCAATATCCGAATGGTATTAAGCTTTGCGACAGGGGCAAAGGTCTCCTGGTAGTCTACTCCGTAGGATTGAGTAAAGCCTCTTGCTACTAGCCGAGCCTTGAGCCTTTCAATGCTTCCGTCTGCCTTGTGCTTCACGGTAAAGACCCACTTACAACTCACCTTCTTCTTTCCTGGCGGGAGTTCAGTGATAGTCCAGGTTCCATTCTTCTCTAAGGCCATGATCTCGTCTTGAACTGCCTGTTTCCACCCCGGGTGATCTAGGGCCTCTTGAATATTGGCTGGAATTTGAACATCATCCAGCCCTGAAG
This sequence comes from Morus alba, assembly GCA_012066045.3. NCBI lineage: Eukaryota > Viridiplantae > Streptophyta > Magnoliopsida > Rosales > Moraceae > Morus > Morus alba. The sequence goes on along the minus strand of CP050232.2, from coordinate 7,136,226 downwards.
TAAATGCTCGGTAGGATGGAGAGAGACCTGCATATTATATAAAGTTCTTGATTGGATGTTGAGTACAAGTTCTAGTACCTTTTCTCACGGCAATAGGTAGTCCCAAGTCATCTGTAATTTTAGTCTCAAGTGATCCTTTATGTTCTGGCTCATTTCCACCTCTTGTGTTGGTTTCTGCAGTCATTGGATCCGGTTCAGATTCATGATCAGGCCTGAGGTGTGCCGAGTTCTCCATCTCCCCTTGAGGTTGTTTTTTCCTCCTGGTGTATACTTGGAGTTCTTTAGTTGGTGAGGACTGTTGATTTTTTTGGTGTTTGGACTAGACTAGCCGGCTATTTTGGTGGTGCAGGGGCTGGACTGGACACGGCATTTTGTGGCTCTGGACTGGACATATTTTGTGGCTGTATATTAGGTGCAAAGGCTGGACTGGACACGGCATTTTGTGGCCGTATATTTGGACTTATTTCTGGGTGATCTAGCAGAGAATCCCAACCCCAAAACTGAAGTTCCCTGCGATGAGTCTCCCCCTGAATTTCAGTTTTGGAGAAATAGGGAGTGTTTTCGAAGAAAGTCACATCCATGGTGTCATAAACTCTGCCGGTGGCTGGACAAAAACATTTATAACCTTTCTTATTTGTGGAATAACCGATGAAGACACATTTGATAGACTTTGGATCAAGTTTACTTCGGTGTTGGGAATAGATATGGATAAATGCGGAACATCCAAAAATTTTGAAAGGAAGGTCGGAGGCAAGGATTCGAGCATGGGGAAAAATTTCGATTAGAGCTTGCCGAGGGGTTCTAAATTTCAAGACACGAGATGGCATTCTATTAATGAGATATGTGGAAGTGAGAATGGCTTCCCCCCAAAGATATTTTGGAACACCGGTAGAAAACATAAGGGACCTGGCGACTTCTAACAGGTGTCGGTTTTTCCTCTCAGCTACCCCATTTTGCTGGGGTGTATTGACACAAGAACTCATTTGGACGATTCCTTGTTGGGACAAATAGGTACCTAACACTGAATAGAAGTATTCCCTAGCATTGTCAGACTTAAGAATTTGGATTTTAGTACTGAATTGTGTTTGGATCATAGAGTTGAATGCTTGGAATATTCTCTCAACTTCTGATTTTTCTTTCATAAGGAAAACCCAAGTAAGTCGGGTATGATCATCCACAAATGTTACAAACCATCGTGCTCCATTAATATTTTTTATTCGAGCGGGTCCCCAAATGTCACTGTGAATCAATGCAAATGGTTTAGATGGACAGTAGGGAACACTTGGATAAATAGAGCGGGTATGTTTTGCAAGTTGACAGATCTCACAATTGAAAAATTTGGACTTTTTATTGATGAACAAATGAGGAAATAACTTTTCAAGATACAAAAAGTTTGGATGACCTAATCGATAGTGCCATAACATGACTTCACTATCTTTATTGACACTGGAATTGAAGACAGAATTATGACTGAAAGAGCTAATTGACTGACTCGTAGAAAGGTTTGTGCTTCCAACTAAAGCTTCTCCAAGTTGAGGTGTTTTGAAGAGATAGAGTCCCGAGCACATCTCAGCACTGCCAATCTTCTTCCTCGAATCCAATTCCTGAAAAACACACACATTTGGAAGAAATTTAGTAACACAATGATGATCACGAGTCAACTTACTAATGGACATTAAGTTGCAATCAAGTTTAGGGACATGAAGCACGGATTTGAGGGTGATTTCCGGTGATAGCCGAATGGATCCAATCCCTGCCACTTTTGTTAGAGAACCATCAGCAATGCGCACCGTGAGATTGAAGTGACTCGGTTGATATTCATGGAAGAGAGACCCATCTCCCGTCATATGATCGGATGCCCCTGAATCAATAATCCAATATCTCGAATTTTTAGCACACACAAAGGATGCTGACTGTGAATTACCTGCTTGTGCATGCATACTTGCCGATGGTGTAGGAGCACCGTGCTGCGAGAGTGTATTGCTTAGAATTCTTTGGAGTGCATCGAGTTGTTCCTTGGTGAAAGGACTTGACTCGGTTGTGGCTGTTTTTCCTTCGGCTGTAGTGGCTGAATGTGCACGGTTGTCTCTGTCCAATCCGGGTTTTGATGGCTTCCAGTCGGCTGGTTTGCCATGTATCTTCCAACATGTATCCTTCGTGTGGCCGGGTTTAGCATAGTGATCACACCATGCCCTTCCCTTCCTTTGTTGCCGAGAGTCAGGCTGGTTTTGGGGACGTGGACCACGAGCAGCAAGGGCAGAACCGGCAGTACAGGCAGGTCCAGCAGATCCTTCCTGCGTCGGGAATGAGTGCTGACCACCCATCATGACCTTCTTCCTGCTTTCCTCACGGCGCACTTCAGAAAAAGCTTCTCGGAGACCTAGGAGAGGCTTAGTTCCCATTACTCTACCTCTAACTTCATCCAGGTTTTTGTTTAACCCCAGCAAAAATTTAAATGTCTGTTTTTGCTCCACTATTTTCCGGTACAGGATATTGTCTTCAGGACACTTCCACCCGTGGCTTTCAAACATGTCTAGCTGCTGCCAGTGGCGGGTGAGTGTGTTGAAGTATTGTGTTACTGCAAGATCTCCTTGCCGTAGGTCATGAAGGATGGACTCAATTGTGAATAGTTCCGATGTGTTTTCGGAACTAGAATAGGTTTCTCTTACTGCTTCCCATATTTCTTGTGCAGTTTCGTAGAGAAGAAAATTCTCACCAATATCAACATTCATTGAATTGATGAGCCATGACATGATTTGATGATTTTCTGCCTTCCACTTTTTGTAACCCGGATCATCCTTCTTTGGAATTGGAATCTCCCCTGTTAAGTAATCCTCCTTGCCTCTGTCACAGATGAACATCCGGACTGATTGAGACCATTGGAGGAAGTTTTGCCCATTAAGGTTGTGGCTAGTGATCAGGAGAGAGAGATTTTCAGAGGTTCCGGAATTTCCAGAATATCCAGATTTTTGAGAAGCAGGTGCTTGATCGGAATGAGAAGAAATTTCAGAGGGAGAGTTGGTTGTTTCGGATGCCATAGCTGTGCTTGACAGGGAATGGCGGCTAGGGGTTTTTCCGGTTTTGGAATGGAGGCTAGGCGGCTAGGGTTTTTCTGGTTTTGGAATGGAGGCTAGGCGGCTAGGTTTTTTTTTTTCTCTCAGAGAACCGGCTCTGATACCATGAAGATTTTAGGAAGGAATAATCTTCTTTTTCTCATTAAATAACTTGGTAACATGTACACATATATATACACGATTTACATAACTAATAAGGTAGCAAATCCCTACAATAAAGGGAAGGATAATCTCTTCCTAATCTAAGGGGATCCGGATCCCATGAGAATCCGGATCCCATGATTCTCTCCTAGATGTGATCCTAGATAACTTTGAGGGAAATTCCACAGAACCATTTTCAATTTACGTGTATTTTTTGTGAGAAAAAACACTGTAGCGAATCAACAAATCTTGTACCCTAAATAGCTCATAACCTATACAGAATTTGTAAAAACCTTTTCTTTGTCTAAGTAACTTGTTTCATTGAGATCTACAAGTTTCATGTTGCGCCCTGAGTCTAATTCTACCATCTCATGTGTGCTTTTACTTATAGGCCAAAACTTCAACGGTAGTTTTCTATGCTTTATATTCTGAATTTGACAAAGATTTCTTCATGAGATTTGCTCTATTTACTGATATCTACAGCTTTTATTTGTGGAACTACAATGCTTTCTTGAAATCTTTGTGCTTCTCCTAGGTTGATCTACTTTCTAAGAGAAGAAAAAACTAACTTTAGGCTCTAGTTTAAAAACATAACAAATCTTGAAGAAAACTAACGTTTGGTTGGAGGATTCATACCATGATTTGAATCATGGTTTATAGTTTGCTACAGTATTTTCTCTCACAAAAAATACACGTAAATCGAAAATAATTCTAATCCATGAACCAAATGTCTAGATATTAACAAAACTCTTACCTAAAACACCTAACCCAACTTGCACGAGAGAGAGAGAGAGAGAGAGTGGTGTAGGGGGCGGATTTGAGAGGAGGAATTGGATAGGATTTTTCTTTCTTTAAGTAAGAGAGATTAGAGAGCAAATGAAAAATGGTGATTTCTAACTCTACCTCATCCTTTATATAGACAAACTTATTGGAACCTACTTGCAACAAAATTTTTGCTCATCTACTCCTACAAAAATGCGGGTACACAAGGAAGAGACAAACTTGATTAAAGAATCTAATGGTAGTGGCTTGCTTTACATTCTATTATCTAACATACATATGCCTACCCCATTATTTTAATCCTTTACTAAATACTACCTTTAAAGCTCTTCGTTAGAGGTGTAAGTTTAGACCTTCGGCCCAGCTTGTTCTGCACCCGACGGCCTAAAATAAAATTTTGAACCAATCTGGCCTGACTTTTAAAAGATAGAGGATAGATCCAGTTCGACTTTAAGTCTAAAAAGTTTAGGATCGGTCAGGCTCAATCCAAAATTTTCTATGGTATTTTTCACAAAAACTTTAAAAATATGATGTTTAAACTTTCTCAATTCAATTTTAAAAGAGAGAGAGTCAGCCCAAATTCTAAACTTAAAAATTTAAAATTGGATCCGGTCATTTCGAATTAACAATAACGAGCTACGGACTGACTTTTTTAGCCACCTTAACTTGCAGCTCTACTCTTATTCTTGGTCCATAGCGTCTCTTCTATCGATTTCAAGCATTATTCTAGTCCTATCACTAGTCATATGTAAAAGTTGATAATCCTCCTTATCACCCATTGGTAACTTCAGCCACCTTTCATCATTTTCAATTATTTTTTAAAATGAAATTTATGCCACTGACTTCAAACTACCTAATCTAAACCCTTGGAATCAACTTTCTCTAGACATCATTCCAGTCTAATAATGTATTTGACAAGTTCATATCACTCTTTAAAGCCAATCTGTTAAGTGAATTGCAGTGAAGTTGTACAATGACAGCAATTTCTAACTTTACTTATTGTATGACATGCGCTTGGCATGATTAACTTATTGTTAAAGATAACTTTGTAGTAATAGAGAAATATCTGTTATGAATTTTATGTTGTCAGTAATTCTCAGTCCTTCTCATTTCACCGATTTAAGTTTAGAATTCGAGCTTTGATACAGTAAAAAGCTCTCAGAAACAGTCACATCTAACTTTTTTTTGCTACAGTAAAAAGCTCTCATATAAAGTTATATTTCAATTCGAATTAAAAACTCAAATCAACGAACTAAACAAGCCCATACGAGTATTGCATTAGTCATTTTGATCTCTATACTGACTCGCTAATTAAAATAATTGGCTATTCCGGTTATAATCTTAGAATTTCCTTTTTGCATTATACATTCATGTTGAAATTTGGCGGAATCTCTGCTCTCGAAAATTCCGTAGCTTGCACTCTTAATTTCATGTGCAATGAAATTTTTGCAAATTAAATTTCAATAACTGTAACAAAGTAAATTTCTTTAATTCTCATCACAAGATAATATGGACATAATTCAACAGCCTATCAAAGAATTTATTGTCTAAATCTTGACAAATTTTTCAAGATTTAGTTTGTTATTAGAACCAAAATTCATCAAAAGTATGACATAGTTTATTTAATTCAAATTATAATCACAAACTACATTGATGTAAAACAAAAGTGTACTAAGAAAATTATTGTGTAAAGTTTGATTAATATCATGATTTATCTTCGTGAATTTCTTGGGTAGTACACGACATTTTAGTTTTCTTGCAACCCAGCCCCACTTTTCAAATGTTTGCCATCCGCCATCATATTCCAATTAAAACCAAAAAAATGACTCAAGAGATGCTCGTATTTTTTTTTTTTTTTTTTTCTAAAGACAAGATGAACCCACTTTTACTTAACTGAAGACTAATTAATCCTTATAAAAAAAATTACTAAAAACTATATATGTATCTCAAACTTTTATGAATGAATCGTTAGTTTTTTTTAATGGTTAATTTCATAAAATGTCCATTAAACTATGTATTTTTGTTCAACATGCCTTTTAAATTTTTAAAATAGTCGGTTTCACCATTTAAAATATGTAATGATTCGAAACATCTCTGAACTAATATAATTTCCTAAATACCCCTTAGAATATTGGTTTTGTATCGACTTATTCCTTGATATTTTATAATTTTAAAATTTTGTAAATACTCCATGAATTATTTATATAAGTGCGAACATATTGTCATATCATATTTAAATCTGAATCGGATTAGCAACATCTTTTTGAATGCAAATAGATTACTTCGAAAACAATTATAGTTTATCTAAAATACATTTAAATTACCTAAAACAAGTAAACAAACTTTAACACTTTAATACACAATATAACACCATAAATTCTGAATAAGTGATAAAAATGAGCTCAAACTCAAAAAACTTAAACAAAAACTAAGATTTTTGTCTAGTATAAGATTTCTGTCTAGTATAAGATTTCTGTTGATGAATTTAAACCAAGAGAAGGTTATCATGTGATAGAGAAAATTACTAACTTATCTTTACAAGTGCACGGGCTTAGCTTGGCTTGGCTTAAAGTTGTCCTGGAGATGAAATTTCAGAATGGTTTAGCTCATGGGAGATTTAATTAAATATGATTTTTATGTGATCGAACTTCAAAAGACCCTGAAATACGGTGGAACCGATTTTAGGTAATAATACATATATATATATATTAAATTCTCTCTATTTTTTTTTTTTTGACATTGTCTGCGTATTGTGGAATTTCATGATTTTTTTATCCTAAACGAAGACAAAAGGGAAGGCTATAAAATGAAACTAAAGCTGTTTTTTGGAGCCTTGAAAAAAAATCTCTGCAACTAAATAAAGCAATAAGAAGTACTTCAAATTATACAAGAAATGAAGAAATTCTTGTTTTTTAATCAAGAGTTCCATACAACATACACAATGTGTACATATTAATTCCAGTCACGTAAATGACTAAAATCATATAATTAGTTCCGACAATATCATCAATATCTATTACGTAACAAATTATAAAATTATATAAGTTTTGAACAATTATATGACTATTACTATCACTGTAATTTTGGAAATTCTGATATTGTTACATAAGTGATATGTATCTTGAATCTACAAAATTCTTCCTTCTTGGCAAATAAATTAGAAAAATGTGACCGTTTTGACAGTAAAATCATGAATTTAGTTGATTCTTAGAGACCCAATTTTTAAGTCGACCACTTCGTAGGTTGCAGTTATTCTTGTGGTTTTGCTTTCACCATTTGGGATATTTCGGTTGTCAAAAGAAATTCTCAAGTGTTTTTTCTTTTTTCTCCCTTGTAATATGGTGGATTCATGTATAATATGTGCTTTTGTGCAAATCTTAGAAATGCACAAATTCTTGTTGTTTTACAAAAGAAAAAAAAAAATTCCTCAAAACTATATGCAGTTGGCATTATTAATTTCTTGTTCTTTAGGGATCATATATTTCACAAAGAAGTCCTAACTGAGTGGAGTGTAATTTTAGAAGGCAATACATATATATATATATATATATATATATATATAGAGTGTAATGAGTATTTTTTAATAAATATTATTGTCCTTAACAATAACTTTATTAATGGAGTGTGCGAAAAGTAAAATGTGGTGTTAATAGACGCACCCTTAGAAAAGATATGCAGTTAGAAAGATGAAAATCAAAATAATTAGGATTTGCCTTGAGACTTTAAGAAATAGGCCAAACTTGGTTTACAAATGAGCCATATAAAAGGTCTTTATCCTCAAGTATGGCCTGAACTTATCAACTATGAGTTTTATTCCATATAGATAGATGCAGAAGAAAGAAAGAGAAGTCTTTGAAAAATAAACCATTAGGAAAGGGGAATAATCTAGCAGATTTGTGAGTAAGCGGAAGAAAAGTAGTTCCTTTGCAGCAAAATAATAAATTAAATTGCAACCAAATTCCCATTGTAATTGATCTTGTTGTATGTGATTTATCTCTATTTATAGGAGGTTCATTTTTTTCCCTGGTGTTATGATACATTACTGACGGAAGAAAACACAAAAGCATTCAAGCAGGAAACAAGGCTAAAATAAAGCAGGAAGCACACAAAGCCCCATCAGACACCACCGAATTCAAATCAATATCTTTCACGCGATTAATGGCCACTTTGACAGCCACAATGGAACCGTTTCAAGAAATGATCCGCTCAATAGCACGTACATGGTTCCTTACAACATATCATCATGGAAAGTCACAACATGATCACAGTCGATATTCTTCCACAAACCAAAAAGGACCTCCTTAGAACCTTGAGGGGACCACTCTATTTGATGCAGAACAGAACTCTCTCACGAATCAGCCCAACTCGAATACGACAAATATGATAGAAGAGGATGGAGAATAACTGTAAAAATTCAAACTCAGACCTGAACATGAGCACATAGCACAATAGAGCACCGAAGATGCTAATAGGATTGACTCGGTATGCAAACCGCTTGCATAGAGGAACATAGATGCCAATTAGATGGGCAGTGAAGCATAATCTTCATGAAAGTTTCCTCTCCCACTTTACAAATAGGAAAAACCGTAGAGAACATCCACTCCATAATAGAGGACTCATCAGTCATGACTGTCACACAATGGAAAGACCAAATATCAATTCAATAATATGCAGGAATTTAAAGCTTTTTCCAAGTTGTAGTAGAAGAATGTTGGGTAATGCGTTCCTCATCATTGTACAAAATAAACATGCTTTGAAAGTATTGTGCCATATGTACTTTCTTAACTAATAGTAGTGAAAACAAATTCAATTATAGCACAAAAGAAAAGAAACCATAAGAACCAATTATCATTTGAACAGCACAAAAAGCAGGAATTAACATAAACCTCAAGAACATTGATTAAGCAATGGAACAGTACACCAAGAAAACTCTCTCTCTCTGCAACGCACATTAAACAACCTTTCTCAGATCATATCCCTGTGTTTTTCTCAGTGAAGTTTTCTCGCTCACAGTCCAACTCAAAAGATTATTCTCTAACCAACCAAAAACAGAAAAGAATACTAATTTGTAACATTAATCTGATTAACTAACTAACTAATCTTTTCTAACTTTGTGCTTACCTTTGCCCCCATGCCTGTACGCGACCCGTACTCAACATGATATAAGTGGACACAACTATTAGTACGGTATCTTTTTTCCTAAAAACAAAGATTTCCAACTTCCGACTTATATAGATATATATATATATATATATATATTACGGTTATTGAAGTTGAATGGACATATTTATAGAGTAGTAGTCAAACTTTCAAAAGAAGTTTTAGCTTTATCTCCAAGATAGCTTGAAAATTATCTCTCACTTCTAATTGATTTTTGAACAAAATCCACTCTCTTCCTTATCCTATATGATCGGCTACCATAGGGAGATTCCTCCCTGTGATAGGCACAATTTGCAGGTAGGGAAGAATGCAAAATTCTGCTTTTATCCTGCAGTCTAATTTTGACTAAAATTCAAATTTAAGTCAAATTTAATTTAATTTGAATTTCAATTGGACAATCTTATCAAATAAATCAATTGGATAACTTAGAGAGCAAGTAACTGAATTTCAGAAGGATTCACGCTGTGTTGGGTGTGTACATTATCTGGACACCTCCACATGTGTGTTCTAAAATTCAAAATTTAAATAAACACATTATTTTTAATTTATAATTAATTCTCAATTAATTATTTTTGAGCGTTCTACTTAAAATTCTATAATTCTAAAATTTTTATTTTGCCCTTATTGTCTTGTAGGATTACAAGAACGACGCGGAGACTCATGGACGTATAATTCAAGCTCTAACAAAATTAATAATTAATTAAAACTCTTTAATTCATTCATTCATTCTACTTATTCTAAAAATTACTCCACTATAAACTTGGAATTACACTCTTGTAATTATAAATATAAATTACTTCTAAACTGTGAAGTATCCATTTGATATAGTTATTACATATATATCAATCCTCCATAAATAATTCATAATCAGAGCTAGGTGAAATCCGTTAACCTCTCTAATTATATCTTTATCCTTGAATACCATTGATTCTCTAATGGACAATGATTTGTAAAACAAATTCATTAATCAAAGCTCCTACTAGTCAACCCTCAAGAGAATTATTTATCTACTTCTTTCTCAAGAAGGAATATATTCCATCTTGTATATTAATATTTCTAGTTATCTACTTCATCATGTCTCCAAGATATAAGGAATATGATTTATCAAACCTCAAAATCCGTACCAAGTAAATCAAAAGACATAAATCTAAAATTAAGAGTGTGCTAATAACTCGGGATTGAGATCACTCAATTTATGACCATCACTAGACTCAATTAGAATTTCGATACTTAACGAAAATTATCAGAAATTCATATTGTGTCTGTGCCCTGGTTCCACACAATCTCATTATGCGTAAAACGCTCATTTAATATCTCGTTATATTAACAGTGCAGATAACACCATTCTATTTTTTATGGGAATGAGATGTATAAAAAAAATGTTTTAACTAAGGATTCTGAACTTTAATTAAATTCATTACGAACATCGTTTTGATTATTGTCCTTAAATATTATCATCTCGCATATAATACTTATATGTAATATTTAAGGTTACTTAAATATTCATGAAATTTTTAGTGATATTCATAAAATATTTAACAATCTATGCACATAAAATGATGAATAAACTATTTTATTAAATAAATAATAAATATCCTATTACATCTCATTCTTCTAGGACACCATTCCTAACAGGAAGCTGCTGATGGAGGCTCTGGGCCTGTGAAACATTTAAAATGTTAGGGTTTGTGCTATTTTAGTAATCAAGGGCTAAGATAGAACTCTTTTTTTTTTTTTTTTTTTTTTAGAAGATGATTAAAAGTGAATTAGATTGATGGTTGAGATTTATTTGGACAGAAACTAATATTTCACAAAGTATAGGGGGCAACACTATAATTGTAACATTTGAAAATAAAAGGGTAATCAAATATTACGGCCCCATTTGACAATTTTTTAGAAGCCACTTTTAGCTTTTTTAATGAAGTTGTAGCAGGTTAAGGTGTTTGGTAAATCTTGCTTTTGTCCAGTAGATTTTAAAAATTGCTGTCAAAAAGTAGAATTTAAGAAGCAGGTCAGGGGTTGCTTTTACTGTACAGCTTTTGCTGTCATTATCTAAATTTACTAAGATAACCTTAATAATAAAACTCAGGGTAAGTTTGTTTCACAACATGTTAAGAACTTGAGTTGTGTATGTGAGAGAAAAGTATTGTAGTAAAAAAGTTGAATTTAAATTTTTGTGAGGGAAAATACTGTAGTAATAGAACTTGAGTTGTGTCTTGAGTTGTGAAAAAAATAAGACCTTAATTCTCAATATGCCTATTTTATTTTTTCTATACTAAACTAAAAAACATATATTTTTAAAATAGTTATTTAAAAATTAAAAATTAAAAATCTTTAATAAGTATGCTATTCTAATTATAATATTAATATACTTTTAGTAATTATCAACATATTTAAAAATGACAATAATAAATATTAGTGGATGAATCATTTTTCTCCTTGAATTAAAGTAATTTTTTAAGAACTATTTTAATTAATAAAATTTTAAATATATTTTTTTATATTATAAACAATGGTAAAAATAGAAATAAAACTAACTATAAACATGTGCGATAAAGTATGTCTACTTTCGTTGTTATACATTTCAATAGTATTTTTATGCATAGTTTACTAAACATCTAAATTTTTACTTTTGGTACTCACAACAATTTTGTAAAAATCTTTATCAAACACAACAACTTAGTACTTACTACACTGGAAGAAAAAATTTTTTTAATACCACAACAATGCCAACCTGTAGTTGTATTTATTTTAGATTTTATGTACATCACCATCTTGAATCGTTGTCTTTTCTTTCAATGGCCTAGATTTCGCACCCTACCGTTAGGAAGAAAGTAAGCGCTCCTACCATTCCCTAAAAACAAAATCAATGACAAATTGTACATGCACATTTGATTTGTTTGCAAAGAAATTAACGAATCAAAGCAAGAACTCTTAGAATTAGGCTTTTACATAATTTTTTAAGACCAATTTTTAACATATTATTTGATCGACCATGATTTTTCTTCGTTTTTCAAAGGAAACACTTTTTTTTTTATTAATTTGTACTTTCTTTTTAATGAAATTTAAAGAATATTTTTGAATTTTTTCTTTTTTCTTCATATGTAGTTGTTAAATACATAACGAATTAATTAGATTGACCTTTACGCACTACGGTAAAAAAATATATTACTTTTTCTATATAAATTTTTCGATTGGCAAGTATTTACGCATCTCCAACTACGTACAACGGATTAAAAAAAACCCAAACGGATAGTTTTTGAATTTTCCTTTTAAATATGTGTAAATAAGGTACCTTATTACAATGAACACAAAACTTATTACTTATAACACAAAAAGAATGAAAAATTTCAGCATCACAGCAATGCCAAACTGGACAATAGTTGTATTTATTTTAGATTTTATGTACATCACCATATTGAGTTGTTGTCTTTTCTTTTAATGGCTTAAATTTTGTACCCTACTAGTATGAAAACAAGTAAGCGCCCCTACCATATACATTCCCCAAAAATAAAGTCAATGACAAATTATACGCGCACATTTGATTTATTCACAATAAAATTAACGAATCAAAATAAGAACTCTTAGAATTAGGATTTTACAGATTTTTTAAGACAAATTTTTAACATAATATTTAACCAACCATGATTTTTCTTTATTTTTTTAAAGGAAATACAATTTTATATTTATAAATTTGTACTTTCTTTTTAATGAAGTTTAAAGAATATTTTTAATTTTTTTCTTTTTTATTCATATGTAGTTGTTAAATACACGAATTAATTAAATTGACCTATGCTATAGTAAAAATATAATATTACTTTTTCTATAAAAATTTTTTGATGGTAAAAAAATCTGATGGCAAATATTTACACATCTCCAACTGCCTACAATTAAAAAAAAAAAAAAAAACTCAAACGGATGGTTCTTCAATTTGCCTTTTAAATGTGTAAACAAAAAAAATTTTAAGCGCAATCTCTCTCTCTCTCTCTCTCTCTCTCTCTCTCTCTCTCTCTCTCCTTTCAATTTGAATTTTCTAGTTCCCCCAAATTCTTGTCGGCTGCGGTGTTGTGGGCGGCGTTGCCGAATAGAAGAAGACACATGAATAAGAAAGTTAGGGCTGACAAATCGTGTCGACGGGTCGTGTTAGTGTCGGGTTGCAGAAATTTTTTTTTTAAAAACTCCCAACACTAACACGATCCGTGACACGACGGGTTGAAAAAAACACTAACACTAACACGACCCGTCCAGACACGGATTGACACTAACACGACCTGTCATAACCCGTGAATTAGGACTCGAAATTCACCTGCATTCTTGACCCGAAATCGACCCGAACCCCTAATTGATATGTCACTTTTTAAAACAATTTGAAGCACTAAAATTACATTAAAAACACTAAAATTACATTAAAAACAACATGAATCAGATATGTCTTCAAAATAATGTCTAACTACATACCAAAGTCCAATAAAATAACAAAGTTCAATCGGATAACCAGCTCCAACTAAATAATAAAACTAAAATTATCTTCTAAGTGTTCAAGAGTTAAGAGCAACTGAGTTTGAAGCTTGAGCATTATCATTCAAGCTAAGAGAAACTACATCCTTTGTCATCTCATTCAAATCCTCAAGAAATGCCTTATCATGATCACCTAAGTTAACATCCAACAAGATTTAAAAAAATAATTTTAGAACTATAATAAAATTAACTAAACTGATTCAAAAGATAAGTGCAAAATACTTTACCTTCATTTCCAAATAACCAGTCTTTAGTACAGAGAAGTGCTTCAACAGTTTCACTCTTAAGCGAGCTTCAAAATTGATCCAACACATGACCACCATTACTAAATGCTGCATCTGATGCAACTGTTGATACTGGGATGCTTAAGATGTCACGAGCCATCATGGCAAGAATAGGATAACGGAATTGATTTGACTTCCAAAATACAAGAATATCTAAAGGTGCATTCCTATTTACCCTAGACTCATCCAAGTAAAGCTCTAATTGAGATTTTTGGGGAACATCAGAGAAATCATCAACAAGATTATCAAATTCCTACATAAGATTAAAAAAATGCTTAGACAATATAAGTACATATATGCAATATTTCAAAGTGAATAAGATTAGGGAATATATGAAAAGTGTGTGTGTGCGTGTGTGGGTGTGAGGGAGGATTAGGGTTTTTTCTCTTATGAGACTAAATTACTAAAAGGTCCAAAATTTAAAAAATAGTATAAAATTAATAAATTAACTAAACGGGTTAATTTAGTTTCATACGGGTTAACACTAACCCGACCCTTTTTCAGACGGGTCAATTCGGATTGACACTAAATTGACCCAGAGTTGATATTTTTAACACTAACCAGTAAAAAATCGAGTCGTGTTCGTGTTGTGTCGTCGTGACGTAACCCGTATTGCCAGCCTTAGAGAAAGTACACAAAAATTGAAGGAATCTCACAAGGTTTTTCACTTGTAACGGCATTTCCTGCTTCTGACTCTTGAATCGGAGGTGTATCCTTTCAAAATCTCTCTCTCTAGTTTCTTCAATCTGCCTTTTAAATATGTGTAAACAAGGTACCTTTACAACGGACAAAAACAATTTTAAGCGCAATCTCTCTCCTTTCAATTTCAATTTTCAATTTCCCCCAAATTCTTGTCGGCTGCGGTGTTGTGGGCGGCGTTGCCGAATCTCTCTCTCTCTCTCTCTCTCTCTCTCTCTCTCTCTCTCCTTTCAATTTCAATTTTCAATTTCCCCCAAATTCTTGTCGGCTGCGGTGTTGTGGGCGGCGTTGCCGACTAGAAGAAGACACATGAATGAGAAAGTACACAAAAATTGAAGGAATCTCCCAAGGTTTATCACTTGTAACGGCATTTCCTGCTTCTGACTCTTGAATCGGAGGTGTATCCTTTCAAAATCTCTCTCTCTAGTTTCGCCCAATTATGATTCGTGATTCTATTTTCTGGAGTTGTACACATTATTTTTTTGCTTGATTCTGTTTAATTTTAATTCAAAAGTTCAATTTCAGTTCTTTTGGGGAATTTCATGCCTTTCTCTTACATCTCTTTCACACTATAATTCGTGTTTTTGGGAAACGCATCGATAGGCTTTTCATGTTCGATAAGGTCTTCTTTTGGGTTCAAAAGCCATTTTGTTTGATTTATGTACTTTTCTTTTCCTGGAACATAAGTTATTTTACTTTGCCGTTTGTTCTACTGTCTGTGTTAATAATGTTTGTTCATTTTGCTCTTTTGAAAATCTGTTTTTACTATTATTATCACTATGAAAGTCTGGAAATTCTGTTAGCAACTATCTAGATAGTTTATTTATCGTTCTAGTTTAGTGTTAATGGTTTAAGTTTTCACCATTTGGTTGTGCGGAAATCGAAACTTTGATTGTAGCTTTGGTGTGAAAACTAGGAAATTTTATTGCATAGACATGAATTTAATTGAGTTTGCATTCAAACATGGTTGTACTTGTGTTGTATCTTCGTATAAAGGCTGTTTTTTTTTAGGATTAATCATCAACTTTCTTAGTTTTTCGTACATGCTGATGTTTTGTCTAATGATTTGAAGGTTTTTTGCCCTTTTTCTCAGTATGAGCGAGCAGTCATTCTGCTAGTAAAAGATGTTTTTCCTATGCGAAGACTTATGCAAAAGATCGGAGGTGTTTTATTAGTTTATCTTTACTAAATTTTTACTACTGAATACTGATATTTTGATATTGTAGAATATAGATCAATTAATCGGGATCTAATAGTTTGCAGAGTATAGTGTAATTGTCATTTTATATAGCTTTACAATGAGAAGATCACTGCTTTGCTTTCCCCAGGAGAAAATTTCTGGAGTTGCTTTGGAGGAGAAACAAAAAAAGCTGCTGCGCAGTTTTATGGAGCAAATAATCTTGGTAATTGTTCTCTTTCCATTCTTCATCTTAGGAGTATTTTTTTTTTTCTTCTAACATTCTCACCCCAAAGAATATCAATAATAAGCGTAAGGTTTGTTATCTTGCTGACATACAACGTTTCAAGTTACTGCTTCGGACTAATGATTATCTTAATTCTACTTGTCTAATATGCAGTTTACACGTTGACTGATGGCTGGCACTGAAAGTTGTGTTTTAACATTGAGTGAATATGATTGGCAGTAGGACTTGTGTTAAAATGTTGAGTGATCTAGTTATTTTAAAATTAAAACTTCCCCTTGGATTTTCCCCCATTGCGAAAGAAGCTACCCACGCTTTTTTGCCCGTAACGCCATTCACTGCTTCTCACTCTTGAATCAAAGTTACAATATGAAAATCTCTCTTTTTTCTTTGTTTCTTTTTTGCCCAATTTGATTTGTGATTCTGTTTTCTGAAATTGTAAACACACATTTTGCGTGATTTTGTTTTGTTTTGATTCCAAAGTTTTTTAAGAGATGAAAATATTTAAGTAGAAGTTTTTGCCATCAAAAACTTATTTGTATTCAAATTTTTGGGGAAGTTCTTAGACAAATTTAGTTTCTTTCTCTTTTTAACGGGGAATGGGAAATGAGCTCTTATGTCTCCCTCACATATCAGTTGTGTTTTTGGGCATCATATCGGTTGGGACCTTGGACAAGGTCTTGTTTTGGATTCAAACGCAATTTTTTTGATGTGATTTCTTGTTCTTGAACATAAGTTGTTCTCTTTTGCCCTTTGTTCTTAATGTTTGTTTTAATAACTTATTCCTATTAAGTTTGTTCTTTTGAAAGTCTGTTATTCTTATTTATTACCATCAATATGTTGTTGTTGTTGTTGGTAATATTATTATTATTATTATTATTATTATTATTATTATTATTATTATTATTATTATTATTATAATGATGATGATGAAAGTCTTGAAAGTGTGTTAGTAACTATCTGGATAGTTTATATATGGTTCCAGTTTAGTGTTAATGGTTGAGTTCCTGCCATTTGATTGCACGAACATTGAAATTTTGATGGTTCAAATTACTATTTTTGGTATGATAATTCAAGACACTTAATTGCATAGACATGAATTTAAACATGCTTGTACTTGTACTTGGTAAAAGGAAGGTAATTAGGTCCATTACAGGCCGGCTCCATACCATAAGGATCTTTATGAGCAAGCACTCATTCCAGCAGTGTATGAGGTTTCAGAAGGCTTCAATTGTACTATTTCAGCTATGGGAAAACGAGTACAGGGAAGACATATACGAATGGAGGGGAATGCAAAATATCAAAGGTGTTTCAATGGTTTATCTTATGTTTAATATTATGTACATGTATTCTGATATCATTCACCATGCTTATCCGTAGCTGTATTAAAAGTAAATATTTGAACTCTCGAGAACCAGATTGTAGAATATAGTATTGGAAAGTTCACTTTTTTTAGGTTCTCCTTACAGTTGGAAACACTCTTTTCTATTACAATTCACGTTAAGAAAGCAATGCTAGAAGTTGAAGATACATAAACACAAACACACAAAACGAGTTGCAATGAGTTTACTTTTATTTTGACATGCCTTAAAACTTCTCACCTTGTAATTGTATAATCTATCCTAGCCACAGTTTGATCAGCAGTTCATTGACTGAAGGAAACCTCGAGTAGTATCCTAGATTCTCGCCCAACTGCAAAATGCAAGGAATATCAAAATAATCCCGAGGTTTGTTATCTTGTTGACATACTTTGTTTTTAAGTTACTTCTTCTTGCTAGTTGTTTAATATGTCATGTAAACCTTCCAGAATGACCGGCACTAGAAGTTGTGTTTGAGCATTGGGTGAATGAGCAAAGATTAGGATTGTGTTTACATTGAGCAATTTTTTTTTTTTTTTTTGGGACTTTGTATGTTGCTATGAAAATAGTTATTTATCTCCAAAAAATGGAGTACATTTTTTTTTTTTTTGAAAGCATAATATTTAGTTTTTAGCTCTCTCTAAAAGTTCAGATAGCTTTGGTTAGTAACTCAAACATTTCATTTTGATAATAGCTAAAATTATAAATTGTATTACGCTTGATTAGATTTAAATAGATGATATTATAATTCTATGATATAGTCATCACTTGCTTTCATTAAGTTCAGTTGTTAGTCGCAGGGCATGACAATCTTCTTGTTCCTAGCTAATTTCTAGTGTGTTATTTGAGCAGCAGTTAATTATATTCATTTTTTTGAGGAACCAAATTTCAGTTCTTTTTTTGTACATCTCTCTCACATTATAGGTCGTGTTTTTGGGACACATAGTGACAGGGTTTTCATCCTTGTTAAGATCATGTTTTGGATTCAAATGCCATTTTGTTTGTTTTGTGTAATTTATTGTCTCATGATAATTTTTCTTGTTCATTTTGTTCTTTTGAAATCACATTACTCTTTTTTTTAGATTTGAAGTCTTGAAATTCTATTAGCAACTATCCTGATAGTTTATTAATCATTCTAGTTTATCTTGAAATTCTATTAGCAACTCTAAGTCTGACCCTCCAACCTCTAGAAACTCCATTTCCATTAAGGCTCAAGTAAGAATAAGAGAAATCTTTGGTGGTTTAGTAAGTTTTGGATGCTTAATTGCAAGAAAACTCAAGATGGGCTAAGGTAAGCCATTGTTTTGGTGTTAGCTATGTGTTCAAGTATGTTCAGGGAGTTTCCCTTTGAATTTTGTGATGAAAATTAAATAGAATGATCTCTTATGTGTCAGGAGGATCTCCATAATGGTCAAGTTTTCGTCGTTTGGTTATGCGAAAATGACATTGTTAGGAACCTGTGATACCAGCTCAATTTTCACACAAGAATAGAGCTTATTGATCATCGCCAAATAGTAGCTCATAGAATTTTACAACCAATCTAAGAAAAACGTAAAGAAAGCTTAGAACAGACTAGAGTATTTGAGGACTTCGGAGAACTCGTAACTTTGATGGTATTCGAGAGGCCACCAACTCTCCCTAATCTCAGTCTCCCAAAATTCTCAAAATCACAGCTTACCTCTAGTGAGCTACTAAGCCCTTTATTGATACTAATTCCTACTAATTCTACCAGCCCACTAACCAAATAAGTTTCCAAGTCATTAATGGATCCTAACATTACCCCTGCCCCAAAGAAACACCTCGTCCTCAAGGTGTTAAGTAATCATAGCCGTGTGACTCCACTTCCTTCCAATCATGATGAGTTTGGATCTTGGAACGTCGAACGGAATGATTCGTACAGAACTTGCTTCAAATGTTCTTGTTGACTTTATTTTTTCAACTTCACACTTTTGTTTGGACCTGAAATTGAGAACCACTTTAAAGGCAGTGAAACCATGAAGCTCAGCCTCAAGATCATCCTTGTAGCAATGAAAGACCTTGTTGGTCAGCTCAAACAATTCATTTATAACAAAAATCTTCCTCCCACAAGCGTTATCTTGCTGCTGTGTATTTTCCACCACGCTAGAGAAAGCTGCCTTGTTGTTTGTCAGAACATCAACAATGGAGGACAGTTGCAAGTGTACACACTCTATTCCTTTGTTAACAGCCCCAGAATTGCTACGAACATAATCAAATTCATATTTTAAAATACAAGAACTGACTCCACTGTTAACTTCTTTCACTGGTGCGCCAAACTCTGACTCTAGGGTAACATCCTTGAAAATTTTGATGTCATTGACATCTTGTTTCCCATATCTTGAAGCCCTTCATTACTGGCACTAGAATGAACACCAACATCATTTTCAATGCTTTGTTCCACCTTGCCATAAAAATTCTTCATAGTCAAGCCTCCTTGAACATCCATTTAATCTAAAACATCTGTTGTTTAAGCTGGAAGCAACCTGCTTGAATTGCCTACCACTTGCTCTTTATCGACTTCCAATTTTGTAATGCCAACTCTCTCTAAAACCGAATTTGAAATCTCTTTCCTAGGTTTGGCAAGTACCTTGAATTGTTGTCTATAGTCAGACATGGTATCCTCTTGACGTTTCACCAAGATGGTCTTCGAGAGACCACCAACTCTCCTTAATCTCAGTCTCCCAAAACTCTTGAAATCACAGCCTACCTCTAGTGAGCTACTAAACCTACCAGTCCACTAACCAAATAAGTTCCCAAGTCATTAACGGATCCTAAAAGTACTCTCGCCCCACAGAAACACCTTGTCCTCGAGGTGTTAAGTAATCGCAGCCGTGTGACTACTTTCTTTTGTTAAAGTTTAAAACTATTGTTGGCTCACCTCCTAACAGCTTAAGCTTTTGGGATGGATTGATAAACTAACATGGTATCAGAGCGGGAGGTCCTGGGTTCAAACCTCGTAATGCACTCTTTATCCCCATTTAAAATTGTCATCATGTGTTGGGTCTTTAACATATCTTGGGCTTAAATATTCACGAGTTGGGCTTTCTAATTAATTTACCCACATGATTGTCCATTGTCCAGCCCACACGTGAGGAGGAGTGTTAAAGTATAAAAGTATTGTTGGCCGAACAGCTTAAGCTTTTGGGATGGATTGGTAAACTAACACCTTTCAATCTTGATGAGCTTGGATCTTGGAACGTCGAACGAAATGATTCATAGAGAACTTGCTTCAAATCTTCTTGTTAACTTTATTTTTTCAACTTTACACTTTTGTTTAGAGCTAAAATTGAGAACCACTTTAAAGACTGCGAAACCATGAAGTTCAGCCTCAAAATCATCATTGTAGCAACGGAAGACCTTGTTGGTCAGCTCAAACAATTCATTTATAACAAATACCTTCCTCCCACAAGCATTATCTTGCTGCTGTCATGTTCCACCACGTCAGAGAAAGTTGCCTTGTTGTTTGTGGGAACATCAACAATGTAGGGCAACTGCTAGTGTACTCTCTTCATTCCTTTGTCAATAGTCTCAAAATTGTTGCTAACACTCCATTGCTTTGTCAACAGCCCCAAAATTGTTGCGAACACATCTTTTAAAATACAAGAATGGACTTGATAAACTCCAGATCAATTAAACAACAAAATAGACTAAAGAAAGGGAATTTGTATTGCTGGAACTAAGAAAACAACAATGGCAGACCAATTAGTTACAAGATCGGTATGGGAATTTTTGAGAGATCCCTTACTCTCCTAACGACCTCTTGTGAAAGTCTAGTAAATTCTCGGATGATCCTCCTTACTATACCCCTGTCTTATTTATACACACTACCCCTCATCCCACAAGTCTAACTAACTACCTAACTAATTGCTGACTCAAACCTCTTTCTTCTTCTCTTAACATGCTGACTCAGCCCCATTCTCCATCCTTCCTTCCAATAAGCCCTTGCACTTCCTCCGAACATAAGTATAACGCACAAGAGGCTTATCATTACCCTTGCCCTAAAGACGCACCTTGTCGTCAAGGTGAAAATGGGGAAACCGGACATTCACCACATCAAAAGGTTCCCAAGAAGCGTATGCTCCGGTAGCCCCGCCTAACGAATTAGCACCTCCATTTCCGTACTGCCACCGTGATGCTTTTGGCGCGCCCCAAGCAATGCCTCTGGCGCGACCTGGAGCTCTAAGTCACGTGACAGCTGTGGTGGCAATGGAGAAACCACCTGGTCCTGGCCTACTGCCCAGCGCAATTGCGAAACGTGGAACACAGTATGCCATAGGACCAACACGGTGGGTGACTGCATAAGGACCATAGAAACGAATTGCGACGCCGTGCCAATGACACTTTGCGGTAAGGCCGAAGCTTGAGGTAAAACAAGTCACCCACCTCAAACTGAACCTCCCGCTGTTTGCTGTCCGCGATAGCCTTCATTTTCTGCTGAGCACGCAGAAGATGGAACTTGAGGAGGTCCAACATCGCATCGCGATCCATCAACTACCGTTCCACGAAATCCACAGGCGATGCTCCTACCCCATAACGTAACAATGGATGAAGAGCTCTACCACACATGGCTTGGAATGGTGTCATCCTAATGGAAGTGTGGAAAGAAGTGTTATACCAGTATTCCGCCCATGTCATCCACTTGTGCCACCTCTCGGGTTTGTCGAAAGTAAAGCAACGTAGATACGTTTCGACACATCGGTTGACTACTGTCGTCTGTCCATCGGATTGGGGGTGATATGCGGTACTGCGAGAGAGTGGTGCCCATCTGTTCATGAAGCTCTGTCCAAAAGTGATTGAGGAAAATACGGTCCCGGTCCAACACAATCGTGCGGGGTACGCCATGAAGACAAACCACCTCCTGAACGAACTTGTGTGCCACCGTCTCCGCTGAAAAAGGGTGCTTGAGGCCAATGAAGTGAGCATATTTGCTGAGCCGGTCGACCACCACCAAAATAGTATCAAAGCCATCCGAATGGGGTAGTCCCTCAATAAAGTCCTTGGACACATCTTCCCACACTTGTTGGGGCGCCGACAGTGGTTGTAAGAAACTGCTAGGAGCTAAGGTTGAGGCCTTGCAGCGTTGACACACCTCACACGCCGCCACATACGAAACCACATCTTTCCGCATGCTTGCCCAATACTAGTCTGCCGCTAGCCGACGATAAGTTTTCAATTCCCTGAAATGTCCCCAAAGCACACCATTATGATAAGAACGCAAAAGCTGCCGGATAATTGGAGAATTTGAGGCCACAACAAGTTAGTTAAGGGACCCACAATTTGACTATATCCAGCCACAAATTTCCTATAATAACTTGTCAACCCCAAGAAGCCTCTTAAGTCCCGCAAATTAGTAGGCAGTGGCCACTGCAACATGGCTGAAACTTTGGCAGGATCTGCGAAACCCCTTGGTTGGACACAATGTGTCCTAGGTATTCTATTGAGCGCTGACCAAAGCTACACTTTTTCCCATTGGCAAACAATTGGTGACGCTGCAACTCTGCCAACACTTGTGCGAGATGGTGCTCATGTTCTTCCAATGTAAGGCTGTAAATAAACTTACGAAGGAAAGCGCGTAAAACCTCATTCATGAGAGATTGGAAGGTAGCCAGGGCATTCGTTAAGCCGAAAGGCAAAACGAGAAATTCATAATGGCCTTCATGAGTGCGGAACGCTGTCTTCGGCACATCCTCCGTTCGAACCTGAATTTGATGGTACCCCCGACTTGAGATCAATCTTAGAAAAAATTGTTGCACCATGGAGTTCATCGAGAAGCTCCTCAATCACGGGAATCAGAAAGCGATCTGGAACCGTTTCCTTGTTTAGAGCGCGGTAATCCGCACAAAACCGCCAACTTCCATCTTTTTTTTTACCAAAAGTACGGGACTAGAGTATGGGCCTACACAAGGTTGGATGATGCCCTCTGCCAACATTTCTCCCACTAGCCACTCTATCTTAGTTTTCTAAATGTGTGCATACCTGTACGGCCTAACATTTATCGGTGACGTCCCCTCTTTTAAAACGATAGCATGGTCCTTTGCCCTGACTGGTGGTAACCCCACTGGAGACTCAAACACCAATTTCAACCCAGGTTGTAATTCTTTCCCCAGTTCGCCACTCTTGCCACTTGGTTCCACTAATAAATTTCCTAACTCGACCCACACCCCTTGGCCTTCGTGCCTAAGGGCTCGCGTCAAAGCCTTGATGGTAACTGAGGACTTCTTCAATGCAGGGTCCCCACGTAATGTCACTTGTCGTTCTCCCACACTAAATTTCATAAGCAACGACTTCCAATTCACCGTGACAACCCCCAACGTTTTCAGCCACTGAATTCCAAATATTAAATCCGAGCTCCCCAAGTCTAAAGGCAAGAAATCTTCCACCACCTCAACCCTTTGCCATAACCCCCTGCAAACTCCCTCTCATTTCACCGACACACCCATCCCCATTACTACCCCATTACCCGTCATTTTGTCTACAGAGAGCCCTAATTTCTTCACCAAATCACAAGAAATGAAATTGTGGGTAGCCCTACTATCAATCAAGACAATTACCTCGACTCCCCTTATGAATCCTTTGAGTTTCATCGTCTTCGGAGCTGTGAGCCCCTCCACCGAGTTAAGTGACAGTTCCATTACCTCCTCGTCCCGCAATTGCTCGTTCCTCTCCTCGTCTGTCTTCCCTGTTCCCATCTCTCGGTCCTCTTCTTCTTCCTCCCTGACAATCAGAACTTGTAATTCCTAGTTGGGACATTGGTGCCCGAAAGTGTATTTTCCATCACAGCAGTAGCATAGCCCCTTTTCCTTCTTCGCCTGCAGCTTTGCGTCAGTTAAACGGCGAAAAGTCACCGCACCGCCACCGCTACCAGGTCCTGTCCTCTTCTCCGGCGTGGCCGGATTCCTCTCCACCGCCATTCCCACGTTTCCAGCTCCCACTCCAGAGCTGCTTGGGCCTCCCCTTTGCTTTGAGAATGTTGAATTAGCATTTCCGTTTCTATTCCAGGACATATTTTGTGAGCTTTGTGGGCTTGGAACTCTTGGCCCGCGTACGGTCTGGTTACGCTCCTCCATCCGCTGGGCTACCTCCATGATTTGGCCCAATCCAACCGGCTTCATCAACTTGATTTCAGCCCTCATATCCGGTTTCAATCCTTTAACAAATGTGCTCTCCCAGAACTTGCTTCGAGAGCTCCAACAGAGGTGCCGCCAACACCTCGAACTGCCGCTGGTACTCCCTCTCTGTCGTTTCCTGACGGAGCGATAGGAACTTCTCGCACAGGCTTCCCTCTTGTGTAGGGCGGAAACGTTCCAAGATCATCATCTTAATCACCATCCAACTTCGAATCGGCCGGCATCCATCCTCCCACTGAAACCACGCCAAGGCTTCTCCTTCAAGACTCACCACTGCAGCGTCCAATTTCTCTCTCTCCGTCATCCGATTCATGGCAAAAAATCTTTCAGCACGAAAGATCCTACCGTCGGGGTTGTCTCCATCAAAAATCGGCATTTCCACTCATCGCGTTCTGAATTTTGTGAGCTCCACCTTCCCGATGCAAATCCTCCCTCGGTGCCGGTGGTTCCGCCGCCGTACCTTCCATGGCCCACAGTGGTTCCTGATCGACTGATTCTCTCCGTCTCATCAACTCGTCGAGCCTCTCGAGCAACATCTCCATTCCTTGCTCAAGTCTAGGTATCTTCTTCAAGTCCTCTCGAATTCCTTCCATTTCTTTCTGGAATTCCTCCCGAGTTCCTTCCGACTTCTCCTCCTCACGATAGTCGGTGTGTCTTGTCATTCCCAGACGTTACTGCTCTGATACCAAATGATAAAATCCAGATCAATTAAACAACAGAATAGACTAAAAAAAAGGAATTTGTATTGCTGGGACTGAGAAAACAACAATGGCAGACCAATTAGTTACAAGATCGGTATGGGGATTTTTGAGAGATCCCTTGCTCTCCTAACAACTTCTTGTGAAAGTCTACTAAATTCTCGGATGATCCTCCTTCCTCTACCCCTGTCTTATTTATACACACTATCCCACAAGTCTAACTAACTACCTAACTAATTGCTGACTCAGCCTCATTCCCCTTCTCTTTACTTGCTGACTCAACCCCATTCTCCATCCTTCCCTCCAATAAGCCCTTGCGCTTCCTCCGAAGATAAGTCTAACGCACGGGAGGCTTATCAGGACTCCTCTGTTATTTTCTTTCACTGGTGCAGTAAACTCCGACTCTACAGTAACATCCTTGGAAAATTTTGATGTCATTGACATCTTGTTTTTCATATCTTGAAGCCCCTCATTACTAGCACTAGATTGGAAACCGACTTTTTTAATGCGTTGGTCCGCCTTGCCATCAAAATTCTTCATATTCAAGTCTGCTTGAACATCCATTTAATCTGAAACATCTGTTGTTTGAGCTGGAAGCAACCTGCTTGAACTGCTTACCACTTGCTCTTTATCGCTTTCTAATTTTGTAATGACAACTCTCTCTAAAAGTGAATTTGAAATCTCTTTCCCAAGTTTGGCAAGTACCTTGAATTGTCGTCTATAGTCAACCATGGTATCCTCTTGACGTTTCACCAAGAAACTCTCATGTAAGGCCTCATCGGATGACATTCTGAAATGCTTAAGCGAATGAGTCTTCAATTCATTCCAACTGTAGAATGGGCAACAATCATCCTACCATCGATACCAAGCCGAAGCATCACCTTTCATAGCCATTTCTGCAGCTTGGATTTTCTCACTGTTCGTCATTCTATAAAACAAAAAGTATCGTTCAGCTCTAAAGACCCACCCATATGCGAACAATGGCATATCCATTCGCTGAAATCGTTGATCTGTTCGGCCCTCCCATAGGGTGTCCTGCCACCTTTCCGTCTCCCTACTCGAAACCCTTGGATTGATTCTAACTCCAAATCGAGAAGACCCAACTCGCTCTCTCAAATCAGATTGCAAAACCCAATCTCCCTAACCCAACTAAGATCGCCTAGACCTAGCCCCAGTCTTGTCAAACTTTGAAGATCCAGTTCATATTTGGCTGTAATTGATTCTAATCTTGCTGTAAGTTCGATGCCCAACCCAAACATCACTGGAATCAGTCTCAATCACATCATAATTGCAAAACCCAGACGTAGGGCTGCCAGAATTTCGGGACCCAACCCTAAATTTGCTGGAATCCGCCCAAATTGGGCTGAACTCGCGTGACCCAGTCCGAATTCAGTCGGAATTAGCCTTAGACGCACTAGAATCGCGACACCCGATCCAAATTCGACCGGAATCACCTTCGAACGCCCCGAGATTGCAGCCCCATCTATGCTCGATCCCATAGCGAATCTACTGTCCTTCACTTCATATCTAGTTGATATTTCTTCGGTACGTGAAAAATCGCTCCAATTAGTTCGCATCTCTAGCTTTCGCCCACGCCGGTGTGAATCGCCCTTCTCAGGTCGCATCTCTGGCGTCGTTCGCCGGTGTTAGATTTGCAGACCAGTTCGCATCACCCATGGGCCGTCGTTCTTCTCGGATCTGAACGTCTCAGCACCAGATTGCGACGAATGGCTCAAATCTTCATCAATCTTGCGCGATACTGCGTCTGGCCGTCTTCGCAATGCGTACGGTTCTGAATGCTTCACCACCGGCGGTGGTCGACGGCTCTGGTTCTCAAAACCCCGCGATTCCAGACTCTTCTCATCCTTTTTATGTACTATTTTTTTCCATAGGTTTTTTTTTTTAACAACGATGCCAAAGATGGATACTCTGATACCAAAATGTTAGGAACCGTTATACCAGCTCAATTTTCACACAGAACAACAAGAATAGAAGGCAATCAGAGTGGTTTTATTGACCATCCCCAAAACTAGCTCATAGAATTTTACATCCAAAATGTTAGGAACCTGCCATACCAGCTCAATTTCCACATAGAACAACAAGAATAGAAGGTAATCACAGTGGTTTTATTGATCATCACCAACAGTAGCTCATAGAATTTTACAACTAAATTAAGAAAAACGTAAAGAAAGCTTAGGATAGACTGGAGTATTCGAGGACTCCGGAGAACTCCTAACTTCGATGGTATTCGAGAGACCATGAACTCTCTAATCTCTATAGTGAGCTATAAGCCCTTTACTTATACTAATTCTCACTAACCAATCGAGTTCCGAAGTCATTAACGGATCCTAACATTACCACCGCCCCAAAGAAACACCATGTCCTCAAGGTGTTGAGTAATCGCAGCCGTGTGACTTCACTTCCTTCCAATCTTGATGAGCTTGGATCTTGGAACATCGAATGGAATGATTCGTATAGAACTTGCTTAAAATGTTCTTAACTTTATTTTTTCAACTTCACATTTTTGTTTGGAGTTGAAATTGAGAACCACTTTAAAGGCAACGAAACCATGAAGCTTAGCTTTAAAATCATCCTTGTAGCTATGGATGACCTTGTTGGTCAACTAAAACAATTCATTTGTAACAAAAACCTTCCACCCACAAGTGTTGTCTTGCCTTGGCGTCGTTCGCCGACGTTGGATTTGCAAACTAGTTTGCATAAGCCATGGGTCATCGTTCTTTTCAAGTCTGAATGTCTCAGCACTAGATCACGACAAATGGCTCAAATCTTCGTCATTACCACGCAATTCCGGATCTGGCCGTCTTCCCTCTGACTTCGCTCACTTGCGCAATTCGTACGATTCTGAACGCTTCACCACCGCTGGTGGTCGGCGGTTCTAGCTCTCGAAACTCCACAATTCTAGACTCTTCTCACCTTTTTTTTGTAATATTTTTTTTCCACGGATTTTTTTTTTTTGAAAAACAATGCCAAAGATCGATGCTCTGATACAGGAACCTGAGATAGCAGCTCAATTTTCACATAGAACAACAAGAATAAATGGCAATAAGAGTGGTTTTATTGATCATCACTAACACTAGCTCATAAATATTTTTAACCAAAATGTTAGGAACCCGTGATACCAGCTCAATTTTCACACAAAACAACAAGAATAGAAGGCAATCAGAGTGGTTTTATTGATCATCACCAAAACTAGCTTATAAAATTTTACAAGCAAAATGTTAGGAACCTGTGATACCAGCTCAATTTTCACTTCGAACAACAAGAATATAAGGCAACCAGAGTGGTTTTATTGATCATCACCAACAGTAGCTCATCGAATTTTACAACCAAACTAAGAAAAACGTAAAGAAAACTTAGGATAGACTGGAGTATTCGAGGACTTCGGAGAACTCCTAACTTTGATGGTCTTCGAGAGACCACCATTCTCCCTAATCTCAGTCTCCCAAAGCTCTCAAAATCACAGCCTACCTCTAGTGAGCTTGGTAGCCCTTTATTTATACTAATTCCTACTAACTCTACCAACTCACTAACCAAACAAGTTCCCAAGTCATTCACGGATCCTAACATTACCCCCGCCCCAAACAAACACTTTGTTCTCAAAGGTTTAAGTAATCGCAGCCGTGTGACTCCACTTCCTTCCAATGATGATGAGTTTGGATCTTGGACCGTCAAACGGAATGATTCGCACAGAACTTGCTTCAAATGTTCTTGTTAACTTTATTTTTTGAACTTCACACTTTTGTTTGGAGCTGAAATTGAGAACCACTTTTAAGGCAGCGAAACCATGAAACTTAGCCTCAAAATAAGCCTTGTAGTAATGGAAGAGCATGCTGGTCAGCTCAAACAATTCATTTATAACAAAAACCTTCCTCCCACAAGCGTTATCTTGCTACTGTGCATGTTCCACCACTTCAGAGAAAGCTACCTTGTTGTTTGTCAGAACATTAACAATGGAGGGCAGCTGCAAGTGTACACATTCCATTACTTTGCCAACAGCTCCAGAATTGCTGCGAACATAATCAAATTCAACTTTTAAAATAGAAGAATTGACTCCACTGTTAACTTCTTTCACTGGTGCGGCAAACTCTTGACTTCATTAACTTCATTTTCAGTGCCTTGATCCACCTTGCCATAAAAATTCTTCATAATCAAGTCTCCTTGATCATCCAATTAAATTGAAACATCTGTTGTTTCAGCTGGAAGCAACCTGCTTGAATTGCCTACCACTTGCTCTTTATCGACTTCCAATTTTGTAATGCCAACTCTCTCTAAAACCGAATTTGATATCTCTTTGGCAAGTACGTTGAATTGTCGTCTATAGTCTGGCATGGTATCCTCTTGACGTTTCACCAAGAAACTTTCATGAAAGGCCTCATCGGATGACAATCTAAAATGCTTAAGTAGATGAGTCTTCAATTCATTCCAACTGTAGAATGGGCAATGAGCATCCTGCCATCGATACCAAGCCAAAGCATCACCTTTCATTGCCATTTCAGCAGCCTGGATTTTCTCACCGTTCGTCATTCTATTGAACAAAAAGTATTATTTAGCTCTAAAGACCCACCCATCCGGGACTTCTCCTGCGAACAATGGCATATCCATTTGTTGAAATCGTTGATTCGTTCGGCCCTCCCATGGGTGTCGTGCCACCTTTCCCTCTCCCTACTCGAAACCCTTGGATTGATTCTGACTCTAAATCGAGAAGACCCAACTCGCTCTCTCAAATCAGATTGCAAAACTCAATCTTCCTCACCCAACTCAGATACCCCAGACCTAGCCCCAGTAATGCCAAAACTTGAAGATCTAGTCCATATTTGGCTGTAATCGACTCTAATCTTGCTGTAAGTTTGAGGACCAGCCCAAACATCACCGAAATCAGTCTCAATCACATCAAAATCGTAAAGCCTAGACCTAGGGCTGCCGAAATTTCAGGACCCAACCCTAATTTCGCCAGAATCCGCCCAAATCGGGCCTAACTCGCGTGACCAAATTCTGCTAGAATTAGCCTCGGTCGCTCCGAAATCGCGACACTCGGACCAAATTCAGCCGGAATCACCTTCGAACACATTGGGATCATGAAATCCAGCCCCATCTATGCTGAACTCGCGCGACCTTGTCCAAATACGGCCGGAATTAGCCTCAAACGCACCGGAATCGCGACACTTGGTCCAAATCCGGTCGGAATCACCTTTGAAGGCACTGCGATCGCAGAATCCAACCCCATCTACGCTCGATCCCGTCATGAATCTGCTGCCATTCACTTCAGATCTAGTTGATCTAGCTTCGGGTTGCGAAAAATCGGTCAAATCAGTTCGCATCTCAACCTGTCCCTTATGCCGGCGTGAATCTCCCATCTCAGGTCACATCTCTGGCGTCGTTCGCGGGCGTTGGATTTGCAGACCAGTTCGCATTAGCCAAGGGTTGCCATTCTTCTTAGATCTGAACGTCTCAGCACCAGATCGTGACAAATGGCTCCAATCTTCGTCAATCTTGCGCGGTTCTGGATCTAGCCTTCTACCTTCCTTCGTCGCTCGCCGACGCAGTTCATATGGTTTTAAATGCTTCCCCACCGACGGCGGTTGGCGGCTCTGTTTCTCAAAACCCCTCAATTCCAAACTCTTACCCTTTTTTTGTAATATTTTTTTTCCATATACGTTTTTTTTTAACAACGATTTTTTTTTTTTTTGTAATATTGAACTCGTGATACCAGCACAATTTGCACACAGAACAAGAATAGAAGGCATTCAGAATGGTTTTGTTGATCATCACCAACACTAGCTCATAGTATTTTTCAACCAAAATGTTAGGAAGTTGTGATACCAGCGCTATTTGCACCCAGAATAACAAGAATTAAAGTCAATCAGAGTGGTTTTATTGATCATCAGCAACACCAGCTCATAGAATTGTACAACCAAAATAATAGGAACCTGTGATTGAAGTTTTCTTAGAGCCGCAATTAGGGTTTAGGAGGAATATGATTCTTATTGACCTTAGAGAAATAGACTATACAGCCGAATATATATACAAGTTTAGGGATAACAATAGCCCGGTTTAGCCCCTTATTTTCAACACCCTAGATAACAAAATTGGTAACTACTTATCTAGTAATTAGAGAGAAATCAGGAAACTAATCAAATAAGGAAAAAAATATAGTTGTACAAATCAGCACTAATTACACCGGTTTTTCACACTCCCCCTCAAGCTGGAGAATGTATGTCAATCATTCCCAGCTTGGATAATAGAGTATCAAATCGAGTTTTTTGCAACGGCTTTGGTGAGAACGTCTGCAATTTGCTGTCGTGTAGGCGTGTAGACAATTTCAACAATCCCATCCTTTTTCTTCTCTTTGATAAAGTGATGGTCTATTTCCACATGTTTGGTATGATCATGAAGGACTGGATTCTTCGAAATACTAATGGCTGCCTGGTTGTCACACAACAGCTTCATAGGGGTCTTGACTGGGAGTTGTAGTTCCTCTAGGAGTCTTTTTAGCCACATTCCTTCTCAAATTCCGAGAGCTAGGGCCCTAAACTCAGCTTCAGTACTACTCCGAGCGACTATTGATTGCTTTTTGCTCCTCCAGCTGACCAGATTTCCCCATACAAATGAATAATATCTAGAAGTTGATCGCCTATCAGTGAAAGACCCTGCCCAATCTGCATTTGATATAACCTCTATTCCCCTGTTGGTTCCTTTCTTGAAGAATAGACCTTTGCCAGGAGATATCTTCAAGTACCTCAGAATCTTGTACACTACTTCTTGATGTTTTTCATGAACTGACTAACCGTGCTAGCTGCAAAGCTGATGTCTGGTCCTGTGTGAGACAGGTAGATTAGCTTGCCCACTAACCTTTGATATCTTCCTTTATCTACTAGATCTGAATCTCCTTTTGTCTCAATTTTGTTGAAAGGGTCCATAGGAGTTCTGAAGGCTTGTAGCCAATCATGCCTTTTTCCTTTAGTAAGTACAGCGTGTATTTCCTCTGCGAGATTGAAATTCCTTTGCTAGACCGTGCTACTTCCATTCCAAGAAAGTACCTTAGAGCTCCAAGATCTTTGATTTCAAACTCTCGACTCAGGATCTCCTTTAGCCGAGCAATTTCTACCTCATTGTCTCCAGTAACAATTATATCATCAACATAGACAATAAAGATCGTAATCTTACCATATGAAGTCCTCTTAATGAACAATGTGTGGTCTGATTGTCCCTGCAAATATCCCTACTCCTTAACTGCCTTGGTGAACCTGTCAAACCAAGCTCGTAGTAATTGCTTAAGACCATATAGTGACTTCAGAAGTCTACACACCTGTTTGCCGCCACTTAATTGCTTGAACCTAGGTGGGATCTCCATATATACTTCCTCTTCCAAATCACCATTGAGGAATGCATTTTTAACATCAAATTGATGCAAGTTCCAGTCAAGATTGATGGTTAAAGAAAGTAGTACTCTGATGGTATTCATCTTTGCCACTGGAGCTAATGTTTCCTGATAATCAATCCCATGAAGTCTCGTGGAAGCGCTTTGCCACAAGTCTTGCCACATGCACTGCATCTGCTTTGTATTTAACAAAAAAACCCACTTATAGCCTACTGCTTGTTTTCCCTGAGGGAGATGAGTAAGCTCCCATGTGCCGTTCTTCTGCAAGGCTCTTAGCAGTGCCTCTTGAATATCACCATTTCTAAACCCACTTACAACCCATTAATTGCTTGTCTCCATTCTGGATGTAGTAGTGCCTCTTGAATATCCTTTGGTATTTGGATGCTGTCTAGACTTGTGGTGAAAGCCTTATAACTCGGAGATAGCCTCTCATAGGACACAAAGTATGAAATTGGATGTTGGGTGCACGATCTAACTCCTTTCCTTTGAGCAATTAGCTTAGTAAGATGATCAGATACTCACAAATCATTAGAATAGGAGTCGGATTCAGTGTTACCTTGTATTCCCTCACTTAGAGTTGAACTCGGATTGTTTGCTTGACAAGGCGTGAGAATCTCAAGATGCTCTACCGGTTTAGGGTTCTTCTTCCGCCTGGTGTAGACTAGGAGTTCTTGCTCAGTCTCGAGTTTAGAAAGGGTGATATCACTCACGGGATCTTTTAACATCATGCTATTCCAAAACTGATATTCTTCTTGTATTTTCTCCCCCTGAATAACGGTTTTGGAAAAAAATGGGACACTCTCCATGAAAGTCACATCCATAGTGATATATGTCTTTCTAGTGGATGTACAATAGCACTTGTAACCTTTTTGATGAGGGGAGTACCCTAGGAACACACACTTACGAGACTTGGGATCAAGTTTGCTACGTTGATGAGGGGGAATATGGACATATGCTGAACATCTGAACACTTTGAGTGGTATAGTGTTCACCACTCGGCTTTGTGGGAGACTTGGCAAGGTGTACACTCTTGAAATAATGAAGCATCACCAGTCATATGGTATGAGGCTCCTGAATCAACAATCCACCCAGCGGAATCTTCGGTTTTGACATGATGAGTGGCTGAAAAAATACCTTTATGGGCAGCAGATCCCGTGGAGATAGTTGTGGCAATATTGGCATTTTGGTTGAACATCTTCTGCAGCCATTCAAATTGCTCCTTGCTAAAGAGGTTTGGTTCCGAGCTTGACGGATTTTCCTTGTTTTCGGGGGCAGCAACAAAGCTTCGGGCTTTTCTTTCTCGACTTGGCTTCCAATCAGCGCGCTTGCCATGGATTTTCTAGCAAGTGTCTCGAGTATGACCTGTTTTCATGCAGTGATCACACCAATGCCGAGTTTTCATGTGTTTTGTGTCGTGGGCTGCATTGGCTCCTCTTGTTGCAAGGGCTGAGGCTTCGATTCCTGTGGGCAGTGAGCTTCCTAGCATAAGTTTCTTCCAACTCTCATCTCTTCTAACTTTTGAGAATGCTTCTCGAATGGATGGGAGTGGCTTGGTTCCAAGAATCCTCTCTTCATCAAGGGATTTGTCAAGCCCTAAGAGAAACTTGAAAACTCTCTCTTTCTCTATAATTTTCTTATATAGAGTTTGAAAGCAAGAATAATGCTTTATGTTTTTATTATTATATCAATTCTGTACATAGGGCTTTTATTTGTAATACAATTGTGAAAACTAAATCTCCTAAAATCGTGGCCTAGAGAATAGGAAGGTTATTTGCTGAATCAAACCAAATCAGAAAATAACTCATCCTAAATCCAAAAACCGATTCTCAGCCTAAAAATCCAGGATTTCAACACTCCCCCTCAATTTGGATCATAGATGTTGATCATGTTCAACTTGTTTAAGAAATCATCGAATTTTTGTCTTATGAGCCCTTTGGTGAAGATATATGCCGTCTGATCTTGAGTAGGAACGTAGGTCATGCAAATAATTCCCTTCTCCACTCTCTTTGATGAAATGTCTA
The DNA here is from genome assembly GCA_012066045.3 of Morus alba. NCBI lineage: Eukaryota > Viridiplantae > Streptophyta > Magnoliopsida > Rosales > Moraceae > Morus > Morus alba. The sequence goes on along the minus strand of CP050232.2, from coordinate 7,101,528 downwards.
TCAACTTCCACATGCTTGGTTTTGTCATGTTGGACAGGATTAAGGGATATGTTAATTGCTGCGTTGTTATCACAGTAGAGTTTAACTGGGAACTCTACTGTTACTTGAAGTTCTTCTAGGAGTTTTTTCAGCCATAGTGTTTTTTAAGCCATAGTGCTTCACATATTCCTTGAGCAACTGCTTTAAACTCGCTCAAAGACCGCCGAGCCACCACATTCTCGCTTCTTACTCCTCTAGGTTACTAGGTTCCCCAAACAAAGGTACAATATCCCGAGGTGGACCTTCATCTTCAATCGAGCCTGCCCGATCCGCATCCATGTAGACTTCTATTCCCTTGTAGTCGGTTTTTTTGAAGAGTAGTCCTCTGCCAGGTGAGCCTTTGAGATATCTGAGTATCTTGTACACTGCCTCCAGATGAGCTTCCCTTGGTGAGTGCATGCGTTGACTCGCCACACTTACTGCAAATGCAATGTCAGGTCTGGTGTGGGACAAGTATATTAGTTTGCCTACTAGTCTCTGATATCTATCTTTGTCAACCATCTTTTTGAAACAAGAAATCAGAGAGAAGAATAATTCTTGCTTGATTATTCTCATTAACCTTGTCAGAATATATACACTTAATGAGCCATAAGTCACGGCAATTAAGAGAGAAAACCTATTTTGCTAGACAATCCTATAATATCTTCCTAATTTATATCTTCCTATTTTGACTAAATCAAACAATAAACGAGAAAAATACAAACAAATATTTACAATTAATTGACTAAATCTCCAACACTTTCTAGCATCTTCAGTCTTCTTTCCCACTTCAATTGGGTGTCACTAGGTTTGCATCCAAGCATACTAGTCTCCGTGAGTAGATCAAGGACATATTTTCTTTGGGAGACACAGATTCCTTTCTTTGATCTAGCAACTTCCATTCCCAAGAAATACCTCATTCGCCCCAGATCTTTTACTTCAAACTCTGTAGCTAGAATCCTCTTCAACTTTTCTATTTCTGCCTCATTATCGTCGATAAGGATTATATCATCCACATAGACTATTAGGATTGTCTTCTTCCCTTTTTTGGCTTGTTTGAAGAACATAGTATGATCTGATTGCCCCTGTAGCTATCCTTGGTCCTTTATTACTTTGGCAAACCTATCAAACCATGCTCTTGGGGACTGCTTGAGACCATAAAGTGACCTCCTAAGTTTACATACCTTCTTCTCTTCCTGCAGACTTCCTCTTCTAATTCTTTATTCAAGAATGCATTCTTTATGTCAAGTTGGTGAAGTGGCCAATCCAAATTGGATGCCAATGATAGGAGGACCCTTAATGTATTTAGCGTTGCCACAACAGGAGCGAATGTTCTAGTCTGGTCCAAAACCAGTTGGTGCTATGGAGGCAGGGAGTTTCAGCATCACCTTGCACCTATTCTCTTCTCGTCTTACCTCGGAAAAAACTTCACGGATACGGATTGAGGGTAACGATCTTCGGCCTAGGATTCATCCTCTCACTTCATCTAATTCTCGGTTCAGCCCAGCTAGAAATTCAAAAACTCTCATTCTCCAGCCTCTTCTTAAATTTTACGTTGTCTCTAGGGCATTCCCAATCTTCTTCGTAACTCAAATCAAGTTCTTGCCAGAGAGACTTCATCTCTTTGTAGTATTCAGTAACTTCTTTTTCCTCTTGTTTCATTTGCCATAACCGAGTCTTAATCTCGAATATTTGGGAAGAGTTTTCCACATCAGAGTATGTTTCTCTCACAGCATCCCAGACATCCTTTGCGGTAGGAAGAAACATATAGGTTTTCCCGATTGAGGGCTTCATCGAGTTGACTAGCCATGTGGTTTGAAAGCAGACTTGGAAAAGAATTCTCTACTATATTATTCATTGAAACGGAAATACACTTAAATAGGCAGCCAAGGGATTAGCTTACCCGAATAAAAAGATAAAATCCTAATAGGAATCTGATTTGATTTTTAATAATCAAATCGGATTTTATTGACTAAGGGCCCGTTCACTTCGCTGATTTGAGTTTTTAATTCGAGTTGAGATTTAATTTTATGTGAGAGCTTTTTACTGTAGTAAAAAAGTTAGATGTGATTGTTTGTGAGAGCTTTTTACTGTAGCAAAACTCAAATTCTAAACTCGAATAAGCGAAATGAACGGGGCCTAAATCTACAATCCTAACTAACCGGGATAATCAATAGGAGTAGATAAGGAAAGATTTGAATATTCTGAATATTCCATATTTGATTTACCCGATCAAATCAATTTGATCTGCCAACACTCCCCCTCAAGCTTGGACGTAAATGTCTATGAGTCCGAGCTTGCTTACTAACTCTTCAAATGCTGGTCCGTGTAGTCTTTTAGTTAGAATATCTGCCACTTGTTGCTTTGTAGGGATGTATCCGACGCTTATTGTTCCACTCTCGATCTTTTCTGTAATAAAATGCCTATCCACCTCCACATGTTTAGTTTTGTCATGATGAACTGGGTTATGGGCTATGCTAATCGTAACCTTATTATCGCAATAAAGCTGCATAGGGAACCCACCAATTCTTAATTCTTCTAGTAGTCGTTTTATCCATATTGCCTCACAAATGCCTTGAGCCATAGCCCTATATTCAGCCTCAGCACTGCTCCTTGCAACTACTGCCTGTTTCTTGCTACGCCAAGTCACTGGGTTTCCCCAAAGCTGAGTACAATACCCTGATGTTGACCTCCTATCTTCTTCAGAGCCTGCCCAATCTGCATCTGTATAGATTTTTACTTTCCTATCCTCATTCTTCCGAAAAAATAGTTCTCTTCTGGGATTCTTCTTGAGATACCTTAATATTCGATAGACTATATCAAGATGCTTTTGGTGTGGTGAATGCATGTATTGGCTTACCACACTAACTACAAATGTTATGTCCGGTCTAGTGTGTGAAAGATAGATCAGTCTTCCCACAAGTCTCTTATATCTATTCGTGTCCACTTGATCTCCATCACGTACATTCCTCCTCCCTCTCGGTTCAATAGGGGTATCTACAGGCTTGCAGCCGAGCATTCCTGTTTCTTCTAATAAATCCATCGTGTACTTTCTTTGTGATATGGAGATCCCATCTTTTCTTCTTGCAACCTCCATTCCTAAGAAATATTTCATGAATCCTAGGTTCTTGATCTCGAATTCCCTTGCCATAGTCTTTGTAATCTCCTGTATCTCTTGAACGTCATCTCCAGTCAAAATTATGTCGTCCACATACACAATCAAAATTGTAATCTTACTGTTTTTGGATTGTTTGACAAAGAGAGTGTGATCGGATTGTCCTTGTACGTACCCATGACCTTTGATTACTTTAGAAAATCTTTCAAACCACGCCCTTGGTGACTGTTTTAGACCATATAGTGACTTATTCAGCTTACACACTGTATTGTCCTGTTTGCTCTTATAGAAATCGGGTGGGAGACTCATATACACTTCTTCTAGCTCTCCATTTAGAAACGCATTCTTTACATCAAGTTGATAAAGAGGCCAATCCATATTTGCTGCTAGAGATAAGAGAACCCGGATAGTGTTGAGCTTTGCCACCAGAGCAAACGTCTTTGTGTAGTCTATCCCGTAGGTTTGTGTGAAGCCTTTTGCTACCAATTGAGCTTTGTACCGTTCTACTGAACCATCAGGCTTTACTTTCACTGTGAACACCCACTTACATCCTACTACTTGTGTTGCGGTAGTTCTACCAAGCTCTAAGTATTGTTCTTCTCAAGGGCACGCATCTCTTCTAGAATTGCATTCTTCCATTCCGGGACAGCTAGAGCTTCATCAATCATCCTAGGAATAACAATTCTAGAGAGATTTGTTGTGAACGCACGAAACGAAGGTGATAGATTATCATATGACACAAATTTGGAAATCGGATGTTTTGTACATGTCCTAACACCTTTCCTTAGAGCAATAGGATCATCTAGTCTATCAAGGTGAGTTTCGGGATTACCTGGAGATGAAGGATTAGGACTCACCATAGGTTCGGATTCAGGGCAGTCCACCGTGCCTATGAGTTGTTTATTTTCTTGAAAGTTCTTCCTCCGAGAGTAGACTTGCAATTTCGGCTGTGGTAGTGACTGCTGGAGTGGCTGTGAACCTGGCTGGGATGACTGTAGTGGCTGCTGGAGTGGCTGTAAACCTGGCTGGGATGACTGTAGTGGCTGAGGAGCTTCAACTTCAGTTTCAGTTTGGGCTGAAACTGGAGTCTCAGCATCAAGGGCTGAAAGTGGGACCAAAGGTAATGGTGGAGTTTCTTCAACTGCGGCTGGGATTGTGGCTGTAACATCCCATTTCCACACATAAGCTTCTTTATCATGACTCTCCCCCTGAAGCGAAGTGTGGGAGTAACAAGGGACCTCTTCAAAGAAGGTAACATCTCGGGTAACAAAGGATTTTTTTGTTTGTGGGCAAAAACATCGATACCCCTTTTGTGTTGGAGAATATCCAAGAAAGATGGTTTTTATGGCTCGGGGTTCAAGTTTGGAACGATGTTGGGAATGGACATGAACAAAAGCAAGAACTTGGGAGGTTATTTGTGAGGGTATTGAAGTGTGGAACTTGGGTTGCAAGAACTAATAATGGAGTTTGAAACTTGAGAGGACGGCTTGGTAATCTATTAATAAGAAATGCCGCAGTTAAAATGGCATCACCCCACAGATATTTAGGTACATTCATAGTGAACATGAGGGCACGAGCCACTTCCAGTAAATGTCGATTTTTCCTTTCTGAGACCCCATTCTGCTGTGGTGTTTCGGTACAAGAACTTTGGTGAATGATTCCATGCTGGCCAAGGTTATTACCCAAGGTGGACTGGAAATATTCACCACCATTATCGGTCCTCAACACCAAAATCTCTTTCTGAAATTGAGTTTGAACCATTTTGTGGAAGGTTTGGAAGATTTGGTTGGTGTCCGACTTTTCCTTAAGCAAATAAACCCATGTTACCCGTGTATGGTCATCAATAAACGTGATGAACCATTGTTTTCCATTCAAGGTTGTTACTCTAGAAGGTTCCCATATGTCACTGTGAATCAGGGAGAAGGGCATAGAGGGTGCATATGGTTTTGGTGAAAAAGGTATACGTATATGTTTCGCAAATTGACAGATATCACAAGCAAATGGAATAGTATTTTTATTCTTGAATAGGTTTGGAAACAAAAACTTCAAATAAGAAAAACTAGGGTGGCCAAGTCTATGATGCCACAACATTATTTCTTTATCGTTGGAAACCGAAATAAATGATGCTCCTGACACATGTGCTTGTCGACTCTCAGAGTTGTCAAGAAAATAAAGTCCCTCATAAGCTCTAGCATTGCCAATCGTCTTCCCCGATGATAAGTCCTGAAATTGGCACATAGTAGGGTAAAATTAGCCACACAGTTATTGTAATGGGTGAGTTTACTAATGGACAGCAAATTACACTTTAACGCTGGGACATGGAGGACAGAATGAAGAGTAAGAGTTTTTGAGATTTGGACTGAACCTATTCCAGCAATAGTAGCTAGAGACCCATTGGCAATCTTAATTTTAGCATTACTAGAGCATTGAGTGTAAGAGGAAAAGTGTTTGGAATAACCTGTCAGAGGCCCCGGAATCAATGATCCACGGTTCCTGGGCATAGAATGATGAGATTAAGGCTGAATGGTTACCATTATGTGTTGTGGTGCATAATCCTACATTGGAAATTGGCTTAGATGATGTAGGTGTAGGAGACGATAAAGTTGCTCTAGCTGCTCCTTGCTCAGTGAGATTGATGATTCTGCAGCCTGTTGTGGTGTAGGAGCTTCCATTCCATCCTTGTCTTGAGTGGCTTGAAACCCTCTTCCTTCATTCGGCTTCCGAGGGGTCCAGTTTGCTGGTTTTCCATGAATTTTCCAGCAAGTATCTTTGGTATGTCCGGATTTCTTGCAATGATTACACCAAGGCTGGTTTCTTCTTTGTTGATTCTCATTGTGGAATTGTGGTCCTCGGGCGGCTAGGGCAAAGGTGTCCGTGGTTGAGTTTCCAGCATCATTAAATGTTGGAGTTACGGCATTATTGGGGGCTCCTAGCATTAGTTTCTTCCGGCTCTCTTCTTGCTTCACTTCTGAAAATACTACACGGACATCTGGGAGGGGTTTTGTGCTCAAGATCCTTCCACGAACATCATCTAGGGTTTTATTCAGGCGAAGTAAGAACTTGTAAACCCTATCTCTCTCCAGAATTTCCTTGAACCGCTTTTGATCCTCGGCACAATGCCATGTAATTTCGTCAAGAATATCAAGTTGCTGCCAATGACGTGATAAAGAATGAAAGTAAGTATTGAGTTTCCTTGGCGAAATCGTTTAGAATCTCCTTTGAGCCTGAAAATCTCAAAGTGTTCTCCCTGTTGGAATAACTCCTCTTCACCGCATCCCACATCTCTTTCTTTGTTTATTTTGTAATACATAAAGTTTTCTCCCATCTCAAAGATTCATGGAGTTAATCACCATGATCGAACCATCTTTGTTTTGCTTTTCCATGTTTTAAGCTTGGGATCTTTCTCATCCGGTTGTGCAGCATCACCGGTAAGGTAGTCTTCTTTTCCTTTTCCTTCTATGAACATCATTACTGAATATGACCATTGGACGAAATTTTGTCCATTAAATTTGTGACTCGTGATTTGCTGAAACGGGGCTTCAAATCCGCTGATCTGAGTCGGATTAGCAGCCCCTGATGAGTCAGAGGTAACCTCTGATGATGAGGTTTCTCTCCCGCCAGCCATTCCGTATTTTGTCATTACGGTTGGCAAAGGATATTAGGGTTCAGAGAGTGGCTCTGATACCATGAAAGTAGACTTGGAAAAGAATTCTCTGCTATATTATTCATTGAAACGGAAATACACTTAAATAGGCAGCTAAGGGATTAGCTTACCCGAATAAAAAGATAAAATCCTAATAGGAATTTGATTTAATTTTTAATAATCCAATCAGATTTTATTGACTAAATCTACAATCCTAACTAACCGGGATAATCAATAGGAGTAGATAAGGAAAGATTTGAATATTCCGAATCTTCCATATTTGATTTACACAATCAAATCAATTTGATCTGCCAACACGGTTACCATCGAGTTTTCTGACTTCCACTTCTGAAAGGAGGCATCGGTAGAGGATGGCTTCTTGGTTTCTCCGGTGAGATATCCCAACTTGCCTTTTCCATCGATCACCAGTTTGATCGATTTGAGCCCATTTGAGAAAATTCTTCCTGTTAAGTTTCTCAACCGTGAACTGGAAAGTGGAATTCTCGGATCCACTCGACGTCATGGTGTTGGTGATTGTCGTCTCTGTTTCGCTCGTGATTGCTGAGGACGTTGATTCCACCATTGAATGCCAAGGTTAGGGTTTCCTCGGCTCTAATACCATAAAAGCAGGAATAATGCTTTCTGTTTTTATTATTATATCAATTCTGTACATAGGGCTTCTATTTATAATACAATTGTGAAAACTAAATCTCCTAAAATCGTGGCCTAGAGAATAGGAAGGTTATTTACTGAATCAAACCAAATCAGGAAACAACTTATCCTAAATCTAGAAACCGATTCTCAGCCTAAAAATCTGGGATTTCAACAGAGTTGCATCTCCATGACATTCCCATGCTGGACTATCAAACATATCCAATTGTCTCCAATACCGTGTGAGACAATTATAGTATTGAGTGACATTTAACTCACCTTGCCGTAAATCATGGAGTGCCCCATTGATCTCGAATAATTCAGTAGTGTTTTCGTTATTGGAGTAAGTCTCTTGAGCAGCCATCCATATTTCATGTGCAGTGTCGTAGAACAGAAAATTCTGCCCTATATCTGCGTCCATGGTGTTGACTAGCCAAGACATCACCATATTATTTTCTGCTTTCCAGATCTTATACTTGGGGTCATTCAGTTTGGGTGAAACAGCCACACCCGTAAGGTAATCGTCCTTCCCTTTACTTGAGATAAACATCATCTCTGACTTGGCCCATTGGAGTGAGCCCTCTGTTCGGCCAGCATTCACACAGTCTTGACCGGCCATGGCTCCTGAGGTGTTTCCAGTTTCTGACGCCATATGATGGGTGATGGGTTAGGGTTTTTCTCGGTTGATGACAGTAACTGAAGCTAGGGTTATGGCTTGAAATATTTCTCCTAAACCGGATTAGCAGCCTTGCTCTAATACCATGAAGTTTTCTGAGAGCCGGAATTAGGGTTTAGGAGGAATATGATTCTTATTCACCTTAGAAAAATCCACTATACAGCCGAATATATATACAAGTTTAGAGATAACCACAGCCTGGTTTAGCCCTTTATTTTCAGCACCCTAGATAACAAAATTGGCAACTACTTATCTAGTAATTAGAGAGAAATCAGGAAACTAATCAAATAAGGAAAAAATGCAGCTGTACAAATCAGCCCTAATTACACCGGTTTTCCATAGTGATACTAGCTCAATTTTCACATAGAACAATAAGAATAGAAGGCAATCAGAGTGGTTTTATTGATCATCACCAACACTAGCTCATAAAATTTTACAACCAAACTAATAAAAACGTAAAGAAAGCTTAGGATAGACTGGAGTATTCGAGAACTCCGGAGAACTCCTAACTTCGATGGTCATCGAGAGACCACTAACTCTCCCTAATCTCAGTCTCCCAAAACTCTCAAATTCATAGCCGACCTCTAGTGAGTTACTAAGCCTTTTATTTATACTAATTCCTACTAATTCTACCAGCCCACTAACCAAACAAGTTCCCAAGTCATTAACGAATCCTAACATTACCCCCGCCCCCAAAGAAACACCTTGTCCTGAGGGTGTTAAGTAATCGCAGCCGTGTGACTCTACTTTCTTTCAATCTTGATGAGTTTGGATCTTGGAACGGCGAACGAAATGATCCATACAGAACTTGCTTTCTTTCAATCTTGTCGTCTATAGTCAGCCATGGTATCCTCTTGACGTTTCACGTAGAAACTCTAATGTAAAGCCTCATCGGATGACATTCTGAAATGCTTAAGGAAATGATTCTTCAATTCATTCCAACTGTAGAATGGGCAACGATCATCCTGCCATCGATACCAAGCTAAAGCATAACCTTTCATAGCCATTTTTGCAGTTTTGATTTTCTCACCGTTCGTCATTCTATAGAACAAAAAGTATTGTTCAGCTTTAAAGACCCACCCATAAAGGTCTTCTTCGGCGAACAATATCATATCCATTCACTGAAATCGTTGAACCGTTCGGCCCTCCAATAGGGTGTCGTGCCACCTTTCCCTCTCCCTACTCGAAACCCTTGGATTGATTTTGAATCCAAATCGAAATGACCCAACTCACTCTCTCAAATTAGATTGCAAAACCTAATCTCCCTCACCCAACTCAGATCGCCCAGACCTAGCCCTAGTCATGTCAAAACTTGAAGATCCAGTCCATATTTGGCTGTAATTGACTACAATCTTGTTGTAAGTTCTGAGGCCTAACCCACACATCACCAAAATCATTCTCAATCACATCAGAATAGCAAAACTTAGACCTAGTGTTGCCGAAATTTTGGAAAGGAACCCTAATTTTGTTGGAATTTGCCCAAATCAGGCCGAACTTGAGTGGCCCAATTCGAATTCGGCCAGAATTAGCCTTAGACGCACCAGAATCGCGACGCCCAGTCCATATCCGGCCGGAATCACCTTTGAACGCACTGAGATTGTGAAGCCCAGCCCCATCTATTTGATCTTGCTTCGATTCGCGAAAAATCACTTTAATCAGGTTGCATCTCTGGCATTTGATTTGCAGACCAGCTCGCATCAGTCATGGGTCGTCATTCTTCTTCGATCTGAAAGTCTCAGCACCAGATCGTGACAAATGGCTCCAATCTTCGTCAATCTTGCGCGATACCGGATCTAGTCGTCTGCCCTCTGTTTTAAACTTGCCAGCCGCGGTTTATGCGATTCTGACGCTTCACCACCGGGCGGTCGGTCACGTGCCTGTTCTCGAAACCCCACAATTCTAGACTCTTCTCACCCTTTTTTTGTCTATTTTTTTTTTCCACAGGTTTTTTGTTCAACAACGATGTCAAAAGATCGATGCTCTGATACCAAAATATTAGGAACCTGTGATACCAGCTCAATTTTCACATAGAACAACAATAATAGAAGGCAATCAGAGTGGTTTTATTGATCATCACCAACACTAGCTCATAGAATTTTTCAACCAAAATGTTAGGAACCCCTGATACTAGCTCAATTTTCACGCAGAACAACAAGAATAGAGGGCAATCAGAGTGATTTTATTGATCATCCCCAAAACTAGCTCATAGAATTTTACGACCAAAATGTTAGGAACCCGCCATACCAGCTCAATTTCCACATAAAACAACAAGAATAAAAGGCAATCAGAGTGGTTTAATTGATCATCACCAACAGTAGCTCATAGAATTTTACAACCAAACTAAGAAAATGTAAAGAAAGCTTAGGATAGACTAGAGTATTCGAGGACTCCGGAGAACTCCTAACTTCGATGATATTCGAGAGGCCACGAACTCTCTAATCTCAGTCTCCCAAAACTCTCAAAATCATAGCCTACCTCTAGTGAGCTACTAAGCCCTTTATTTATACTAATTCCCACTAACCAATTATGTTCTCAAGTCATTATCGGATCCTAACATTACCACCACCCCAAAGAAAAACCTTGTCCTCAAGTTGTTAACTAATCGCAGTCGTGTGACTCTACTTTCTTCAAATCATGATGAGTTTGGATCTTGGAACGTCGAACGGAATGATTCATACAAACTTACTTCAAATGTTCTTGTTAACTTTATTTTTTCAACTTCACACTTTTGTTTGGACCCGAAACTGAGAAGCACTTTAAAGGCAGCGAAACCATGAAGCTCAACCTTAAAATCATCCTTGTAGCAATGGAAGACCTTGTTGGTTAGCTCAAACAATTCATTTATAACAAAAACCTTCCTCCCACAGGCGTTATCTTACTATTGTGCATGTTCCACGACGTCAGAGAAAGCTACATTGTTGTTAGTCAGAACATCAACAATGGAGGGCAGCTGCAAGTGTACACACCCCATTCCTTTGTCAACAACCCCAGACTCTAGAGTAACATCCTTGGAAAATTTTGATGTCATTGACATCTTGTTTTCCATATCTTGAAGCCCCTCATTACTAGCATTAGATTGAAAACCAACTTCATTTTCAATGCCTTGTTCCATCTTGCCATCAAAATTCTTCATAATCAAGTCTCGTTGAACATCCATTTAATCTGAAACATCTGTTGTTTGAGCTTGAAGCAACTTGCTTGAACTGCCTACCACTTGCTCTTTATCGACTTCCAATTTTGTAATGACAACTCTCTCTAAAACCGAATTTGAAATCTCTTCCCAGGTTTGGCAAGTACCTTGAATTGTCGTTAGTCAGCCATGGTATCCTCTTCACGTTTCACTAAGAAACTCTCATTTAAGGCCTCATTGGATGACAATATGAAATGCTTAAGTAGATGATTTTTCAATTCATTCCAACTGTAGAATGGGCAACGAGCATGCAAACATCGATACCAAGCTAAAGCATCACCTTTCATAGCCATTTCAGTAGCTTGGATTTTCTCACTGTTCGTCATTCTATAGAACAAAAAGTATCGTTCAGCTCTAAAGACCCACCCATCTCGGTTTTCTCCAGCGAACAATGGCATATCCATTCGCTAAAATTGTTGATCCGTTCGGCCCTCTCATAAGGTGTTGTGCCGCCTTTCCCTCTCCCTACTCGAAACCTTTGGATTGATTCTAACTCCAAATCGAGAAGACCCAACTCGCTCTCTAAAATCCGATTGCAAAACCCAATCTCCCTCACCCAACTTAGAGCGCACAAACCTAGCCCAAGTCATGCCAAAACTTGATGATCTAGTCCATATTTGGCTGTAATTGACTCTAATCTTGCTGTAAGTTCGTGGCCCAACCCAAACACCACCGGAATCAGTCTCAATCACATCAGAATCGCAAAACCCAGACCTAGGGCCGCCAAAATTTTGGGCCCCAACCCTAATTTCACCGTAATCGGCCCAAATCCGGCCGAACTCACGTGTCCCAATCCGAATTAGGCCGGAGTTAGACTCAGACTCACCGAAATCGCAACACCCAGTCCAAATCCAGCCGGAATCAGCTTCAAATGCACCGGGATCGCGAAATCCAGCCCCATCTACGCTCGATCCCGTCGCGAATCTGTTTCTGTTCACTTCAGATCTAGTTAATCTAGCTCTTGTTCGCGAAAAATCACTCCAATCAGTTCGCATCTCCACCTATCCCCCACGCCAGTGTGTATCGCCCATCTCAGGTTGCATCTCTGGCGTCGTTCGCCGTTGTTGGATTTGCAGACCAGTTCGCATCAGCCAAGGGTCGTCGTTCCTTTCAGATATGAACATCTCAGTACCAGATCGTGACAAATGGCTCCAATCTTTGTCAATCGTGCGCGATTTCAGATCTGGCCGTCTTCCCTCCGTCGTCGCTCGCCGGTGCAATTCGTACGGTTCTAAACGCTTCACCACAAGCTGCATTCGACGGCTCTGGTTCTCGAAACCCCACGATTCCAGACTCTTCTCACCCTTTTTTTTGTAATATTTTTTTTCAACATATTTTTTTTTTTTTGAACAACGATGCCAAAGATCGATTCTCTAATACCAAAATGTTAGGAGCCTGTGATACCAGCTCAATTTTCACATAGAACAAGAAGAGATGGCAATCAAAGTGGTTTTATTGTTCATTACCAACACTAGCTCATAGAATTTTACAACCAAAATGTTAGGAACCTGTGATACTAGATCAATTTTCATGCAGAAGAACAAGAATAGAAGGCAATTAGAGTGGTTTTATTGATCATCACCAACATTAGCTCATAGAATTTTTCAACCAAAATGTTAGGAACCTGTGATACCAACTCAATTTTATCATCCTAATTTTTGTGTTAACTTTTGCTTATTCAGTTTGTTTGTTTTAAAGTCTGTTGTTATTGCATATTAGTATCAATATGTTGTTATTTTATTATTATTATGAAAGTTTTGAAAGTATGTTAATTAGAACTATCTCGATAGTTTATATGTGATTCTAGTTTTTCTGTTCCAGATCTATGGTTCTAGTCTAGTGTTAATGGTTGAGTTTCTGCCATTTCACTCCGTGAAAACTGAAACTTCGATGGTTCAAATTATTAGTTTCAATACGAAAAACTAGGAAAATGAATTGCATATACATGAATTTAATATAGGTTTGCATTTAAATATGCCTATATTATCTTTTATATTTGAACAAAGTTTTTTCTTCCATTAATTAACTTGTATGGCCATTTATTTGGCGGAAGGATGCTTGAATTTTGTTAATGAGTTGCATTTTTTTCCAGTAAAAGGATCTTGATGAGAAATTGGTTATTCCAGCAAGGAATGAGGTTTCGGAAGGTGTCGATTGTTCTATTTTTGGTTATAGGCAAATGTGTACATGGAAGACTTAAACGAATTAAGGGGAATGAAAAACATTAAAAGTGTTTCATTGGTTTGTACTTGATATAGTATTGGTACTCCAGTATTATTCACTAATTAATTGAAATCTGATAGCTTATTGCTAGGGATATTAAAGCAGATATTTGATATCCTCAATAGCCAAAATGCAGAGCTCAATGTTAAAAGCTAACTTTTCAGAGCTTCACAGTGAGAAACGTCAAATGCGTAGCTACAATCTCTCTCTCCCTCCCTCTCTCTTCCTCCCTATTTCACCCAATTATGATTCATAATTCTGTTTTCCAGAGTTGTGAACATTTTTTCTTTGTCTGATTTTGTTTAATTCTGATGCAAAAGTGTTTGGTAGAAGAAAAGAATTAACTATATTCAAATCTTTTGGGGAAGTTCTTGGCCAAATTTCAGTTCTTTCTCTGACATCTCTATCACACTATAGTTCATGTTTTTGGGAAACACATTGATAGGGTATGCATCTTCAATAAGGCATTGTTTTGGATTCAAACACCATTTTGTTTGATTTATGTAATCTTTTGTTCTTGAACATCAGTTATTTCACTTTATCGTTTGATTGTGTGGAAAATAGAAACTTGATGGTTCATATTTGTAGTTTTGGTGTGAAAACCAGGAAAATTAATTGCATTGACTTGAATTTAATTTGGATTTGCATTTAAACGTGCTTGTAGTTGTGCTATATCTTGGATTGAATGCTTATGCAAAAGATCAAAGGAGTGTCATTTGTTTGTTATCTTTACTCAATATTTAGTATTGAATACTGATATTCCTCAATTAATTGGAATCAAATAGTTTGCATAGTATACTGTCAAAGTCACTTTTCTAGAGCTTTACAATGTGGCGATCACTGATTTGGTTGCCCCTGGAGAAAATTTCTGGAGTTGCTTTTGAGGATTAATGAAACAAGAAGGTATCCTTGCATGAAGGTAACTGTAGCGAGTGCAGGTGAGATTTTTAATCTACTGGAAGGAAAAATCTAGATAATTCTTCTCTTTCCGTTCTTTCATCTTTGGAGAAAAAATTTCATCTTTTTGCCTACATTCTATTTTTTTTCTCCTCGCAGCCGCTCATACTCTCTCTTTTCCATTATAATTTTTCTTAAGGAAGCAACATCCCAAAGGGTGAAGAGTTGATCAAATGTGGAAAATTGATTTTTTTTTTTTTTTTTTTTTTTTTTACTTGGCTGGCTCAGAAACACACAAGACTAGTTGCATGAGTTTACTTATATTTTGGTATGTCTTGAAAGTTCTTATCTTATAATTTTTTACTCTAAATATATTCGATAGTATTGTCCCAGAGAAGCAGGAGTGATTTATTTATTTTAAAATTTAAATGTCCCCTTAGCTTTTTTTTTTCTTTTTTCGTTTTGTGAAAGAACCTGCCCAGGTTTTTTTCCGTTAATGCCATTTGCTGCTTCTCGCTCTTGGATCCGAGCTTACACCCTTTCAATCTTTTTCACCCAATTTGAGTTGTGATTCTGTTTTCTGGAATTGTAAACTTGTACACACACGCACTCACATTTTATATTTTGTGTGGTTTTGTTTAGTTTCAAAGTTTTAGGAGAGGACAAGATTTAATTGGATACTTTCACCTTTGAAACCTGTTTTTGTTCAATTTTTGGGAATTCTCAGTCAACTTTAGTTTTTTTCTCTTTTAGGGGGAATTGGAAATGGACCGTCTCTTCCATCTTTCTTACGCATTAGTTTGTGTTTTTGAGAGTACATTGTTTTCTTTTCTTTCTTCATCTTGTGTGTCATAATATTATCTTTTTGTCTAGACATTCTGTTTTTTCTCCCTAGAGCCAGTCACACTCTCTTTTCCATTGCAATTCACATTAACAGAAGCAACACCAGAAAATACAAATGTGGAAAATGTGGAAAATTGAATCTGGTGTATTTTGATTTGTCTAAACAGTTCTCACCTTTTAATTTTATAATCTATCATAGCCACAATTTCACCAGAATCTGTGCATTGACTTGGAGAAACCTCGAGTATAGAAAATTACGCACACAAGGGAAGGAATATCAAAAAATAAGCCCGGAGTATACTAGATTTGTTTTAAGTTACTGTTTCTGGCTAATGTTTATCTTAATTCTACTAGACTAATACGTAATTAGTTGCACTAGAGGCTGTCTTTAACATATGGGTGAATGGCTAGCATTAGGATTGTGTTTAAACATAGTGATTTCTTTATTTTTTTTTTTTTTCAGAATTTTGTACGTCGACATGGAAGTAGTATTTGTTTCTTTAATTCTTCGTTTTTACTTTTGATAAGCATAGTTATTTAGTTTTCATCTCTCTTTGAAAGTTCAAATATATGACTTTGATAATCTTTTTTTTTTTTTTTTTTTTTTTTTTTTTTTTTATGTTTTCTTTTTTTTTTTTTTTTTTTTTTTTTGAAAGGATTTACGTTTTCTAAATGCATTTCATTTTGATAATAGCTGAAATCTAAAACTATTTTGCACTTGATTAGACTGAAGAATTTTATTATTCAATGACAGATTCATCACTTGCTTTCATTAAGTTCAGTTGTTGCATGTCATGAGCAAGGAAAAGTGAGTATCCCTGAATATTATTTTTTTGCATGTTTTAAAGTATGTACCTAAACACGGTTGTGAATTTTATACATCAGAAAATTTACTTTCCCATTAACCATACCTTTTACAAACTAACCTGGAGAAGGCACATAAGGGTATTGCTCGTGTGTTTATGAAAATCGGTTAGTAGTTCAGAGCATTTAGTTGTCTCTCTTTTTTTTCTTTTCATTTCTTTTTTTTTTCCCTATGGTGTACATCTACTACTACATGATTGCTTATAATTTTTTAATATTAATAGTTTCGATTAGCAGTTCAGAGCTTTTTGGTTAGCAATTCATAGCTTTTCGGTTAGTACTACTTCAGTGTTTATGAAAATCGGTTACTAATTCAAAGCTTTTAGTTGTCGCTTTTGTTTCTATGGTGTACCTCTACCACTACATGATTGCTTATAATTTTTTTAATCTTAATAGTTTCAGTATGTTCGCTATTAGGAAAAAAGGATTAAATCCAGATAGATTATTGTAGGCTTTTTAGAGAAGAGAAAAGGAACATCTTATTTCGCATTCATAATCACTTAATACATACCGGTCTCCTTATATAGATGAGCCAGAAAATAACAAATAAAGAGAAATAAAATAAATAAGGAAACAAATCAAAAAAAGAAAGAAACTGCCTAAACACTAATCCCATGACTTTAGGGAAATTATTCAGCCAACAATCCTCCTACACAATTACTCTATATTCAGCCACATACAGCAATAGGACAGTCAATCATTCCAAATTTATCGACACTCCCATCAAGTCGGTGCATAGATATTAATCATGCCTAACTTACGTACAAAGAACTCAAAATTCTGCCTACGTAACCCTTTGGAGAAGACATCGGCAATTTGATGAGTTGTAGGTAGGAAAGGTATACAGATGACTCCATTTTCAAGCTTCTCCTTTATAAAGTGTCTATTAATCTCCACATGCTTTGTCCGATCATGTTGAACTGGATTATTAGCAATGCTAATAGAAGATTTATGTCATAAAACAGCTTCATTAGAAACTCCACTGGTCTACTAAGTTCTTCCAATATTCTCTTTAACCAAAGAATCTCACAAATCCCTTGAGCCATTGCCCTATATTCTGCTTCTGCACTGCTCCTAGCCACCACACTCTGTTTTTTACTTCTCCAAGTTACCAAATTTACCTATAGGAAGGTACAATATCTAGAGGTAGATCTCCTATCCGTCACAGACCCTGCCCAGTCTGCATCAGTGTAGACTTCAATCCTCCGTAGATCACTTTTCCTAAAAAATAATCCTTTCCCTAGTGTTCCCTTTAAATATCTTAAAATTCTGTAAACTGTGTCTAATTGTTTTTCGTAGGGAGAATGCATAAACTGACTCACCATACTAACAGCAAAAGAAATGTTTGGTCAAGTGTGGGATAAATAGATTAACTTTCTCACCAGGCGTTGATATCGACCTATGTCTGCAGGAACTCCATCCTTAACCTCCCCAAGCTTTGAGTTAAATTCTATAGGAGTGTCTAATGCTTTACAACCACTCATTCCCGTTTCTTCCAACAGATCTAGCATATACTTCCATTGGGAAACTACTATACCTTTCTTAGACTTAACAAATTCCATTCCAAGAAAGTATCTAAGCAGTCCTAGATCTTTAATCTCAAACTCGGTAGAGAGGCTCTTCTTCAGTTTATTCATTTCCTCAAGATCATCACCATTGAGGATAATGTCGTCTACATAGACAATCAAAACTGCAATTCTACCTTCTGCAGAATTCTTCATAAACAAAGTATGATCAGCCTACCCTTATAAGAAACGTTGAGTCTTTACAAATCTTACAAATCTATCGAACCAGGCCCTCAGGGATTGTTTAAGTCTCTAGAGAAATATAAAGAAGAAAGAATTATGAAATTGTATATTCAATAGGTGTACAACACATCCTCAAATACTAATTACAGAGGAAACTAATCTAGGAAAGACTAGTAAATATGGAATGTTAATTGCTGTACAAAATCAATCCTAATCACTACTTTCCTAATCTTCTTCAATTAGGCTCTTTGACTTAATCTCCTATGATTAGCCCAATATCTTCCATAGTCGGTATAATTGAAACCGAATCTTCATATCTTCAACACTCCCCCTCAAGCTGGCTTGTAGATGTCTTCCATAACTAGCTTGCTTATTAGGAACTCGAACTGTCTCTTCTGTAGTCCTTTTGTAAGTATATCAGTAGCCTGTTGAATGGTTGGTACATATGAAATACAGATTAGGCCACTCTCAATTTTTTCTGTAAAAGCATGAAATTAGAACCATTTTCAATTTACGTGTATTTTTTTGTGAGAAAAACATCAGAGGCGAATCAACAAATCTTGTACCCTAAATAGCTCATAACCTTGTATGTAATTTGTAAAAACCTTTTCTTTGTCTAAGTTACTTGTTTCATTGAGATCTACAAGTTTCATGTTGCACCCTAAGTCTAATTCTACCATCTCATGTGTGCTTTTACTTATAGGCCAAAACTTTAACGGTAGTTTTCTATGCTTTATATTCTGAATTTGACAAAGATTTCTTCTTGAGATTTGCTCTATTTACTAATATCTACAACTTTTATCTGTGGACCTGCAATGCTTTCTTGAAATCTTAGTGCTTCTCCTAGGTTGATCTACTTTCTAAGAGAAGAAAAAACTAACTTTAGGCTCTAGTTTAAAAAAATAACAAATCTTGAAGAAAATTAACATTTGGTTGGAGGATTCATAACATGATTTGAATCATTGTTCATAGTTTGCTACAGTATTTTCTCTCACAAAAAATACACGTAAATCGAAAATAATTCTAATCCATGAACCAAACGTCTAGATATTAACAAAACTCTTACCTAAAACACCTAACCCAACTTGCACTTGATTTTGTGCTAATAGTTGATTTATCTTGAGTCTAATGGAAGAAAATTTAGAGAGAGAGAGAGAGAGAGAGAGAGAGAGTGGTGTAGGGGGCGGATTTGAGAGGAAGAATTGGATAGGATTTTTCTTTCTTTAAGTAATAGAGATTAGAGAGCAAATGAAAAATGGTGATTTCTAACTCTACCTCATCCTTTATATAGACAAGCTTATTGGAACCTACTTGCAACAAAATTTTTGCTCATCTACTCCTACAAAAATGCGGGTACACAAGGAAGAGACAAACTTGATTAAAGAATCTAATGGTAGTGGCTTGCTTTACATTCTATTATCTAACATACATATGCCTACCCCATTATTTTAATCCTTTACTAAATACTACCTTTAAAGCTGTTCGTTAGAGGTGTAAGTTTAGACCTCCGCCCAATCAGCCTAAAATAAAATTTTGAACCACTCGTCTTGGACCCAAAATTTTACCTAAAATAAAATTTTGAACCAAACTTAAAAATTTAAAATTGGATCTGGCCTGACTTTAAAAGATAGAGAATAAATCCAGTCCGACTTTAAGTCTAAAAAAATGTTTAGGATCGGTCAATTAAGGCTCAATCCAAAATTTTATATGACATGCGTATTTTTCACAAAAAACTTTAAAAATATGATGTTTAAACTTTCTCAATTCAATTTTAAAAGAGAGAGAGTCAATTTTTTTTACAAATTCTAAACTTAAAAATTTAAAATTGGATCCGGTCATTTCGAATTAACAATAACGAGCTACTTAACCCAACTTTTTTAGCCACCTTAACTTGCGACTCTACTCTTACTCTTGGTCCATAGCGTCTCTTCTTTATCGATTTCAAGCATTATTCTAATCCTATCACTAGTCATATGTAAAAAGTTGATAATCCTCCTTATCACCCATTGATAACTTCGGCCACCTTTCATCATTTTCAATTATTTTTTAAAATGAAATTTATGCCAACCCCCTTCAAACTACCTAATCTAAACCCTTGAATCAAGAGATGCTTTCTTTCTCTAGACATCATTCCAACCTAATAATGTATTTGACAAGTTCATATCACTCTTTAAAAGCCTATCTATGTTTTTGTTCAAGTGAATTGCAGTAAAAAATTGTACAATGACAATATAATTTCCTAAATACAAATTTCTAACTTTGCTGACCGTATGACATGCGCTTGGCATGATTAACTTATTGTTAAAGATAACTTTGTAGTAATAGAGAAATATATGTTATGAATTAAACAAACTTTAACACTTTAATACACAATATAACACAATAAATTCTGAATAAGTGATAAGAATGAGCTCAAACTCAAGAAACTTAAACAAAAACTAAGATTTCTGTTGATGAATTTAAACCAAGAGAAGGTTATCATGTGATAGAGAAAATTACTAACTTATCTTTAAAAGTGCATGGGCTTAACTTGGCTTGGCTTAAAGTTGTCCTGGAGATGAAATTTCAGAATGGTATAGCTCATGAGAGATTTAATTAAATATGAATTTTATGTGATCGAACTTCAAATGACCCTGAAATACGGTGGAACCGATTATAGGTAATAATACATATATATATATATATATATATTAAATTCTCTCTTTTTTTTTTTGACATTGTCTGCGTATTGTGGAATTTCATGATTTTTTTATCCTAAACGAAGACAAAAGGGAAGGCTATAAAATGAAACTAAAGCTGTTTTTGGAGCCTTGAAAAAAAAAGATATCTGCAACTAAATAAAGCAATAAGAAGTACTTCAAATTATACAAGAAATGAAGAAATTCTTGTTTTTTAATCAAGAGTTCCATACAACATACACAATGTGTACATATTAATTCCAGTCACGTAAATGACTAAAATCATATAATTAGTTCCGACAATATCATCAATATCTATTACGTAACAAATTATAAAATTATATAAGTTTTGAACAATTATATGACTATTACTATCACTGTAATTTTGGAAATTCTGATATTGTTATATAAGTAATATGTACCTTGAATCTACAAAATTCTTCCTTCTCGGCAAATAAATTAGAAAAATGTGACCGTTTTGATAGTAAAATCATGAATTTAGTTGATTCTTAGAGACCCAATTTTTAAGCCGACCACTTCGTAGGTTGCAGTTATTCTTGTGGTTTTGCTTTCACCATTTGGGATATTTCGGTTGTCAAAAGAAATTCTCTAGTGTTTTTCTTTTTTCTCCCTTGTAATATGGTGGATTCATGTATAATATGTGCTTTTGTGCAAATCTTAGAAATACACGAATTCTTGTTGTTTTATGAAAGAAAAAAAAATTCCTCAAAACTATATGCAGTTGGCATTATTAATTTCTTGTTCTTTAGGGATCATATATTTCACAGAGAAGTCCTAACTGAGTGGAGTGTAATTTTAGAAGGCAATACATATATATATATATATATATTTATTTATTTATTTATGGTGGAGTGTAATAAGTATTTTTTTAATAAATATTATTGTCCTTAACAATAACTTTATTAATGGAGTGTGTGAAAAGTAAAATGTGGTGTTAACAGACGCACCCTTAAAAAAGATATGCAGTTAGAAAGATGAAAATCAAAATAATTAGGATTTGCCTCGAGACTTTAAAAAATAGGCAAAACTTGGTTTACAAATGAGCCATATAAAAGGTCTTTATCCTCAAGTATGGCCTGAACTTATCAAATATGAGTTTTATTCCATATAGATAGATGCAGAAGAAAGAAAGAGAAGTCTTTGAAAAATAAACCATTAGGAAAGGGGAATAATCTAGCAGATTTATGAGTAAGCGGAAGAAAAGTAGTTCCTTTGCAGCAAAATAATAAATTAAATTGCAATCAAATTCCCTTTGTAACTGATCTTTTTGTATGTGATTTATCTCTATTTACAAGAGGCTCATTTTTTTCCCTGGTGTTATGATACATTACTGACGAAAGAAAACACAAAAGCATTCAAGCAGGAAACAAGGCAAAAATAAAGCAGGAAGCACACAAAGCCCCATCAGACACCACCAAATTCAAACCAATATCTTTCACATGATTAATGGCCACTTTGATAGCCGCAATGGAACCGTTTCAAGAAATGATCCGCTCAATAGCACGTACATGGTTCCTTGCAACATATCATCATGGAAAGTCACAACATGATCACAATCGATATTCTTCCACAAACCAAAACGGACCTCTGTAGAACCTTGAGGGGAGCACTCAATTTGATGCAGAACAGAACTCTCTCACGAATCAGCCCAGCTCGAACACGACAAATATGATAGAAGAGGATGGAGAATAACTGTAAAAATTCAAACTCAGACTTAAACATGAGCACATAGCACAATAGAGCACCGAAGATGCTAATAGGATTGACTCGGTATGCAAACCTCTGCATAGAGAACCATAGATGCCAATTAGATGGGATGTGAAGCATAATCTTCATGAAAGTTTCCTCTCCCACTTTACAAACGGGAAAAACCGTAGAGAACATCCACTCCACAATAGAGAACTCATCAGTCATGACTATCACACAATGGAAAGACCAAGTATCAGTTCAATAATATGCAGGAGTTTAAAGCTTTTTCCAAGTTGTAGTAGAAGAATGTTGGGTAATGCGTTCCTCATCGTTGTACAAAATAAACATGCTTTGAAAGTATTGTGCCATATGTACCATCTTAACTAATAATAGTGAAAAAAAAAATTCAATTATAGCACAAAAGAAAAGAAACCACAAGAACCAATTATCATTTGAATAGCACAAAAAACAGGAATTAACATAAACCTCAAGAACATTGATTAACCAATGGAATAGTACACCAAGAAAACTCTCTCTCTCTGCAACGCACATTAAACAACATTTCTCAGATCATATCCCTGTGTTTTTCTCAATGAAGTTTTCTCGCTCACAGTCCAACTCAGAAGATTATTCTCTAACCAACTAAAAACAAAAAAGAATACTAATTTGTAACATTAATCTGATTAACTAACTAACTAATCATTCCTAACTTTGTGCTTACCTTTGCCCCCATGCCTGTACGTGACCCGTATTCAACATGATATAAGTGGACACAACTATTAGTACGGTATCTTTCTTCCTAAAATCAAAGAGTTTCCAACTTCCAAGTTATATAGATATATATATATATATATATCTATATATATTACGGTTATTGAAGTTGAATGGACATATTTATAGAGTAGTAGTCAAACTTTCAAAAGAAGTTTAAGCTTTATCTCCAAGATAGCTTGAAAATTATCTCTCACTTCTAATTGATTTTTGAACAAAATCCACTCTCTCCCTTATCCTATATGATCGGCTACCATAGGGAGATTCCTCCCTGTGATAGGCACAATTTGCAAGTAGGGAAGAATGCAAAATTCTGCTTTTATCCTGCAGTCTAATTTTGACTCAAATTCAAATTTAAGTCAAATTTAATTTAATTTGAATTTCAATTGGACAATCTTATCAAATAAGTCAATTGGATAACTTAGAGAGCAAGTAACTGAATTTCAGAGGGATTCACGCTGCGTTGGGTATGTACAATATGTGGACACCTCCACATGTGTGTTCTAAAATTCAAAATTTAAATAAACACATTATTTTTAATTTTTAATTAATTCTCAATTAATTATTTTTGAGCATTCTATTTAAAATTCTATAATTCTAAAATTTTTATTTTGCCCTTATTGTCTTGTAGGATTACAAGAACGACGCAGAGACTCATGGACCTATAATTTTGAGCTCTAACAAAATTAATAATTAATTAAAACTCTTTAATTAATTCATTCATTCTATTTATTCTAAAAGTTACTCCACTATAAACTTGGAATTACACTCTTGTAATTATAAATATAAATTACGTCTAAACTGTGAAGTATCCATTTGATATAGTTATTACATATATATCAATCCTCCATAAATAATTCAGAATCAGAGCTAGGTGAAATCTGTTAACCTCTCTAATTATATCTTTATCCTTGAATACCATTGATTCTCTAATGGACAATGATTTGTAAAACAAATTCATTAATCAAAGCTCCTACTAGTCAACCATCAAGAGAATTATTTATCTACTTCTTTCTCAAGAAGGAATAGATTCCATCTTGTATATTAATATTTCTAGTTATCTACTTCATCATGTCTCCAAGATATAAGGAATATGATTTATCAAACCTCGAAATCCGTACAAAATAAATCAAAAGACGTAAATATAAAATTAAGTGTTTGCTAATAACTTAGGATTGAGATCATTCAATTTATGACCATCGGTAGACTCAATTAGAATTTTGATACTTAACGGAAATTATCAGAAATTCATATTGTGTATGTGCCCTGGTTCCACACATTTTCATTATGCGTAAAACACTCATTTAATATCTCGTTATATTAACAGTGTAGATAACACCATTCTATTTTTATAGGAATGAGATGTATAAAAAAATGTTTTAACTAAGGATTCTGAACTTTAATTAAATTCATTACGGACATCGTTTTAATTATTGTCCTTAAATATTATCATCTCGCATATAATACTTATATGTAATATTTAAGGTTACTTAAATATTCATGAAATTTTTAGTGATATTCATAAAATATTTAACAATGTATGCACATAAAATGATGAATAAACTATTTTATTAAATAAATAATAAATATCCTATTACATCTCATTCTTCTAGGACATCATTCCTAACAGGAAGCTGCTGATGGAGGCTCTGGGCTTGTGAAACATTTAAAATGTTAGGGTTTGTGCTATTTTAGTAATCAAGGGCTAAGACTAGAACTCTTTTTTTTTTTTTTTAAGATGATTAAAAGTGAATTAGCTTGATGGTTGAGATTTATTTGGACAGAAACTAATATTTCACAAAGTATAGGGGGCAACACTATAATTGTAACATTTGAAAATAAAAGGGTAATCAAATATTACGGCCCCATTTGACAATTTTTTAGAAGCCACTTTTAGCTTTTTTAATGAAGTTGTAGCAGGTTAAGGTGTTTGGTAAATCTTGCTTTTGTCCAGTAGATTTTAAAAATTGCTGTCAAAAAGTAAAATTTAAGAAGCGTGTCGTGGTTTGCTTTTTTGTCAGACTTTTTTTTGTCATTATCTAAATTTACTAAGATAGCCTTAATAATAAAACTCAGGGTAAATTTGTTTCACAACATGTTAAGAACTTGAGTTGTGTATGTGAGAGAAAAGTATTGTAGTAAAAAGTTGAATTTGAATTTTTGTGAGGGAAAATACTATAGTAATAGAACTTGAGTTGTGAAAAAAATAAGACCTTAATTCTCAATATGCCTATTTTATTTTTTCTATACCAAACTAAAAAACATATATTTTTAAAATAGTTATTTAAAAATTAAAAAATAAAAATATTTAATAAGTATGTTATTCTAATTATAATATTAATATACTTTTAGTAATTATCAACATATTTAAAAATGACAATAATAAATATTAGTGGATGAATCATTTTTCTCCTTGAATTAAAGTAATTTTTTAAGAACTATTTTAATTAATAAAATTTTAAATATATATTTTTTATATTATGAACAACGGTAAAAATAGAAATAAAACTAACTATAAACATGTGCGATAAAGTATGTCTACTTTCGTTGTTATACATTTCAATAGTAATTTTATACATAGTTTACTAAACATCTAAATTTTTACTTTTGGTACTCACAGCAATTTTGTAAAAATCTTTATCAAACACAACAACTTATTACTTACAACACTGGAAGAACAAAAATTTTTAATACCACAACAATGCCAACCTGACCCATAGTTGTATTTATTTTAAATTTTATGTACATCACCATCTTGAATCATTGTCTTTTCTTTCAATGGCCTAGATTTCGCACCCTACCGTTAGGAGGAAAGTAAGCGCTCCTACCATTCCCTAAAAACAAAATCAATGACAAATTGTACATGCACATTTGATTTGTTTGCTAAGAAATTAACGAATCAAAGCAAGAACTCTTAGAATTAGGCTTTTACATAATTTTTTAAGACCAATTTTTAACATATTATTTGACCGACCATGATTTTTCTTCGTTTTTCAAAGGAAACACTTTTTTTTTATTAACTTGTACTTTCTTTTTAATGAAATTTAAAGAATATTTTTGAATTTTTTCTTTTTTCTTCATATGTAGTTGTTAAATACACAACGAATTAATTAGATTGACCTTTACGCACTATGGTAAAAAAATATATTACTTTTTCTATATAAATTTTTCGATTGGCAAGTATTTACGCATCTCCAACTACGCATGGATGGCAAGTATTTACGCATCTCCAACTACGTACAACGGATTAAAAAAAACCCAAACGAATAGTTTTTGAATTTTCCTTTTAAATATGTGTAAACAAGGTACCTTATTACAGCAGACACAAAACTTATTACTTATAACACAAAAAGAATGAAAAATTTCAACATCACAACAATGCCAAACTGGACAATAGTTGTATTTATTTTAGATTTTATGTACATCACCATATTGAGTTGTTGTCTTTTCTTTTAATGGCCTAAATTTTGTACCCTACCAGTATGAAAAAAAGGAAGCGCCCCTACCATATACATTCCCCGAAAATAAAGTGAATGACAAATTATACACACACATTTGATTTATTCACAAGAAAATTAACGAATCAAAATAAGAACTCTCAGAATTAGGATTTTATAGATTTTTTAAGACAAATTTTTAATATAATATTTAACCAACCATGATTTTTCTTTATTTTTTTAAAGGAAATACAATTTTTTATTTATAAATTTGTACTTTCTTTTTAATGAAATTTAAAGAATATTTTTAATTTTTTTCTTTTTTATTCATATGTAGTTGTTAAATACACGAATTAATTAAATTAACCTATGCTATGGTAAAAATATAATATTACTTTTTCCATAAAAATTTTTTGATGGTAAAAAAATAGATGGCAAATATTTACACATCTCCAACTGCCTACAATTAAAAAAAAAAAAAAAAAAAAAAAAACCTCAAACGGATGGTTCTTCAATTTGCCTTTTAAATGTGTAAACAAGGTACCTTTACAACGGACAAAAAAAATTTTAAGCGCAATCTCTCTCTCTCTCTCTCCTTTAAATTTCAATTTTCAATTTCCCCCAAATTCTTGTCGGCTGCGGTGTTGTGGGCGGCGTTGCCGAATCTCTCTCTCTCTCTCTCTCTCTCTCTCTCTCTCTCTCTCTTTTCAATTTCAATTTTCAATTTCCGCCAAATTCTTGTCGGCTGCGGTGTTGTGGGCGGCGTTGCCGACTAGAAGAAGACACATGAATGAGAAAGTACACAAAAATTGAAGGAATCTCCCAAGGTTTTTCACTTGTAACGGCATTTCCTGCTTCTGACTCTTGAATCGGAGGTGCATCCTTTCAAAATCTCTCTCTCTAGTTTCGCCCAATTATGATTCGTGATTCTATTTTCTGGAGTTGTACACATTATTTTTTTTGCTTGATTCTGTTTAATTTTAATTCAAAAGTTCAATTTCAGTTCTTTTGGGGAATTTCATGCCTTTCTCTTACATCTCTTTCACACTATAATTCGTGTTTTTGGGAAACACATCGATAGGCTTTTCATGTTCGATAAGGTCTTCTTTTGGGTTCAAAAGCCATTTTGTTTGATTTATGTACTTTTCTTTTCCTGGAACATAAGTTATTTTACTTTGCCGTTTGTTCTACTGTATGTGTTAATAATGTTTGTTCATTTTGCTCTTTTGAAAATCTGTTTTTACTATTATTATCACTATGAAAGTCTGGAAATTCTGTTAGCAACTATCTAGATAGTTTATTTATCGTTCTAGTTTAGTGTTAATGGTTTAAGTTTTCACCATTTGGTTGTGCGGAAATCGAAACTTTGATTGTAGCTTTGGTGTGAAAACTAGGAAATTTTATTGCATAGACATGAATTTAATTGAGTTGGCATTCAAACATGGTTGTACTTGTGTTGTATCTTCGTATAAAGGCTGTTTTTTTTAGGATTAATCATCAACTTTCTTAGTTTTTCGTACATGCTGATGTTTTGTCTAATGATTTGAAGGTTTTTTGCCTTTTTCTCAGTATGAGCGAGCAGTCATTCTGCTAGTAAAAGATGTTTTTCCTATGCGAAGACTTATGCAAAAGATCGGAGGTGTTTTATTAGTTTATCTTTACTAAATTTTTACTACTGAATACTGATATTTTGATATTATAGAATATAGATCAATTAATCGGGATCTAATAGTTTGCAGAGTATAGTATAATTGTCATTTTATATAGCTTTACAATGAGAAAATCACTGCTTTGCTTTCCCCAGGAGAAAATTTCTGGAGTTGCTTTGGAGGAGAAACAAAAAAAGCTGCTGCGCAGTTTTATGGAGCAAATAATCTTGGTAATTGTTCTCTTTCCATTCTTCATCTTAGGAGTATTTTTTTTTTTTTTTTTTCTAACATTCTCACCCCAAAGAATATCAATAATAAGCGTAAGGTTTGTTATCTTGCTGACATACAACGTTTCAAGTTACTGCTCCGGACTAATGATTATCTTAATTCTACTTGTCTAATATGCAGTTTACACGTTGACTGATGGCTGGCACTGAAAGTTGTGTTTTAACATTGGGTGAATATGATTGGCAGTAGGACTTGTGTTAAAATGTTGAGTGATCTATTTATTTTAAAATTAAAACTTCCCCTTGGATTTTCCCCCATTGCGAAAGAAGCTACCCACGCTTTTTTGCCCGTAACGCCATTCACTGCTTCTCACTCTTGAATCAAAGTTACAATATGAAAATCTCTCTTTTTTCTTTGTTTCTTTTTTGCCCAATTTGATTTGTGATTCTGTTTTCTGAAATTGTAAACACACATTTTGCGTGATTTTGTTTTGTTTTGATTCCAAAGTTTTTTAAGAGATGAAAATATTTAAGTAGAAGTTTTTGCCATCAAAAACTTATTTGTATTCAAATTGTTGGGGAAGTTCTTAGACAAATTTAGTTTCTTTCTCTTTTTAACGGGGAATGGGAAATGAGCTCTTATGTCTCCCTCACATATCAGTTGTTTTTTTGGGCATCATATCGATTGGGACCTTGGACAAGGTCTTGTTTTGGATTCAAACGCAATTTTGTTTGATGTGATTTCTTGTTCTTGAACATAAGTTGTTCTCTTTTGCCTTTTGTTCTTAATGTTTGTGTTAATAACTTATTCCTATTAAGTTTGTTCTTTTGAAAGTCTGTTATTCTTATTTATTACCATCAATATGTTGTTGTTGTTGTTGGTAATATTATTATTATTATTATTATTATTATTATTATTATTATTATTATGATGATGATGATGAAAAAGTCTTGAAAGTGTGTTAGTAACTATCTAGATAGTTTATATATGGTTCCAGTTTAGTGTTAATGGTTGAGTTCCTGCCATTTGATTGCACGAACATTGAAATTTTGATGGTTCAAATTACTATTTTTGGTATGAAAATTCAAGACACTTAATTGCATAGACATGAATTTAAACATGCTTGTACTTGTACTTGGTAAAAGGAAGGTAATTAGGTCCATTACAGGCCGGCTCCATACCATAAGGATCTTTATGAGCAAGCACTCATTCCAGCAGTGTATGAGGTTTCAGAAGGCTTCAATTGTACTATTTCAGCTATGGGAAAACGAGTACAGGGAAGACATATACGAATGGAGGGGAATGCAAAATATCAAAGGTGTTTCAATGGTTTATCTTATGTTTAATATTATGTACATGTATTCAGATTTCATTCACCACGCTTATCCGTAACTGTATTAAAAGTAAATATTCAAACTCTCGAGAACCAGATTGTAGAATATAGTATTGGAAAGTTCACTTTTTTTAGGTTCTCCTTACAGTCGGAAACACTCTTTTCTATTACAATTCACGTTAAGAAAGCAATGCTAGAAGTTGAAGATACATAAACACAAACACACAAAACGAGTTGCAATGAGTTTACTTTTATTTTGACATGCCTTAAAACTTCTCACATTGTAATTGTATAATCTATCTTAGCCACAGTTTGATTAGCGAGTTCATTGACCAAGGAAACCTCGAGTAGTATCCTAGATTCTCGCCCACAACCGCAAAATGCAAGGAATATCAAAATAATCCCGAGGTTTGTTATCTTGTTGACATACTTTGTTTTTAAGTTACTTCTTCTTGCTAGTTGTTTAATATGTCATGTAAACCTTCTGTAATGACTGGCACTAGAAGTTGTGTTTGAGCATTGGGTGAATGAGCAGCATTAGGATTGTGTTTACATTGAGCAATTTTTTTTTTTTTTTGGGACTTTGTATGTTGCTATGGAAATAGTTATTTATCTCCAAAAAAATGGAGTACATTTTTTTTTTTTGAAAGCATAATATTTAGTTTTTAGCTCTCTCTAAAAGTTCAGATAGCTTTGGTTAGTAACTCAAACATTTCATTTTGATAATAGCTGAAATTATAAATTGTATTACGCTTGATTAGATTTAAATAGATGATATTATAATTCTATGATATAGTCATCACTTGCTTTCATTAAGTTCAGTTGTTAGTCGCAGGGCATGACGATCTTCTTGTTCCTAGCTAATTTCTAGTGTGTTATTTGAGCAGCAGTTAATTATATTCATTTTTTTGAGGAACCAAATTTCAGTTCTTTTTTCGTACATCTCTCTCACATTATAGGTCGTGTTTTTGGAACACATAGTGACAGGGTTTTCATCTTTGTTAAGATCATGTTTTGGATTCAAATGCCATTTGGATTCAAATGCCATTTTGTTTGTTTTGTGTAATTTATTGTTTGCGTTGATAATTTTTCTTGTTCATTTTGTTCTTTTGAAATCTATTACTACTATTTTTCGATTTGAAGTCTTGAAATTCTATTAGCAACTATCCTGATAGTTTATTAATCATTCTAGTTTATCTTGAAATTCTATTAGCAACTCTAAGTCTAACTCTCCAACCTCTGAAAACTCCATTTCCATTAAGGCTCAAGTAAGGATAAGAGAAATCTTTGGTGGTTTAGTAAGTTTTGGATGCTTAATTGCAAGAAAACTCAAGCTGGGCTAAGGTAAGCCATTGTTTTGGTGTTAGCTATGTGTTCAAGTATGTTCAAGGAGTTTCCCTTTGAATTTTGTGATGAAAATTAAATAGAATGATCTCTTATGTGTCAGGAGGATCTCCATAATGGTCAAGTTTTCGTCGTTTGGTTATGCGAAAATGACACTGTTAGGAACCTGTGATACCAGCTCAATTTTCACACAAGAATAGAGCCTATTGATCATCACCAAACAGTAACTCATAGAATTTTACAACCAATCTAAGAAAAACGTAAAGAAAGCTTAGAACAGACTAGAGTATTTGAGGACTTCGGAGAACTCCTAACTTTGATGGTATTCGAGAGACCACCAACTCTTCCTAATCTCAGTCTCCCAAAATTCTCAAAATCACAGCTTACCTCTAGTGAGCTATTAAGCCCTTTATTTATACTAATTCCTGTTAATTCTACCAGCCCACTAACCAAATAAGTTCCCAAGTCATTAATGGATCCTAACATTACCCCTGCCCCAAAGAAACACCTCGTCCTTAAGGTGTTTTAGTAATCATAGCCGTGTGACTCCACTTCCTTCCAATCATGATGTGTTTGGATCTTGGAACGTCGAACGGAATGACTCGTACAGAACTTGCTTCAAATGTTCTTGTTAACTTTATTTTTTCAACTTCACACTTTTGTTTGGACCTGAAATTGAGAACCACTTTAAAGGCAGTGAAACCATGAAACTCAGCCTCAAGATCATCCTTGTAGCAATGAAAGACCTTGTTGGTCAGCTCAAACAATTCATTTATAACAAAAATCTTCCTTCCACAAGCATTATCTTGCTGCTGTGTATTTTCCACCACGCTAGAGAAAGCTGCCTTGTTGTTTGTTAGAATATCAACAATGGAGGACAGTTGCAAGTGTACACACTATATTCCTTTGTTAACAACCCTAGAATTGCTACGAACATAATCAAATTCATTTTTAAAATACAAGAATTGACTCCACTGTTAACTTCTTTCACTGGTGCGCCAAACTCCGATTCTAGAGTAACATCCTTGAAAATTTTGATGTCATTGACATCTTGTTTCCCATATCTTGAAGCCCTTCATTACTGGCACTAGAATGAACACCAACATCATTTTCAATGCTTTGTTCCACCTTGCCATCAAAATTCTTCATAGTCAAGCCTCCTTGAACATCCATTTAATCTAAAACATCTGTTGTTTAAGCTGGAAACAACCTGCTTGAATTGCCTACCACTTGCTCTTTATCGACTTCCAATTTTGTAATGCCAACTCTCTCTAAAACCGAGTTTGAAATCTCTTTCCTAGGTTTGGCACCTTGAATTGTCGTCTATAGTCAGACATGGTATCCTCTTGACGTTTCACCAAGATGGTCTTCGAGAGACCACCAACTCTCCCTAATCTCAGTCTCCCAAAACTCTTGAAATCACAGCCTACCTCTAGTGAGCTACTAAACCTACTAGCCCACTAACCAAACATGTTCCCAAGTCATTAACGGATCCTAAAATTACCCCCGCCCCCACAAAAACACCTTGTCCTTGAGGTGTTAAGCAATCGCAGCCGTGTGACTACTTCCTTTTGTTAAAGTTTAAAACTATTGTTGGCCCACCTCCTAACAGCTTAAGCTTTTGGGATGGATTGGTAAACTAACATGGTATCAGAGCGGGAGGTCCTGGGTTCAAACCCTCGTAATTGCACTCTTTATCCCCATTTAAAATTGTCATCATGTGTTGGGTACATATTTTGGGTTTAAATATTCACGAGTTGAGCTTTCTAATTAATTTATCCACACGATTGTCAATTGTCTAGCCCACATGTGAGGGGGAGTGTTAAAGTATAAAACTATTGTTGGCCCAACAACTTAAGCTTTTGGGATGGATTGGTAAACTAACACCTTTCAATCTTGATGAGCTTGGATCTTGGAACGTCGAACGAAATGATTCGTAGAGAACTTGCTTCAAATGTTCTTGTTAACTTTATTTTTTCAACTTTACACTTTTGTTTGGAGCTAAAATTGAGAATCACTTTAAAGATTGCGAAACCATGAAGTTCAGCCTCAAAATCATCATTGTAGCAACGGAAGACCTTGTTGGTCAGCTCAAACAATTCATTTATACCAAATACCTTCCTCCCACAAGCATTATCTTGCTGTTGTCATGTTTCACCACGTCAGAGAAAGTTGCCTTGTTGTTTGTGGGAACATCAACAATGTAGGGCAACTGCCAGTGTACTTTCTCCATTCCTTTGTCAATAGCCTCAAAATTGTTGCTAACACTCTCCATTGCTTTGTCAACAGCGAACACATCTTTTAAAATACAAGAATGGACTTGATAAACTCCAGATCAATTAAACAACAAAATAGACTAAAGAAAGGGAATTCGTATTGCTGGAACTGAGAAAACAACAATGGCGGACCAATTAGTTACAAGATCGGTATGGGAATTTTCGAGAGATCCCTTACTCTCCTAACAACTTCTTGTGAAGGTCTAGTAAATTCTCGGATGATCCTCCTTACTCTACCCTTGTCTTATTTATACACACTATCCCTCATCCCACAAGTCTAACTAACTACCTAACTAATTGCTACTCAACCTCTTTCTTCTTCTCTTCACTTGCTGACTCAACCCTATTCTCCATCATTCCCTCCAATAAGCCCTTGTGCTTCCTCCGAACATAAGTATAACGCACGGGAGGCTTATCATTACCCCTGCCCCAAAGACGCACCTTGTCGTCAAGGTGAAAATGGGGAAACTGGACATTCACCACATCAAACGGTTCCCAAGAAGCGTCATGCTCCGGCAGCCCCGCCCAACGAATTAGCACCTCCATTTCCATACTGCCACCATGAAGCTTTTGGCGCGCCCCAAGCAATGCCTCTGGCGCGACCTGGAGCTCTAAGTCACGTGACAACTGCGGTGGCAATGGAGAAACCATCTAGTCCCGGCCTACTGCCCGGCGCAATTGCGAAACGTGGAACACAGGATGTATAGCAGCGTCCATGGGCAAAGCCAAGCGGTATGCCACAGGACCAACACGGTGGGTGACTGCGTAAGGACCATTGAAACGAATTGCGACGCCGTGCCAATGACACTTGGCGGTAAGGCCGAAGCTTGAGGTAAAACAAGTGAGCCACCTTAAACTAAGCCTCCCGCTGTTTACTGTCCGCCACAGCCTTCATTTTCTGCTGAGCACACAGAAGATGGAACTTGAGGAGGTCCAACATCACATCGCGATCCATCAACTACCGTTCCACGGAATCCACAGGCGATGCTCCTACCCCATAACGTAGCAATGGATGAAGAGCTCTACCATACATGGCTTGGAATGGTTATACTAGTATTCCGCCCATGCCATCCACTTGTGCCACCTCCCAGGTTTGTCGAAAGTAAAGCAGCGTAGATACGTTTCGACACATCGGTTGACCACTGCCGTCTGTCCATCGGATTGGGGGTGATATGCGGTACTGCGAGAGAGTGGTGCCCATTTGTTTATGAAGCTCTGTTCAAAAGTTATTGAGGAAAATACGGTCCCGGTAAGACACAATCGTGCGGGGTACGCCATGAAGACAAACCACTTCTTGAACGAACTTGTGTGCCACCGTCTCCGCTGAAAAAGGGTGCTTGAGGCCAATGAAGTGAGCATATTTGCTGAGCCGGTCGACCACCACCAAAATAGTATCAAAGCCGTCTGAATGGGGTAGTCCCTCAATAAAGTCCATGGACACGTCTTCCCACACTTGTTGGGGCACTGACAGTGGTTGTAAGAAACCGCTAGGAGCTAAGGTTGAGGCCTTGCAGCGTTGACACACCTCACATGCTGCCACATACGAAACCACATCTTTCCGCATGCTTGCCCAATATTAGTCTGCTGCTAGCTGACGCAAGCACACCATTATGATAAGAATGCAAAAACTGCCGGATCATTGGAGAATTTGAGGCCACAAGAAGTTAGTTAAGGGACCCACAATTTGACTATATCCAGCCATAAATTTCCTATAATAACCTGTCAACCCCAAGAAGCCTCTTAAGTCCCGCCAATTAGTAGGCAGTGGCCACTGCAACATGGCTGAAACTTTGGCAGGATCTGGGAAACCCCTTGGTTGGACACAATGTGTCCTAGGTATTCTATTGAGCGCTGACCAAAGCTACACTTTTTCCCATTGGCAAACAATTGGTGACGCTGTAACTCTGCCAACACTTGTGCGAGATGGTGATCATGTTCTTCCAATGTAAGGCTGTAAATAAGTATGTCATCGAAGAATACTAGCACAAACTTACGAAGGAAAGCGCGTAAAACCTCATTCATGAGAGATTGGAAGGTAGCCGGGGCATTCGTTAAGCCGAAAGGCATAACGAGAAATTCATAATGGCCTTCATGAGTGCATAACGCTGTCTTCGGCACATCCTCTGTTCGAACCTGAATTTGATGGTACCCTCGACTTGAGATCAATCTTAGAAAAAATTGTTGCACCATGGAGTAAATCGAGAAGCTCCTCAATCACGGGAATCGAAAAGTGATCTGGAATCGTTTCCTTGTTCAGAGCGCGGTAATCCACACAAAATCGCCAACTTCCATCTTTTTTTTTTTTATCAAAAGTACGGGACTAGAGTATGGGCCTACACTAGGTTGGATGATGCCTGCCGCCAACATTTCTCCCACTTGCCACTCTATCTTAGTTTTCTGAATGTGTGGATACCTGTACGGCCTAACATTTATCGGTGATGTCCCCTCCTTTAAAACGATAGCATGGTCTTTTGCCCTGACTGGTGGTAACCCCACTGGAGACTCAAACACCGGGGCAAACTTGCTCAACACCAATTTCAACCCAGGTTGTAATTCTTCCCCTAGTTCGCCACTCTTGCCACTTGGTTCCACTAATAAATTTCCTAACTCAACCCACACCCCTTGGCCTTCGTGCCTAAGGGCTCGCATCAAAGCCTTAAGGGTAACTGAGGACTTCTTCAACGCAGGGTCCCCACGTAATGTCACCTGCCGTTCTCCCACACTAAATTTCATAAGCAACGACTTCCAATTCACCGTGACAACCCCCAACGTTTTCAGCCACTGAATTCCAAATATTAAATCCAAGCTCCCTAAGTCTAAAGGCAAGAAATCTTCCACCACCTCAACCCCTTGCAAAGAAACCATAACCCCCCTGCAAACTCCCTCTCCTTTCACCGACACACCCATCCCCATTACTACCCCATAACCCGTCGTTTTGTCTACAGAGAGCCCTAATTTCTTCACCAAATCACAAGAAATGAAATTGTGGGTAGCCCTACTATCAATCAAGACAATTACCTCAACTCCCCTTACGAATCCTTTGAGTTTCATTGTCTTCGGAGCTGTGAGCCCCACCACCGAGTTAAGTGACAGTTCCACTACCTCCTCGTCCCGCAGTTGCTCATTCCTCTCCTCGTCTATCTTCCCTGTTCCCATCTCTCGGTCCTCTTCTTCTTCCTCCTTGACAATCAGAACTTGCAATTCCCGGTTGGGACATCGGTGCCCGAAAGTGTATTTTCCATCACATCTGTAGCATAGCCCATTTTCCCTCTTCGCCTGTAGCTTTGCGTCAGTTAAACGGCGAAAAGTCACCGCATCGCCACCGCTACCAGGTCGTGTCCTCTTCTCTGGCGCAGTCGGATTCCTCTCCACCGCCACTCCCACGTTTCCAACTCCCACTCCAGAGCTGCTTGGGCCTCCCCTTTGTTTCAAAATGTTGAATTAGCATTTCCGTTTCTATTCCACGGCATATTTTGTGAGCTTTGTGAGCCTGGAACTCTTGGCCCGCGTACGGTCTGGTTACGCTCCTCCACCCGCTGGGCTACCTCCATGATTTGGCCCAATCCAACCGGCTTCATCAACCTGATTTTAGCCCTCATATCCGGTTTCAATCCTTTAACAAATGTGCTCTCTAGAACTTGCTCTGAGAGCTCCGTCAGAGGCGCCGCCAACACCTCGAACTGCCGCCGGTACTCCCTCACTGTCGTTTCTTGACGGAGCGATAGGATCTTCTCACACAGGCTTCCCTCTTGTGTAGGGTGGAAACGTTCCAAGATCATCATCTTAATCACCATTCAACTTCGAATCGGCCGGCATTCATCCTCCCACTGAAACCACGCGAAGGCTTCTCCTTCAAGACTCACCATCGCAGCGTCCAATTTCTCTCTCTCCGTCATCCGATTCATGGCGAAAAATCTTTCAACACGAAAGATCCTACCGTCGGGGTTGTCTCCATCAAAAACTGGCATTTCCACTCGTCGCGTTCTGAATTCTGCGCGAGCTCCACCTTCTCGATGCAAATCCTCCCTCGGTGCCGGTGGTTCTGTCGCCGTACCTTCCATGGCCCATAGTGGTTCCTGATCGGCCGATTCTCTCCGTCTTAGCAACTCGTCGAGCCTCTCGAGCAACATCTCCATTCCTTGCTCAAGTCTCGGTATCTTCTTCAAGTCCTCTCGAATTCCTTCCATTTCTTTCTGGAATTCCTCCCGAGTTCCTTCCGACTTCTCCTTCTCACGATCGTCGGGGCGTCTTGTCATTCCCAGACATTACTGCTCTGATACCAAATGTTAAACTCCAGATCAATTAAACAACAGAATGGACTAAAGAAAGGGAATTTGTATTGCTGGGACTGAGAAAACAACAATGGCGGACCAATTAGTTACAAGATCGGTATGGGAATTTTCGAGAGATCCCTTACTCTCCTAACAACTTCTTGTGAAGGTCTAGTAAATTCTCGGATGATCCTCCTTACTCTACCCTTGTCTTATTTATACACACTATCCCTCATCCCACAAGTCTAACTAACTACCTAACTAATTGCTGACTCAGCCTCTTTCTCTTTCTCTTTACTTGCTGACTCAGCCCCATTCTCCATCCTTCCCTCCAATAAGCCCTTGCGCTTCCTCCGAAGATAAGTCTAACGCACGGGAGGCTTATCAGGACTCCTCTGTTATTTTCTTTTCACGGTGCAGTAAACTCCGACTCTACAATAACATCCTTGGAAAATTTTGATTTCATTGACATCTTGTTTTCCATATCTTGAAGCCCCTCATTACTAGCACCAGATTGGAAACCAACTTCATTTTCAATGCGTTGGTCCGCCTTGCCATCAAAATTCTTCATATTCAAGTCTGCTTGAACATCCATTTAATCTGAAACATCTGTTGTTTGAGCTGGAAGCAACCTGCTTGCACTGCTTACCACTTGCTCTTTATCGCCTTCTAATTTTGTAATGACAACTCTCTAAAAGCGAATTTGAAATCTCTTTCCCAAGTTTGGCAAGTACCTTGAATTGTCGTCCATAGTCAGCCATGGTATCCTCTTGACGTTTCACCAAGAAACTCTCATGTAAGGCCTCATCGGATGACATTCTGAAATGCTTAAGCGAATGAGTCTTCAATTCATTCCAACTATAGAATGGGCAACGATCATCCTACCATCGATACCAAGCCGAAGCATCACCTTTCATAGCCATTTCTGCAGCTTGGATTTTCTCTCTGTTCGTCATTCTATAGAACAAAAAGTATTGTTCAGCTCTAAAGACCCACCCATATACGAACAATGGCATATCCATTCGCTGAAATCGTTGATCTGTTTGGCCCTCTCATAGGGTGTCGTGCCACCTTTCCGTCTCCCTACTCGAAACCCTCGGATTGATTCTAACTCCAAATTGAGAAGACCCAACTCGCTCTCTCAAATCAGATTACAAAATCCAATCTCCCTAACCCAACTAAGATCGCCTAGACCTAGCCCCAGTCCTGTCAAAATTTGAAGATCCAGTCCATATTTGGCTGTAATTGATTCTAATCTTGCTGTAAGTTCGATGCCCAACCCAAACATCACCGGAATCAATCTCAATCACATTATAAATTGCAAAACCCAGACCTAGGGCTGCCGGAATTTCAGGACCCAACCCTAAATTTGCTGGAATTTGCCCAAATTGGGCCGAACTTGCGTGACCCAGTCCAAATGCAGTCGAAATTAGCCTTAGACGCACCAGAATCGCGACACCAGGTCCAAATATGGCCGGAATCACCTTCGAATGCACCGAGATTGCAGCCCCATCTATGCTCGATCCCGTAGCGAATCTACCGTCCTTCACTTCATATCTAGTTGATATTGCTTCAGTACGTGAAAAATCGCTCCAATTAGTTCGCATCTCCACCTTTCGCCCACGCCGGTGTGAATCGCCCTTCTCAGGTTGCATCTCTAGCATCGTTCGCCGGTGTTAGATTTGCAGACCAGTTCGCATTAGCCATGGGTCGTCGTTCTTCCCGGATCTGAACGTCTCAGCACCAAATCGCGACGAATGGCTCAAATCTTCATCAATCTTGCGCAATATTGGATCTGGCCGTCTTCGCAATGCGTACGGTTCTGAACGCTTCACCACTGGCGGTGGTCAGCGGCTCTGGTTCTCGAAACCCTACGATTCCAGACTCTTCTCACCCTTTTTTTGTACTATTTTTTTCCATAGGTTTTTTTTTTTTTTTTTTTTTTTTTTTTTTTTTAACAACGATGCCAAAGATGGATAGATACCAAAATGTCAGGAACCCGTGATACCAGCTCAATTTTCACACAGAACAACAAGAATAGAAGGCAATTAGAGTGGTTTTATTGATCATCCCCAAAACTAGCTCATAGAATTTTACATCCAAAATGTTAGGAACCTGCCATACCAGCTCAATTTCCACATAGAACAACAAGAATAGATGGCAATCACAGTGGTTTTATTGATCATCACCAATAGTAGCTCATAGAATTTTACAACCAAATTAAGAAAAACGTAAAGAAAGCTTAGGATACACTAGAGTATTCGAGGACTCCGGAAAACTCCTAACTTCGATGGTATTCAAGAGACCAAGAACTCTCTAATCTCAGTCTCCCAAAACTCTCAAAATCACAGCCTACCTAGTGAGCTACTAAGCCCTTTATTTATACTAATTCTCACTAACCAATCGAGTTCCGAATTCATTAACGGATCCTAACATTACCACCGCCCCAAAGAAACACCATGTCCTCAAGGTGTTAAGTAATCGCAACCGTGTGACTTCACTTCCTTCCAATCTTGATGAGCTTGGATCTTGGAACGTTGAATGGAATGATTCGTATAGAACTTGCTTAAAATGTTCTTAACTTTATTTTTTCAACTTCACACTTTTGTTTGGAGTTGAAATTGAGAACCACTTTAAAGGCTGCGAAACCATGAAGCTTAGCTTTAAAATCATCCTTGTAGCTATGGAAGACCTTGTTGGTCAATTACAAGCGTTGTCTTGCCTTGGCGTCGTTCGCTGACGTTGGATTTGCAGACTAGTTCGCATAAGCCATGGGTCGTCGTTCTTTTCAAGTCTGAATGTCTCAGCACCAGATCACGACAAATGGCTCAAATCTTCGTCATTGCCACGCGATTTCGGATCTGGCCGTCTTCCCTCTGACTTCGCTCACTTGCGCAGTTCGTACGATTCTGAACGCTTCACCACCGCCGGCGGTCGACGGTTCTAGCTCTCGAAACTCCACAATTCCAGACTCTTCTCACCTTTTTTTTGTAATATTTTTTTTCCACGGATTTTTTTTTTTTGAATAACAATGCCAAAGATCAATGCTCTGATACAGGAACCTGAGATAGCAGCTCAATTTTAACATAGAACAACAAGAATAGATGGCAATAAAAGTGGTTTTATTGATCATCACCAACACTAGCTCATAAATCTTTTTAACCAAAATGTTAGGAACCCGTGATACCAACTCAATCTTCACACAGAACAACAAGAATAGAAGGCAATCAGAGTGGTATTATTGATCATCACCAACACTAGCTTATAAAATTTTACAATCAAAATGTTAGGAACCTGTGATACTAGCTCAATTTTCACTTCGAGCAACAAGAATATAAGGCAACCAGAGTGGTTTTATTGATCATCACCAACAGTAGCTCATCAAATTTTACGACCAAACTAAGAAAAACGTAAAGGAAGCATAGGATAGACTGGAGTATTCGAGGACTTCGGAGAACTCCTAACTTTGATGGTCTTCGAGAGACCACCATTCTCCCTAATCTCAGTCTCCCAAAGGTCTCAAAATCACAGCCTACCTCTAGTGAGCTTGGTAGCCCTTTATTTATACTAATTCCTACTAACTCTACCAACTCACTAACCAAACAAGTTCCCAAGTCATTAACGGATCCTAACATTACCCCCGCTCCAAACAAACACCTTGTTCTCAAGGGGTTAAGTAATCGCAGCCGTGTGACTCCACTTCCTTCCAATGATGATTAGTTTGGGTCTTGGAATGTCGAAC
Source organism: Morus alba (assembly GCA_012066045.3). Lineage (NCBI taxonomy): Eukaryota > Viridiplantae > Streptophyta > Magnoliopsida > Rosales > Moraceae > Morus > Morus alba. The sequence continues at coordinate 7,060,221 of CP050232.2, read as the reverse complement.
GAAATGATTCGCACAGAACTTGCTTCAAATGTTCTTGTTAACTTTATTTTTTGAACTTCACACTTTTGTTTGGAGCTGAAATTGAGAACCACTTTAAAGGCAGCGAAACCATGAAGCTTAGTCTCTAAATGAGCCTTGTAGCAATGGAAGACCATGCTGGTCAGCTCAAACAATTCATTTATAACAAAAACCTTCCTCACACAAGCGTTATCTTGCTGCTGTGTATGTTCCACCACGTCAGAGAAAGCTGCCTTGTTGTTTGTCAGAACATTAACAATGGAGGGCAGCTACAAGTGTACACATTCCATTACTTTGCCAACAGCTCCAGAAGTGCTGCGAACATAATCAAATTCAACTTTTAAAATAGAAGAATTGACTCCACTGTTAACTTCTTTCACTGGCACGGCAAACTCTTGACTTCATTGACTTCATTTTCAATGCCTTGATCCATCTTGCCATAAAAATTCTTCATAATCAAGTCTCCTTGAACATCCAATTAAATTGAAACATCTGTTGTTTCAGCTGGAAGCAACCTGCTTAAATTGCATACCACTTGCTCTTTATCGACTTCCAATTTTGTAATGCCAACTCTCTCTAAAACCGAATTTGAAATCTCTTTGGCAAGTACGTTGAATTGTCGTCTATATTTCTGGCATGGTATCCTCTTGACGTTTCACCAAGAAACTTTCATGAAAGGCCTCATCGGATGACAATAGTCTATAGTCATCGGATGCCTACCACTTGCTCTTTATCCTCTTGGCGTCGTTCGCGGGCGTTGGATTTGCAAACCAGTTTGCATCAGCCAAGGGTCTCCATTCTTCTTAGATCTGAACGTCTCAGCACCAGATCGCGACAAATGGCTCCAATCTTCGTCAATCTCGCGCGGTTCTGGATCTAGCCTTCTACCCTCCTTCGTCGCTCGCCGACGCAGTTTGTATGGTTTTGAACGCTTCCCCACCGGCGGCGGTTGGCGGCTCTGGTTCTCAAAACCCCTCAATTCCAAACTCTTACCCTTTTTTTGTAATATTTTTTTTCCATTGATGTTTTTTTTTTTAACAATGATTTTTTTTTTTTTTTTGTAATATTGAACTCGTGATACCAGCACAATTTGCACACAGAACAAGAATAGAAGGCATTTAGAATGGTTTTGTTGATCATCACCAATACTAGCTCATAGTATTTTTCAACCAAAATGTTAGGAAGTTGTGATACCAGCGCTATTTGCACACAGAATAACAAGAATTAAAGTCAATCAGAGTGGTTTTATTGATCATCAGCAACACCAGATAATAGAATTTTACAACCAAAATATTAGGAACCTGTGATTGGAGTTTTCTTAGAGCCGCAATTAGGGTTTAGGAGGAATATGATTCTTATTGACCTTAGAGAAATACACTATACAGCCGAATATATATATAAGTTTAGGGATAACCACAGCCCGGTTTAGCCCCTTATTTTCAACACCCTAGATAACAAAATTGGTAACTACTTATCTAGTAATTAGAGAGAAATCAGGAAACTAATCAAATAAGGAAAAAATACAGCTATACAAATCAACACTAATTACACCGGTTTTTCACACTCCCCCTCAAGCTGGAGAATGTATGTCAATCATTCCCAGCTTAGATAATAGAGTATCAAATTGTGTTTTTTGCAACGGCTTTGGTGAGTACGTTTGCAGTTTGCTGTCGTGTAGGCGTGTAGACAATTTCAACAATCCCATCCTTTTTCTTCTCTTTGATAAAGTGATGGTCTATTTCCACATGTTTGGTATGGTCATGAAGGACTGGATTCTTCGAAATACTAATGGCTGCATGGTTGTCACACAACAGCTTCATAGGGGTCTTGACTGGGAGTTGTAGTTCCTCTAGGAGTCTTTTTAGCCACATTCCTTCTCAAATTCCGTGAGCTAGGGCCCTAAACTCAGCTTCAGCACTACTCCGAGTGACTACTGATTGCTTTTTGCTCCTCCAGCTGACCAGATTTCCCCATACAAATGAATAATATCTAGAATTTGATCGCCTATCAATCAAAGACCTTGCCCAATCTGCATCTGATATAACCTCTATTCCCCTGTTGGTTCCTTTATTGAAGAATAGACCTTTGCCAGGAGATATCTTCAAGTACCTCAGAATCTTGTACACTACTTCTTAATGTTTTTCATGAACTGACTAACCGTGCTAGCTGCAAAGCTGATGTCTGGTTTTGTGTGAGACAGGTAGATTAGCTTGCCCACTAACTTTTGATATCTTCCTTTATCTACTAGATTTGAATCTCCTTTTATCTCAATTTTGTTGAAAGGGTCCATAGGAATTCTGAAGGCTTGTAGCCAATCATGCATGTTTCCTTTAGTAAGTCCAGCGTGTATTTCCTCTGCGAGATTGAAATTCCTTTGCTAGACCGTGCTACTTCCATTCCAAGAAAGTACCTTAGAGCTCCAAGATCTTTGATTTCAAACTCGCGACTCAGGATCCCCTTTAGCCGAGCAATTTCTACCTCATTGTCTCCAGTAACAATTATATCATCAACATAGACAATAAAGATGGTAATCTTACCATATGAAGTCCTCTTAATGAACAATGTGTGGTCTGATTGTCCCTGCAAATATCCCTACTCCTTAACTGCCTTGGTGAACCTGTCAAACCAAGCTCGTGGCAATTGCTTAAGACCATATAGTGACTTCAGAAGTCTACACACCTGTTTGCCGCCACTTATTTGCTTGAACTTAGGTGGGATCTCCATATATACTTCCTCTTCCAGATCACCATTGAGGAATGCATTTTTAACATCAAATTGATGCAAGTTCCAGTTAAGATTGATGGTTAAAGAAAGTAGTACTCTGATGGTATTCATCTTTGCCACTGGAGCTAATGTTTCCTGATAATTAATCCCGCAAGTCTGTGTGAAGCCCTTTGCCACAAGTCTTGCCTTGTACCTACATCCGCTTTGTATTTAACAAAGGAAAACCCACTTACAAACCTCTTGCTTGTTTTTTTCCCGAGGGAGATGAGTAAGCTCCCATATGCCGTTCTTCTGCAAGGCTCTTAGCAGTGCCTCTTGAATATCACCCTTTCTAAACCCACTTACAACCCATTAATTGATTGTCTCCATTCTGGATGTAGTAGTGCCTCTTGAATATCCTTTGGTATTTGGATGCTGTCTAGACTTGTGGTGAAAGCCTTATAACTCGGAGATAGCCTCTCATAGGACACAAAGTATGAAATTGGATGTTGGGTGCACGATCTAACTCCTTTCCTTTGAGCAATTGGCTTAGTAAAATGATCAGATACTCACAAATCATTAGAATAGGAGTCGGATTCAGTTTTACCTTGTATTCCCTCACTTGGAGTTGAACTCGGATTGTTTGCTTGACAAGGCGTGAGAATCTCAAGATGCTCTACCGGTTTAGGGTTCTTCTTCCGCCTGGTGTAGACTAGGAGTTCTTTCTCAGTCTCGAGTTTAGAAAGGGTGATATCACTCACGGGATCTTCTAACATCATGCTATTCCAAAACTGATATTCTTCTTGTATTTTCTCCCCTTGAATAACGGTTTTGGAAAAAAATGGGACTCTCCATGAAAGTCACATCCATAGTGATATATGTCTTTCTAGTGGATGGACAATAGCAGTTGTAACCTTTTTGATGAGGGGAGTACCCTAGGAACACACACTTACGAGACTTAGGGATCAAGTTTGCTACGTTGATGAGGGGAAATATGGACATAGGCTGAACATCCGAACACTTTGAGTGGTATAGTGTTCACCACTCGGCTTTGTGGGAGACTTGGCAAGGTGTACACTCTTGAAATAATGAAGCATCACCAGTCATATGGTATGAGGCTCCTGAATCAACAATCCACCCAGCGGAATCCTCAATTTTGACATGATGAATGGCTGAAAAAATATTTTTATGGGCAGCAGATCCCGTGGAGATAGTTGGGGCAATATTGGCATTTTGGTTGAACATCTTCTGCAACCATTCAAATTGCTCCTTGCTAAAGAGGTTTGGTTCCAAGCTTGACGGATTTTCCTTGTTTTCGGGGGCAGCAACAAAGATTCGGGCTTCTCTTTCTCAACTTGGCTTCCAATCAGCGGGCTTGCCATGGATTTTCCAGCAAGTGTCTCGAGTATGACTTGTTTTCATGCAGTGATCCTGAGTTTTCTTGTGTTTTGTGTCGTGGGCTGCATTGGCTCCTTTTGCTGCAAGGGTTGAGGCTACGATTCCTGTGGGTAGTGAGCTTCCTAGCATAAGTCTCTTCTCGAATGGATGGGAGTGGCTTGGTTCCAAGAATCCTCTCTTCATCGAGGGATTTGTCAAGCCCTAGAAGAAACTTGAAAACTCTCTCTTTCTTTATAATTTTCTTATATAGAGTTTGAAAGCAGGAATAATGCTTTACGTTTTTATTATTATATCAATTCTGTACATAGGGCTTCTATTTATAATACAATTATGAAAACTAAATGTCCTAAAATCGTGGCATAGAGAATAGGAAGTTTATTTGCTGAATCAAACCAAATTAGAAAACAACTCATCCTAAATCCAGAATCGATTCTCAGCCTAAAAATCCGGGATTTCAACACTCCCCCTCAATTTGGATCATAGATGTTGATCATGTCCAACTTGTTTAAGAAATCATCGAATTTTTGTCTTATGAGCCCTTTGGTGAAGATATATGCCGTTTGATCTTGAGTAGGAACGTAGGTCATGCAAATGATTCCCTTCTCCACTTTCTCTTTGATGAAATGTCTATCAACTTGCACATGCTTGGTTCTGTCATGTTGGACAGGATTAAGGGATATGTTAATTGCTGCGTTGTTATCACAGTAGAGTTTAACTGGGAACTCTCATCATTTGTTGAAGTTCTTCTAGGAGTTTTTTCAACCATAGTGTTTTTTAAGCCATAGTGCTTCACATATTCCTTGAGCAACTGCTTTAAACTCTGCTTCAACACTGCTTCGAGCCACCACATTCTACTTCTTACTCCTCTAGGTTACTCAGTTCCCCCATACAAAGGTATAATATCCTAAGGTGGACCTTTTGTCTTCAATCGAGCCTGCCCAGTCTGCATCTGTGTAGACTTCTATTCCCTTGCAATCGGTTTTTTTGAAGAGTAGTCCTCTGCCAGGTGAGCCTTTGAGATATCTGAGTATCTTGTACACTGCCTCCAGATGAGCTTCCCTTGGTGAGTGCATGCGTTGACTCGAACACATTTACTGCAAATGCAATGTCAGGTCTGGTGTGAGACAAGTATATTAGTTTGCCTACTAGTCTCTGATATCTATCTTTGTCAACCATCTTTTTGAAACAAGAAATCAGAGAGAAGAATAATTCTTGTTTGATTATTCTCATTAACCTTGTCAGAATATATACACTTAATGAGCCATAAGTCACGGCAATTAAGAGAGAAAACTAAGGAAAAGAATCCCTAAGGGATTATGCTAGAAAATCCTATAATATCTTCCTAATTTATAATTTCCTATTTTGACTAAATCAAACAATAAACGAAAAGAATACAAACAAATATTTACAATTAATTGACTAAGGCCCCGTTCATTTCGCTGATTCGAGTTTAGAATTAAAAACTCGAATCAGCGAACTAAACGGGCCCTAAATCTCCAACACTTTCTAGCATCTTCAGTCTTCTTTCCCACTTCAATTGGGGTGTCACTAGGTTTGCATCCAAGCATACTGGTCTCTGTGAGTAGATCAAGGACATATTTTCTTTGGGAGATAGATTCTTTTCTTTGATCTAGCAACTTCCATTCCCAAGAAATACCTCATTCGCCCCAGATCTTTTACTTCAAACTCTGTAGCTAGAATCCTCTTCAACTTTTCTATTTCTGCCTCATTATCGCCAGTAAGGATTATATCATCCACATAGACTATTAGGATTGTTTTCTTCCCTTTTTTGGCTTGTTTGAAGAACATAGTATGATCCGATTGTCCCTGTAGATATCCTTGGTCCTTTATTACTTTGGCAAACCTATCAAACCATGCTCTTGGGGACTGCTTGAGACCATAAAGTGACCACCTAAGTTTACATACCTGCTTCTCTTCCTACAGACTTCCTCTTCTAATTCTTCATTCAAGAATGCATTCTTTATGTCAAGTTGGTGAAGTGGCCAATCCAAATTGGATGCCAATGATAGGAGGACCCTTATTGTATTTAGCATTGCCACAGGAGCGAATGTTCTAGTCTGGTCCAGAACCAGTCGGTGCTGTGGAGGCAGGGAGTTTCAGCATCACCTTGCACCTATTCTCTTCTCGTCTTACCTCAGAAAAAACTTCACGGATACGGATTGAGGGCAACGATCTTCGGCCTAGGATTCATCCTCTCACTTCATCTAATTCTCGGTTCAGCCCAGCTAGAAATTCAAAGACTCTCATTCTCCAGCCTCTTCTTAAATTTTACGTTGTCTCTAGGGCATTCCCAATCTTCTTCGTAACTCAAATCAAGTTTTTGCCAGAGAGACTTTATCTCTGTGTAGTATTCAGTAACTTCTTTTTCCTCTTGTTTCATTTGCCATAACCGAGTCTTAATCTCGAATATTTGGGAAGAGTTTTCCACATCAGAGTATGTTTCTCTCACAGCATCCCAGACATCCTTTGCGGTAGGAAGAAACATATAGGTTTTCCCGATTGAGGGCTTCATCGAGTTGACCAGCCATGCGGTTACCATCGAGTTTTCTGACTTCCACTTCTGAAAGGAGGCATCGGTAGAGGATGGCTTCTTGGTTTCTCCGGTGAGATATCCCAACTTGCCTTTTCCATCGATCACCAGTTTGATCGATTTGAGCCCATTCGAGAAAATTCTTCCCGTAAGTTTCTCAACCGTGAACTGGAAAGTGGAATTCTCGGATCCACTCGACGTCATGGTGTTGGTGACTGTCGTCTCTGTTTCGCTCGTGATTGCTGAGGACATTCATTCCACCATTGAATGCCAAGGTTAGGGTTTCCTCGGCTCTAATACCATGAAAGCAGGAATAATGCTTTTTGTTTTTATTATTATATCAATTATGTACATAGGGCTTCTATTTATAATACAATTGTGAAAACTAAATCTCCTAAAATCGTGGCCTAGAGAATAGGAAGGTTATTTGCTGAATCAAACCAAATCAGGAAACAACTTATCCTAAATCCAGAAACCGATTCTCAGCCTAAAAAACTGGGATTTCAACAGAGTTGCATCTCTAGGACATTCCCATGCTGGACTATCAAACATATCCAATTGTCTCCAATGCCGTGTGAGACAATTATAGTATTGAGTGACATTTAACTCACCTTGCCGTAAATCGTGGAGTGCCCCATTGATCTCGAATAATTCAGTAGTGTTTTCGTTATTGGAGTAAGTCTCTTGAGCAGCCATCTATATTTCATGTGCAGTGTCGTAGAACAGAAAATTCTGCCCTATATTTGCGTCCATGGTGTTGACTAGCCAAGACATCACCATATTATTTTCTGCTTTCCAGATCTTATACTTGGGGTCATTCGGTTTGGGTGAAACAGCCACACCTCGTAAGGTAATCGTCCTTCCCTTTACCTGAGATAAACATCATCTCTGACTTGGCCCATTGGAGTGAGCCCTCTGTTCGGCTAGCATTTACACAGTCTTGACCGGCCATGGCTCCTGAGGTGTTTCCAGTTTCTGATGCCATATGATGGGTGATGGGTTAGGATTTTTCTCGGTTGATGACAGTAACTGAAGCTAGGGTTATGGCTTGAAATATTTCTCCTAAACCGGATTAGCAGCCTTGCTCTAATACCATGAAGCTTTCTGAGAGCTGGAATTAGGGTTTAGGAGGAATATGATTCTTATTCACCTTAGAAAAATCCACTATACAACCGAATATATATACAAGTTTAGGGATAACCACAGCCTAGTTTAGCCCGTTATTTTCAGCACCCTAGATAACAAAATTGGTAACTACTTATCTAGTAATTAGAGAGAAATCAGGAAACTAATCAAATAAGGAAAAAATGCAGCTGTACAAATCAGCCCTAATTACACCGGTTTTCCATAGTGATACTAGCTCAATTTTCACATAGAACAATAAGAATAGAAGGCAATCAGAGTGGTTTTATTGATCATCACCAACACTAGCTCATAAAATCTTACAACCAAACTAAGAAAAACGTAAAGAAAGCTTAGGATAGACTGGAGTATTCGAGAACTCCGGAGAACTCCTAACTTCGATGGTCATCGAGAGACCACCAACTCTCCCTAATCTCATTCTCCCAAAACTCTCAAAATCATAGCCGACCTCTAGTGAGTCACTAAGGCCTCGTTCACTTCGCGGATTTGAGTTTTCGATTCGAGCTAAGATGTAATATTTTATGAGAGCTTTTTACTGTAGCAAAAAATTTTGATGTGACATTTTCTGAGAGCTTTTTACTGTAGAAACCTAAAACTAAAAACTCGAATCGGTGAAGTGAACGGGGCCTAAGCCTTTTATTTATACTAATTCCTACTAACTCCACCAGCCCACTAACCAAACAAGTTCCCTAGTCATTAACGGATCCTAACATTACCCCCGCCCCCAAAGAAACACCTTGTCCTGAGGGTGTTAAGTAATCGCAAATGTGAGGACTCTTTGGATTTGAACGAATCGGTGCAAACGAAATGATCCATACAGAACTTGCTTCCTTTAAATTCTATCGTCTATAGTCAACCACGGTATCCTCTTGACGTTTCACGTAGAAACTCTAATGTAAAGCCTCATCGGATGACATTCTGAAATGCTTAAGCAAATGATTCTTCAATTCATTCCAACTATAGAATGGGCAACGATCATCCTGCCATCGATACCAAGCTAAAGCATAACCTTTCGTAGCCATTTTTGCAGGTTGGATTTTCTCACCGTTCGTCATTCTATAGAGCAAAAACTATTGTTCAGCTTGAAAGACCCACCCGTAAGGGTCTTCTCCGGCGAACAATATCATATCCATTCGTTGAAATCGTTGAACCTTTCGGCCCTCCAATAGGGTGTCGTGCCACCTTTCCCTCTCCCTGCTCGAAACCCTTGGATTGATTCTGAATCCAAATCGAGAAGAGCCAACTCGCTCTCTCAAATTAGATTGCAAAACCCAATCTCCCTCACCCAACTCAGATCGCCTAGACCTAACCCTAGTCGTGTCAAAACTTGAAGATCCAGTCCATATTTGGCTGTAATTGACTATAATCTTGCTGTAAGTTCTGAGGCCCAGCCCACACATCACCAAAATCATTCTCAATCACATCAGAATCGCAAAACTTAGACCTAGTGTTGCCGAAATTTTGGAACCGAACCCTAATTTTGTTGGAATCTACCCAAATCAGGCCGAACTTGTGTGACCCAGTTCGAATTTGGCCGGAATTAGCCTTAGACGCACCAGAATCGGGACACCCGGTCCAAATCCGGCCAGAATCACCTTTGAACGCACTGAGATTGTGAAGCCCGGCCCCATCTAGTTGATCTTGCTTCGGTTCGCGAAAAATCGCTTCAATCAGGTCGCATCTCTGGCATTTGATTTGCAAACTAGTTCGCATCAGTCATGGGTCGTCGTTCTTCTTGGATCTGAAAGTCTCAGCACTAGATCGTGACAAATGGCTCCAATCTTCATCAATCTTGCGCGATACCGGATCTAGCCGTCTTCCCTCTGTTTTCGCTTGCCGACGCAGTTTGTATGGTTCTGAACGCTTCACCACCGGCGGCGGTCAGCGGCTCTGGTTCTCGAAACCCCATAATTCTAGACTCTTCTCACCCTTTTTTTGTATTTTTTTTCCACAGGTTTTTTGTTCAAGAATGATGTCAAAAGATCGATGCTCTAATACCAAAATATTAGAAACCTGTAATACCAGCTCAATTTACACATAGAACAACAAAAATAGAAGGCAATCAGAGTGGTTTTATTGATCATCACCAACACTAGCTCATAGAATTTTTCAACCAAAATGTTAGGAACCCGTGATACTAGCTCCATTTTCTCGCAGAACAACAAGAATAGAGGGCAATCAGAGTGATTTTATTGATCATCCCCAAAACTAGCTCATAGAATTTTACAACCAAAATGTTAGGAACCCGCCATACCAGCTCAATTTCCTCATAAAACAGCAAGAATAAAAGGCAATCAGAGTGGTTTAATTGATCATCACCAACAAAGAGCTCATAGAATTTTACAACCAAACTAAGAAAATGTAAAGAAAGCTTAGGATAGACTAGAGTATTCGAGGACTCCGGAGAACTCCTAACTTCGATGATATTCGAGAGGCCACGAACTCTCTAATCTCAGTCTCCCAAAGCTCTCAAAATCATAGCCTACCTCTAGTGAGCTACTAAGCCCTTTATTTATACTAATTCCCACTAACCAATCATGTTCTCAAGTCATTATCGGATCCTAACATTACCACCACCCCAAAGAAAAACCTTGTCCTCAAGTTGTTAACTAATCGTAGTCGTGTGACTCCACTTCCTTCCAATCATGATGAGTTTGGATCTTGGAACATCAAACGGAATGATTCATACAGAACTTGCTTCAAATGTTCTTGTTAACTTTATTTTTTTAACATCACACTTTTGTTTGGACCCGAAATTGAGAAGCACTTTAGAGGCAGCGAAACCATGAAGCTCAACCTTAAAATCATCCTTGTAGCAATGGAAGACCTTGTTGGTTAGCTCAAAAAATTCATTTATAACAAAAACCTTCCCCCCACAGGCGTTATCTTACTACTGTGCATGTTCCACCACGTCAGAGAAAGCTGCATTGTTGTTGGTCAGAACATCAACAATGGAGGGCAGCTGCAAGTGTTCACACTCCATTCCTTTGTCAACAGCCCCAGACTCTAGAGTAACATCCTTGGAAAATTTTGATGTCATTGACATCTTGTTTTCCATATCTTGAAGCCCCTCATTACTAGCATTAGATTGAAAACCAACTTCATTTTCAATGCCTTGTTCCATCTTGCCATCAAAATTCTTCATAATCAAGTCTCCTTAAACATCCATTTAATCTGAAACATTTGTTGTTTGAGCTGGAAGTAACCTGCTTGAATTGCCTACCACTTGCTCTTTATCGACTTCCAATTTTGTAATGCCAACTCTCTCTAAAACCGAATTTGAAATCTCTTTCCCAAGTTTGGCAAGTACCTTGAATTATTGTCTATAGTCAGGCATGGTATCTGTTGAAAATCAGCCTATCTATGGTATCCTTGATATCCGGGAGATTTGGGAGCAGTTAAGGGTTGATTTAGTCAGCCCTATCTTTTAGAGAATAAAATCAGGACCTTATTATTCTGAGTTATTAGTTTCCTGGTTTGTTGCTGATTTGTTTGATTTGTTTCCTAGTGTGTTGAGATAGTCTCTGACCAGAATATGACTTTAAGTTCTAGGTCTTTTCTTGTATTCATTCTCCCAACTTTCTAATAAAACTCTTCCTGAGCAGTGTTTTATGTTTTTCTTCTCTGGTATCTTTTCTCACATGGTATCAGAGCCGGGATACCGTTGAGAGGAAAACGACATGGCCAATAGCTTTAAGCAGGCTCTCACTGGGTTAAGCAAGGGTGGAAAGGAGGGAGCTTCTACTGAATCTTCCCTTGTACTGAGCCTTACAATTATCCCCACTGCTTCTTTTGATAACTCCTCTCTGAACTCCTCCCTTCTAATCACTCCCTACAAACTAAATGGAAAAAACTTCCTTCAATGGTCAAGGTCTGTCCAGATGGTTATACGAGGAAGAGGAAAAATTGGGTTTCTTGATGGCTCCACAAAAAACCAGACCCAACCAACCCTGCATACACATTGTGGGACACCCAAAATGCCTTGTGATGTCCTGGCTCATCAACTCTATGGAAGAACACATTGGGTCATTATACCTTGTTCACTCCACGGCCAAAGTCATTTGGGATAAGGTGAAATTTGCCTATTCCGATCTGGAAAATCCTGCACAGTTGTGTGAATTAAGAGACCAAGCTAGGGATCTCAAACAAGGAAGTTTGAATGTCACAGAGTATTACACTACCCTTACCAAGCTATGGCAGGAACTCGATTTTTTGAGCCCAATGATTGGTGTGGTGAGTGTTTAGAAAAATATGTGAAACTTGTAGAAAAAACCCGCACCTATGATTTCCTTGCAGGGCTGAATATGGATCTAGATGAGGTTCGTGGTAGAATGATTGGAATCCGACCTCTACCTCAAATTGAAGAAGTCTTTGCTGAGGTCCGAAGGGAGGAGAGTAGGCGCAAGATTATGCTCGGTGATCCTAGAGGTACTGCCCAAACAGAGGCTTCTGCACTGGTCTCCAAAAGCTATGAACAAAACAGAAAACCAGACTTCTCTAATGAACCACGGCGTGCTAAAAGGGGGAATCTTTGGTGTGATTATTGTCAAAGAACGAATCACACTAAAGAAACTTGCTGGAAATTACATGGGAAACCTCTCAATCAGCACAACTGTGAAAATCAAAGGCAACCTGGACAGTTTCAAAAAGAAACTCGTGCTTACCAATCCAATGCTGAACGGGTTGAACAAAAATCTGGTGAGAATTTGGGCAGCATCAACCTCAGTAAGGAGCAACTCGAGCGTCTTTACAAGTTACTCTAGAAAAAGTAACTGGTACTTCTTAATTGCCCAGCAAGGTAATTTTCTTTCAGCCCTAAATTGTACAAAGGAAGAAAAAAATTCCTGGATTATTAACTCTGGAACCTCAGATCATATGACAGTTTGTGCTCAATTATTTTGCTCATATACTCCAAATTATGGTCACACTAAAGTGAGAATTGCATATGGAACCTTGTCTCCGATTGCTGGAATTAGAACTATTAAGATTAACTCCCTTGTTCTTAAGTCTGTCTTACATGTTCCAAATTTATCCTGTAATCTATTGTCAGTGAGCAAAATTTCTAAGGATTGTAATTTGTAGAAAAGGGTATCGACCCTTATGTAAAGATAGGAAGCTTACTAAAGATAGATCCTAAATCCTAAATACCGGCCCTGGAAAACAGATGATCATCTAGTAATGTCATGGCTAATTAATTCCACGACCACGGAGGTTGGAGAAAATTTTCTGCTTCACCGAACAGCCAAGGAGATATGGGAGGCTGCTCGGGAAACCGATTCCAACACAGAGAACACGTCAGAGTTATTTGAGATTGAGACTAGGTTATATGACCTAAAACAAGGAGATTTGAGTGTTACTCAATATTTCAATGCCCTCACACGTTCTGTTGGCTGCAATTGGACCTGTATGAAATCCATTCCTGGAAGTGTGCTAATGACTCTACATTGTATAGGCAGATTGTTGAGCAGAAACGAACAATCAGATTCCTCCTTGGACTCAATAAAGACCTAGATCAGGTCAGGGGAAGACTCATGGGAAGTAAACCTTTCCCTACTATCCGAGAAGCCTTTGCAGAAGTCCGGAGGGAGGAGAGCAGGAAGAAATTGATGATGACAGATACCAACATCACACCTGCAGCCGAAGGCTCAGCCTTATACACCCACAGTTTATCTCAAAACAATAGGGCTGGCAAAGGACGTCCATGGTGCGACCACTGCAAGAAGCTTGGTCATATAAAGGCGACATGCTGGAAAATACATGGCAATCCTACAGATTGGAAGCCATCTAATGGTCGATATGAAAGGGAGAATCGTGCAAATGCTGCAGTCACTACAGAAACCAGTGCAGAGGACAATCCATTCACCAAGGAGCAAATTGAGGCACTGCAGAAAATAATTAGCCAAGTTACAAATCCCGGACAGGCATCACACTCCACTGCCGAGCAACACACTAGCCTTCTTGCACATCAAGGTATTCCATCCAATGCTTTTATTGTCCAAAATAATCAATCAAAACCGTGGATAGTTGACTCAGGAGTCTTAGACCAAATGACTGGAGACTTCAACATTCTCAATAATTTTCAGCCTTGCACTAGTCACTCTGGAGTCAGAATTGCTGATGGATCATTCTCAACAGTGGTAGGGAGAGGATCAATTCATTTGACAAAGGATCTTCTACTTTCCTCTGTCCTTTATGTTCCTAAATTGAATTGCAATTTACTTTCCGTCAGCCAACTTACTCGTGACCTAAATTGTGTTACTAAATTCTATTCCAATCTTTGTGATTTTCAGGCAGTGGATTCGAGGAAGGTGATTGGCAGTGCTGAAATGCATGGTGGTCTATATCTGCTCAAGGAAAATAATCTCCAAAATAGACAAGTTCACTCGTCAAGTTGTGTTCCAAAGTCTGTCACTTTTGCTTCCAATTTTGTGTCTATTTCCAATTTTAATTATGTGTCAGTTGAAAGTCAAGTCATGTTATGGCATTATTGCCTTGGTCATCCAAACTTTGCTTATGTTGAGAAATTGTTTCCTCATTTGTTTATCAATAAAAAGGCCAATAGTTATCAATGTGAAATTTGTCAACTTACAAAACATACTAGACATGTGTATTTAAGTTTGCAATACAAACCCTCACATCCATTCTCTGTGATACATAGTGACATTTGGGGACCCTCACGTGTGAAAAATATCAATGGGGCTCGGTGGTTTGTAACATTCATAGATGACCATACAAGAACAACTTGGACCTTTCTAATGAAAGAAAAATCTGAAACAGCCACCATCTTTCATTCTTTTCATTCAATGATCTCCACTCAATTTCAAAGCAAAATTCAAGTCTTTAAAACCGATAATGCTAAAGACTACTTTAATTCCATTCTTGGTTCTCATCTGTCCAAACATGGTATCATTCATATAAGCTCTTGTGTTGACACTCCACAACAAAACGGAGTGGCTGAGAGGAAAAACAGACATTTGCTTGAGGTAGCCCGTGCCACTATGTTCACCAATAATGTACCTAAGCATTTCTGGGGGGAAGCCATACTCACAGCCACATATCTCATAAATAGGATGCCCAGCCGTGTCCTAAAATTTCAGACCCCTCGTCATGTCCCTATAAATGCATATCCACATATCCGCTCCTTTTCTTCTAACCTACCACTCAAAGTCTTTGGTTGCTCCTCCTTTGTTCACATCCATCACAATCACCGCACCAAACTTGATCCCAAGTCTCTCAAGTGCATCTTCCTTGGTTACTCCTCTAATCAAAAAGGTTATAAGTGTTATTCTCCAATCACTAAAAGGTATATAACTCCATGGATGTCACATTCTTTGAAAACCAATCTTACTTTCCCAAATCCGACATTCAGGGGGACAATTCAAGGGAATATCAGATTTGGGACCTCCTTCAAGACACTCAAGCAGCCAGTTTTTCTCCTCCACCAAAATTTGCCACTGTCCCGGCCATTGTCCCTGTCATTGAAACAGAAACAGTCCCGGTCCCGGTTCCTACACCAGAAACAGAACCAATGGTCTCAAATCCACCACAACTTTACACTACTCCTGAACTTTGTGTCTATAGAAGGAGAAGACCACCTGAGCACATAAAGGAAACTATGCAAAATCAACACTCTCAATCACCGGAACCAAGTCCTACTGCACCCGATGATCATAATGGTATGGATCCCTCATCTTATGACACTTGTGTTCCCATAATTGATGATTCAAATCTTCCAATTGCTCATAGAAAAGGTGTTTGCGGGTGTACTGGACATTCAATTGAGAAGTATGTAGCCTATGGGAAATTACAACCTTCTTACAGGGCTTTTATCACAAGCCTGGATAGTGTGAAGGTACTTGACTCTATTCAAGAGGCTCTAAAGAATCCAGCATGGAAAAAGGCAGTAGAGGAAGAGATTCGGGCTCTGGAAAGTAATAACACATGGATTCTTACATCATCACCTCTTGGTAAGAATCCTGTTGGATGTAAGTGGATATTCACTGTCAAGTACAAAGCTGATGGAAGTGTCGAGAGATTCAAGGCTAGACTTGTAGCAAAGGGTTTCACACAGTCATATGGGATAGACTAACAGGAGACTTTTGCACCTGTGGCTAAACTCAACACTGTCCGAGTTCTACTCTCTCTTGCAGTGGATCAAGATTGGCCATTATACCAACTTGATGTTAAAAATGCATTCCTAAATGGGGATCTTGAAGAGGAAGTCTACATGACCATACCTCCAGGGTTGGAAAACAGGTCAAACAACAGGCAAGTTTGCAAATTGAAGAAGCCATTGTATGGCTTGAAGCAATCTCCTCGTGCATGGTTTGACAGGTTTGCTAGGACTGTGATAGCTAATGGATATCAACAGTGTCAAGCTGACCATACACTGTTTGTTAAAAGCCAACCAGGAGGGAAGATGGCTATTCTCATAGTTTATGTTGATGATATCATCTTGACAAGAGATGATTCAGAGGAAATTCTCAAGTTGAAGAGGCTGTTGGCAACAGAATTTGAGATCAAGGACCTTAGGACTCTGAGGTACTTTCTAGGAATGGAGGTGGCTCGGTCTAAGGAAGGGATCGTCATATCCCAAAGGAAGTATATTTTGGACCTGTTAAGTGAAACAGGCTTACTTGGATGCAAACCTGCTGACACGCCTATGGATCCAACTAAAAGATTGAGCAGAAGTGAAGAAAGCAGCCTTGTTGACAAGGGGAGGTACCAAAGGTTGGTTGGGAAACTCATCTACCTATCTCATACTAGACCAGATATTGCATATTCAGTCAGTGTAGTAAGTCAACATATGAATAATCCAACTGAGGATCACTTAGCGTTGGATTTGCAGACCAGTTCGCATCAAATAAGGGTCATCGTTCTTCTCTGATCTGAACGTCTCAGCACTACATCGTGACAAATGGCTCTCATCTTCGTTAACCTCGCACAATTCCGGATCTGGCCGTCTTCCCTCCATTTTCACTCGCCGGCGCAATTCGAACGGTTCTGAACACTTCACCACTGGCGGCAGTCGGTGACTCTGGTTCTAGAAACCCCACGATTCCACCTCCTTCTCACCCCTTTTTTTGTAATATTTTTTTCCGCAGATTTTTTTTTTGAATAACGATACCAAAGATCGATGCTCTAATACCAAAATGTTAGGAACCTGTTATACCAGTTCAATTTTCACACAGAACAACAAGAATAGAAGGCAATCAGAGTAGTTTTATTGATCACCACCAACACTAGCTCATAGAATTTTTCAACCAAAATGTTAGGAACCTATGATACCACCTTAATTTTGACGCAGAACAAAAAGAATAGAAGGCAATCAGAGTGGTTTTATTGATCATCACCAACACTAGCTCATAGAATTTTACAACCAAACTAAGAAAAACGTAAAGAAAGCTTAGGATAGACTGGAGTATTCGAGGACTCCAGAGAACTCCTAACTTCGATGGTGTTTGAGAGACCCCCAACTCTCCCTAATCTCAGTCTCCCAAAACTCTCAAAATATCAACCTACCTCTAGTGAGCTACTAAGCCATTTATTTATATTAATTCCTACTAACTCTACCAGCCCAATAACCAAAAAAGTTCCCAAGTCATTAACAGATCCTAACATTACCCCCGCCCCAAAGAAACACCTTGTCCTCAAGATGTTAAGTAATTGCAGCTGTGTGACTTCCCTTCCTTCCAATCTTGATGAGCTTGGATCTTGGAACATCAAATGGAATGATTCGTACAAAACTTGCTTCAAATGTTATTGTTAATTTTATTTTTTCAACTTCACACTTTTGTTTGGAACAGTAGAAATTAAGAACCACTTTAAAGGTAGCGAAACCATGAGGCTCAGCCTCAAGATCATCCTTGTAGCAATGGAAGAGCTTGTTGGTCAGCTCAAACAATTCATTTATAACAAAAATCTTCCTCCCACGAGCGTTATCTTGTTGCTGTGCATGTTCCACCATGCCAAAGAAAGCTGCCTTGTTGTTTGTCAGAACATCAACAATGGAGAGCAGCTGCAAGTGTACACTCTTCATTCCTTTGTCAACAACCCTAGAGTTGCTGCGAACAAAATCAAATTCATCTTTTAAAATACAACAATGGACTCCACTGTTAACTTCTTTCACTGGTTTAGCAAACTCCGACTCTATAGTGACATCCTCGGAAAATTTTGATGTAATTGACATCTTGTTTCCCATATCTTGAAGCCCCTCATTACTAGCACTAGATTGAAAACCAACTTCATTTTCAATGCCTTGGTCCACCTTGCCATCAAAATTCTTCATAGTCAAGTCTCCTTAAACATCCATTTAATCTGAAACATCTGTTGTTTGAGCTTGAAGCAACCTACTTGAATTGCCTACCACTTGCTCTTTATCGACTTCCAATTTTGTAATGACAACTCTCTCTAAAACCGAATTTGAAATCTCTTCCCAGGTTTGGCAAGTAGCTTGAATTGTCGTTAGTCAGCCATGGTATCCTCTTCATGTTTCATTAAGAAACTCTCATGTAAGGCCTCATTGGATGACAATATGAAATGCTTAAGTAGATTTTTCAATTCATTCCAACTGTAGAATGGGCAGCGAGCATGCAAACATCGATACCAAGCTAAAGCATCACCTTTCATAGCCATTTCAGTAGCTTGGATTTACTCACTGTTCGTCATTCTATAGAACAAAAAGTATCGTTCAGCTCTAAAGACCCACCCATCTCGGTTTTCTCCAGCGAACAATGGCATATCCATTTGCTAAGATTGTTGATCCGTTCGGCCCTCTCATAGGGTGTCGTGCCACCTTTCCCTCTCGCTACTCGAAACCCTTGGATTGATTCTAACTCCAAATCGAGAAGACCCAACTCGCTCTCTAAAATCCGATTGCAAAACCCAATCTCCCTCACCCAACTTAGAGCGCACAAACCTAGCCCAAGTCATGCCAAAACTTGATGATCTAGTCCATATTTGGCTGTAATTGACTCTAATCTTGCTGTAAGTTCGTGGCCCAACCCAAACATCACCGGAATCAGTCTCAATCACATCAGAATCGCAAAACCCAGACCTAGGGTCGCCAAAATTTTGGGCCCCAACCCTAATTTCACCGTAATCCGCCCAAATCGGGCCGAACTCGCGTGTCCCAATCCGAATTAGGGCCGGAGTTAGACTCGGGGCCGCACCGAACTTGCAACACCGGTCAAATCCAAACCGAATCGGCTTCAAATGCACCGGGATCGTGAAATCCGGCCCGCCTACGCCGATCCCATTGCGAATCTGTTTCCGTTCACTTCAGATCTAGTTGATCTAGCTCCTGTTCGTGAAAAATCACTCCAATCAGTTCGCATCTCCACCGATCCCCCATGCCATCGTGTATCGCCCATCTCAGGTTGCATCTCTGGCGTCGTTCGTCGTTGTTGGATTTGCAGACCAATTCGCATCAGCCAAGGGTCGTCGTTCCTTTCAGATATGAACATCTCAGTACCAGATCGTGACAAATGGCTCCAATCTTTGTCAATCGTGCGCGATTTCAGATCTGGCCGTCCTCCCTCCGTCGTCACTCGCTGGTGCAATTCGTACGGTTCTAAACGCTTCACCACCGGCTGCATTCGGCGGCTCTGGTTCTCGAAACCCCACGATTTCAGACTCTTCTCACCCTTTTTTTTGTAATATTTTTTTTCAACATATTTTTTCTTTGAACAATGATGCCAAAGATCGATGCTCTAATACCAAAATGTTAGGAGCCTGTGATACCAGCTCAATTTTCACATAGAACAAGAAGAGATGGCAATCAAAGTGATTTTATTGTTCATTACTAATACTAGCTCATAGAATTTTACAACCAAAATGTTAGGAACCTGTGATACCAGATGAATTTTCACACAGAAGAACAAGAATAGAAGGCAATCAGAGTGGTTTTATTGATCATCACCAACACTAGCTCATAAATTTTTCAACCAAAATGTTTGGAACTTGTGATACCAGCTCAATTTTATCATCCTAATTTCTGTGTTAACTTTTGCTTATTCAGTTTGTTTGTTTTAAAGTCTGTTGTTATTGTATATTAGTATCAATATGTTGTTATTTTATTATTATTATGAAAGTTTTGAAAGCCTGTTAATTAGAACTATCTCGATAGTTTATATGTGATTCTAGTTTTTTTGTTCCAGATCTATGGTTCTAGTCTAGTGTTAATGGTTGAGTTTCTGCCATTTCACTGTGTGAAAACTGAAACTTCGATGGTTCAAGTTATTAGTTTCAATATGAAAAACTAGGAAAATTAATTGCATATACATGAATTTAATCTAGGTTTGCATTTAAATATGCCTATATTATCTTTTATATTTGAACAAAGTTTTTTTTTTCCATTAATTAACTTGTATGGTCATTTATTTGGGGGAAGGATGCTTGAATTTTGTTAATGATTTGCATTTTTGTCTTGTAAAAGGATCTTGATGAGAAAGTGGTCATTCCAACAAGGAATGAGGTTTCGGAAGGTGTCGATTGTGCTATTTTTGGTTATAGGCAAATGTGTACATGGAAGACTTAAACGAATTAAGGGGAATGAAAAACATTAAAAGTGTTTCATTGGTTTATACTTGATATAGTATTGGTACTCCAGTATCATTCACTAATTAATTGAAATCTGATAGCTTATTGCTTGGGATATTAAAGCAGATATTTGATATCCTCAATAGCCAAAATGCAGAGCTCAATGTTAAAAGCTAACTTTTTAGAGCTTCACAGTGAGAAACGTCAAATGCGTAGCTACAATCTCTCTCTCCCTCCCTCTCTCTTCCTCCCTATTTCACCCAATTATGATTCATATGATAGACCCCCTGGTCCTCCAATCCGTTTCACCTACGCTAGGAGAAAGCCTAGAAGGATGCGTTTTGACAGGGCAGGAGAGAATGAGCTGGAGGCTGATGTGGAAGAAACAGTTGGAGAGGAAAGAAGGACTAACGTGAAGAGGGCACTCAAGAGTGATGATCTCACCACGGAATAGGAGAGATGTGCCTCGGATCTCGAGAAAAGCCTCGGGAGAGGAGAGACGGTTAGCTGAGAGAGAAATAAAAGGAGAGGAACGAGAGAAGAGAGGGTATCGAATTGCTTATTGTATTTTGTCCCTAACAAGTTTGGGCTAGGAGCGCAAGGGGTCGCTCGAACACCCCCATATTTTCCCTGTAATTTGTCATTTGCAAGAATTAATCAAATCCTGCCTTAGTTTTCTTTTCAATTTCCGAATTCTCTGTGTGAAATCCTAACAGATTGATCTGAGGTCCTATCATCATAATTCTGTTTTCCAGAGTTGTAAACATTTTTTCTTTGTCTGATTTTGTTTAATTCTGATGCAAAAGTGTTTGGTAGAAGAAAAGAGTTAACTATATTCAAATCTGTTGGGGAAGTTCTTGAACAAATTTTAGTTCTTTCTCTGACATCTCTATCACACTATAGTTCATGTTTTTGGGAAACACATTGATAGGGTATGCATCTTCAATAAGGCCTTGTTTTGGATTCAAACACCATTTTGTTTGATTTATGTAATCTTTTGTTCTTGAACATCAGTTATTTCACTTTATCGTTTGTTCTATTGTCTGCGTTAATATTTTTTGTTTGTTCATTTTGTTCTTTTAAAAATCTATTTACTTTTATTATTACTATGAAAGTCTGCTAGAAATATCTAGATAGTTTATTCATGATTTTGGTTTACTGTTAATGGTTTAATTTTTTCCGTTTGATTGTGTGGAAAATAGAAACTTGATGGTTCATATTTGTAGTTTTGGTGTGAAAACTAGGAAAATTAATTGCATTGACTTGAATTTAATTTGGATTTGCATTTAAAGATGCTTGTAGTTGTGCTTTATCTTGGATTGAATGCTTATGCAAAAGATCAAAGGAGTGTCATTTGTTTGTTATCTTTACTCAATATTTAGTATTGAATACTGATATTCCTCAATTAATTGGAATCAAATAGTTTGCATAGTATACTGTAAAAGTCACTTTTCTAGAGCTTTACAATGTGGCGATCACTGATTTGTTGCCCCTGGAGAAAATTTCTGGAGTTGCTTTTGAGGATTAATGAAACAAGAAGGAATCCTTGCATGAAGGTAACTGTAGCGAGTGCAGGTGAGATTTTTAATCTACTGGAAGGAAAAATCTAGATAATTCTTCTCTTTCCGTTCTTTCATCTTTGGAGAAAAAATTTCATCTTTTTTGCCTACACATTCTATTTTTTCTCCTCGCAGCCGCTCATACTCTCTCTTTTCCATTATAATTTTTCTTAAGGAAGCAACATCCCAAAGGGTGAAGAGTTGATCAAATGTGGAAAATTGAATTTTTTTTTTTTTTTTTTTTACTTGGCTGGCTCAGAAACACACAAGACTAGTTGCATGAGTTTACTTATATTTTGGTATGTCTTGAAAGTTCTTATTATAATTTTTTATTCTTAATATATTCGATAGTATTGTCCCAGAGAAGCAGGAGTGATTTATTTATTTTAAAATTTAAATGTCCCCCTAGCTTTTTTTTTTTTTTCTTTTCGTTTTGTGAAAGAACCTGCCCAGGTTTTTTTCCGTTAATGCCATTTGATGCTTCTCGTTCTTGGATCCTAGCTTACACCCTTTCAATCTTTTTCACCCAATTTGAGTTGTGATTCTGTTTTATGGAATTGTAAACTTGTACACACACGCACTCACATTTTATATTTTGTGTGGTTTTGTTTAGTTTCAAAGTTTTAGGAGAGGACAAGATTTAATTGGATACTTTCACCTTTGAAAACTGTTTTCGTTCAATTGTTTTTTGGGAATTCTCAGTCAACTTTAGTTTTTTTCTCTTTTAAGGGGAATAGGAAATGGACCGTCTCTTCCATCTTTCTTACGCATTAGTTTGTGTTTTTGACAGTTCATTGTTTTCTTTCTTTCTTCTTCTTTTGTGTCATAATATCTCTTTTTGTCTAGACATTCTGTTTTTTCTCCCTACGGCCAGTCACACTCTCTTTTCCATTGCAATTCACATTAACAGAAGCAACACCAGAAAATACAAATGTGGAAAATTGAATCTGGTGTATTTTGATTTGTCTAAACAGTTCTCACCTTTTAATTGTATAATCTATCATAGCCACAATTTCACCAGAATCTGTGCATTGACTTGGAGAAACCTCCAGTATAGAAAATTACGCACACAAGGGAAGGAATATAAAAAAATAAGCCCGAGTATACTAGATTTGTTTTAAGTTACTGCTTTTGGCTAATGTTTATCTTAATTCTACTTGACTAATACGTAATTAGTTGCACTAGAGGCTGTCTTTAACATTTGGGTGAATGGCTGGCATTAGGATTGTGTTTAAACATAGTGATTTCGTTATTTTTTTTTTTCAGAACTTTGTACGTCGACATGGAAGTAGTATTTGTTTCTTTAATTCTTCGTTTTTACTTTTGATAAGCATAGTTATTTAGTTTTTAGCTCTCTTTGAAAGTTCAAATATATGGCTTTGATAATCATTTTTTTTTTTTTTTTTTTTTCTTTTTTTATTTATGTTTTCTTTCTTTTTGTTTGAAAGGATTTACGTTTTCTAAATGCATTCCATTTTGATAATAGCTGAAATCTAAAACTATTTTGCACTTGATTAGACTGAAGAATTTTATTATTCAATGATAGATTCATCACTTGGTTTCATTAAGTTCAGTTGTTGCATGTCATGAGCAAGAAAAAGTGAGTATCCTTGAATATTATTTTTTTTTATTATTTTATTTTTTTTGCATGTTTTAAAGTATGTACCTAAACACGGTTGTGAATTTTATACATCAGAAAATTTACTTTCCCATTAACCATACCTTTTACAAACTAACCTGGAGAAGGCACATAAGGGTATTGCTCGTGTGTTTACGAAAATCGGTTAGTAGTTCAGAGCATTTAGTTGTCTCTTTTTTTTCTTTTCTTTTCTCTTTTTTTCCCCTATGGTGTACTGTCGAGAGGTATTTTAGGCAGGAAACTAATTAGGAAAAATTAGTTTTAACAATCCTTGATTTTCAGAGATTGTGGTAGATATTCTTTCCTCTTTTCTCTCTATGTAAATTCTATATATATACCTAGCAATGTAATTATTCAAAGACACGGAGATACAAATATATTTTTCCTATTCCTAGTTTTCAGCATGGTATCAGAGCCCTAGGACGATTCTCTAGGGTTTTACGCCAAGTAGCCGCCCAAGGAGCCTTCATTGCTGCCGTCTCTTCCAAGGAGCCTTTATTGTTGCCGTTGCTTGCTACCAAACAGCCTTCATTGTTGCTGCTCATTAATACATTATCCTCTCCTTGAAATCCAATTTTTTTTCCCTTCTTCATTCAATTATGTCTGATTCCAAGGCCACCAATACTTCCGGAACTGCTGAGGAGGCTTCTCCTGCCCAGAAAATCGGAGACTTGCAGAATATTAGAGCCTCTTATCGACTCAATGGGAGAAACTATCTCAAGTGGTCCCAAGTTGTTCGCACGTACCTCAAAAGAAAGGGAAAAATCAGCCATTTGCTTGGGACTGGACCAGCAAAAACAGACCCTGGATTTGTGGCATGGGATGAGGAGGATTCGATGATTATGTCATGGCTGTGGGATTCAATGGAGCCAGCCATTAGTGATACTTGTATATTTCTGGCTAGTGCGAAGGGGATATGGGAGTATATCCAACGTACCTACTCGAAGACACGTGATGCAGCCTAGGTTTTTGAGATAAAGATCAAGACAAATGGAATGAAGCAAGGAGACATGGCTGTCACGGAGTATGCCAATTTTTTGCAAATGATGTGGCAGGAATTGGATCACTACTGAGTGTTCGAAATGAAGTGCCCGAATGATGCAGCACTTCTCAAGAAATACATTGAAGGTGACAGGGTGTATGATTTTTTGGCTGGATTAAATTCAGAATTTGATCAAGTTCGGTTACAAATACTCAGCAAGGAGGATGTTCCTTCACTAGAAGAGGCCATCTCAATTATTTGGGGAGAGGAGAGCCGAAGGAGTGTGATGCTAGAAAAACCGAGTGGTATGGAAGGGACTACCCTAGTGACTAAATCAGAACATCAGGAGAAGAATAAGGATGACCAACCAAGGAATTCAGGAAGGGAGAACTAGAGAAGGGAAAATAGAGATAGTCTGTGGTGCACCTACTGCAAGAAGTCGAGGCATACCAAGGAAAATTGCTGGAAGTTGAATGGTAAACCTCCAAGCAGTGAGTGGGGAACACGTGGTAGACAACAGAGGCCACAGGCTCATCTCACGGAGCAAGCAAAGGCTGAAGAAGGAGCGGACAACCAGGGATTTAAGGGAGAAGAGATAGGGTTCAAAAGGGATGAGATTGAAAAATTAAGGAGTCTATTGAGTTCTCTTGAAAAACCATTCGGAGCTAGTTCCTTAGTTCTCTCAGGTAAACCAGTGATTTCTTATGGATTGCACGCTTCTGGAAATTTTTTTGATGATTCTTGGATATTAGATTCTGGAGCAACAGACCACATGACACACTCACATTTTTTCCGTACATATACTCCTTGTCCGAGTAATAGGAAGATTATCGTGGCAAATGGAGAATTAGCTACAGTGGCAGGTTTAGGAGAGGTTTATATTAATCCCTCCGTGGTTCTTAAAAATGTCTTGCACGTGCCGAAGTTATCAGCTGATCTTATCTCTATTCAAAAACTTACAACTGACCTTAAGTGTTGTGCGATATTTTTCTTGTCTCATTGTGTTCTTCAGGATTAGGTCTCGGGGAGGAAGATTGGACTTGCTAAGGAAAGAAACGGTCCCTATCACCTAGAAATTTCAAAGAAAACCGCCAATAACTTGCATGTGTCACTTCTCAGTTCCTCCAATAAAGATGCCATTTGGCTTCACCACTATCGTCTTGGTCACCCATCCTTTAGAGTCCTACAACTTATGTTTCCACAATTGTTCATAGGAATAGATGTTTCTGAGTTTCATTGCGATGTTTGTGAACTAGCAAAATATACTCGTGTTCCTTTTCCTATCAGTAATAAAAGAAGCGTTTTTCCTTTTCAATTGATCCATAGTGATATTTGGGGTCCATCTACTATTCCTAATGTATCAGGGGCTCGTTGGTTTGTCTCATTAATTGATGATTGCACATGTGTAACCTGGCTGTTTTTACTTACACAAAAATCTGATGTTAGTCATATTATTCCCAGCTTTCACTCCATGATCCAAAACCAATTTGGGGTGAAAATAAAAACCTTTAGGTCAGACAATGCTAGGGATTATTTCAACCAGGTTTTATCACCCTATTTTCAAAGGGTAGGAATTATTCACACTTCTTCTTGTGTAGATACACCCCAACAGAATAGGATAGCTGAGAGGAAAAATGGGCACCTATTAAATGTTACTAGAGCCTTGTTGTTTCATGGGAACATGCCTAAATCCTATTGGGGGGAAGCCGTCTTAACAGCCACACACATGATAAATAGATTACCTTCCCGTGTACTTGACAACAAGAGTCCTATGGCAATTCTTAATACCCATTACCCTCACTTTAGAACCTCAAATGGCCTTATACCCAGGATATTTGGATGTACAGCCTTTGTACATGTCCACCGCCCAAACAGAGGGAAGTTAGACCCCTGTGCAACCAAATGTATTTTTGTTGGGTATTCATCCACACAAAAGGGGTACAAATGCTATCATCCTCTATCAAGAAAATTCTATATCTCAGCCGATGTTACATTCTTTGAAAACAAATCCTATCGTTTGAGTCTTTTGAACCACTTGATCTTCCATCTACATCTCATTCCCCTTTAGCCATCACTCCGGTCATTCCATCAAGTCCTTCTCAAGAGCCTAAGCCTTCCAACACAGAAACCGCCGAGTCTTCCAACACAGAAACTGATCCTACCTGTCAACCCCAAGAGCCTGTGTCCAGTCAAGTTACTGAGGTTCATCCAAGATTTTCTCAGACTATACGAGAAGGGCAAAAGCCCCAAACCTGACACAAGTCCAAGAGACCAACCCGAGTCTTGAGAATAAAGGCATGGTGAGTACAAATTCACTCCTAGACACTAAAACAGTTGAAGGTTTGGCAGATGACTCTCATTTGCCCATTGCGATCAGAAAAAATTCTGGAGAATGCTCCAAGAGGCCACTTTACCCTCTTTCCCATTATGTCTCACCTAAACGCCTATCACCTTCTCATCAGAGATTTATGGCTAGCCTAAACACAATCTCCACACCAAACACAATTTCAGAGGCATTATTGAAGGAGGAGTGGAGGAATGCTATGAGAAAGGAATTAGAGGCTCTGGAAAAGAATCAAACATGGGAGATAGTTGAGAGACCACAAGGAAAGAACATAGTTGATTGCAAGTGGGTATTTGCATTGAAGTACAAGGCTGATGGAACTCTTGAGAGATAGAAAGCAAGGTTAGTTACAAAAGGGTACACTGAGACTTATGGGGTAGATTATTAGGAGACGTTCGCTCCGGTGGCAAAAATGAATACCGTGAGGACTTTAGTGTCATTAGCAGCCCACTTTGACTGGCCATTGCTACAATATGATGTGAAAAATGCCTTTCTCCATGGAGACTTGGATGAGGAGATATATATGAGCATACCGCCTAGAGATGTCAAACGTGCCGTGCCGGGCGGCACGCACGACGCTGACCCCCAGGCCCGTCACGGGCCCGGGCGGCCTGAAGAAAAACTGCAGCCCCCCGCCCGTGCCTGGTCCATGAGGGCCGGGCTCGTGCCTGGGCCCAGGCCCCCAAGGGCCGGGTCCATGAGGGCTGGGGCCCCTTCAAGGGGGCCCTGGCCCCAAGGGCCGGAGCTCAAGGACCCAGGCCCCTTCAAGGGCCGTGCACAGGCCCCGGCCCTTGAAGGGCCGACCCTTTTTTTTTTTTTTTAAAAAAAAGTTATTCAAAAAATATATATCATATGCCCCAAAAGATGTGATTTTATTGAATTGACGTAATAGGAGTACACATAAATGATCGCCTCGTTAAAAACCTTGCTAAGTAAAACCCGTGGGAGATCGGGACAAAACCTCGTGAAGGAAAAAAAGAGTGCGGTAGCTAGGAATAGTAAATTACAAATCTAAGTACTTCCGAAGATTCTCGTTATTTCTAAGTTAGAAAAATATTCTTGCATCGAATCATCTCGTGTATTGTTGTTTTTCGTCTTCTCGCATCTTCCCGCCTTTAACGCACATTAGTCCCTCCAAGATGTTTGGATGCATTCGCTTCTCTTCTTGTCAAGAATTCGGTTGCTTGCGCTAAAAAAGCTTGCTCGATGCTACCGTTGATACCGGGTTGTCGAAATGTCATGAGCTATTATAGACAAAGTTGGAAAACGATCTGTCTTGCTCTTCCACCATTGTAAGATGTCTAGTTTGTCGTCATCGATTACAAAATTTGCTTCAAAATATTTGACTAGTTCCGTAGACGCTTGTGTTGAGGGGCGATCCTGCCGCCGTTTTCTTTTTCTTCAAGAAACTCCACGACGATCCTTTAGGCCCCGAACGGTAGTTGATGACGAAGTTCCCCGTCTTTTTGACTGTGCTATATTTTACTTCATACAAACTAAAAACTTTTTTTAACATTTTCTTAGCATCGGTTATACTTAGTTGCATATCTATATTTAAATTCTCTGCATGTAGCGATCATTAATGATTCGGTTCCATCTACTCCGCACCTAGGATCTAAAATTGTTGCCAATGCATATAACATAGGACAACCCGACCAATAATTTTTAAATTTATTTTCCATTAAGTTAACTATATTTTCAAAAAGTTATGTATCCCTATAATAAGAAAATGTTTACGAAATATTAAATAGTTGATGTAAAGCTAAATGTGCGGTTGGATAATAAACACCGAAAGTAATTCAAAGAGTAATCAAAAAACTTCTAAAAATTTAAAAAATACTCAACAATTTGCTAATCGAATCGAAAATTAAAATTTGATCGTTCTTCTTTGTTTACATATGTCGTGATAAGTCGTGAATATGGAAGTGCCGCCTTCAACATTAAATATGTTGAATTCCACCTATGTCTCACGTCGCTTGGAAACTTTCTTGGGCGATCCGATCGTTCTGCAATATTGTTTGAATTCTTGGAGCCGAGCTCGAACTAGATATGAAGGAAAATGCTTCTCTAATATTTGTAAGATTAATTGAGATATGTTCAATTCCTGCTTGAACTACTAAATTAATTATGTGACATGCACACCGTTGATGAAAAATTTCCTCTCCAAATGCCGGTTTCAAACTACGTTTAAATAGATTAATTGCAGCTGTATTAGCTGACACATTATCAAAAGTAATTGTTAAAACTTTATCCTCTATCCCATAAAACCCAAAAATTTCCATTATTGTATTAAAAATAGTCATTGCGTTATGAGGATATGGACATAAACGAAAACCAATTATTCTTTTTTTGTAAAACCCAATCGTCATCAACATAGTGCGCGGTGACACATAAATATCCAGTTTTATTACACCCTCCCACAGGATCGGAAGTGCAAGACACGGTAGCATTAAAAGTCCTAAAATTATCAACAATAGATTGTCTCATTGCATAAAAAACTTTCATGCAATCGAACGGGTTGTGTTTCTACTTACACGTTTAAATTTTGGGCAAAAGGCTATCTGAATGAATTCTTGAAGGAGGCATCATCTGCAAAAGAAAGAGGCAATTCGGCACTAGCTAGAAATTTAGCTAGTGCCTCACGAGCACGCCAGCATCGTATGTAAAATTTTGTAACCCATGTGATGTGAGTGATAGTGTTTGTTGGCGGAGTTTACACTCCCACCTTGGTGCAACAGTAGACATGCTTTCCAATGTCTATCCGGATGACCAATATCCCCCCCCTTTTATTAGAAAAATGCTTTTTACAATATTTACATACCGCACGCAATTTCCATCTCACCTGTTTTTGGATTTGGTCGGGGCTCCTCGGTGAAATGTTGCCATGCCGGAGAAGTTCGCGGTCTTTTTTTCTCTCACATCTCCAGCTTCCTCGTTGTGTCTTTGAAGCATTATCCACGGAGCATTTTCTGTTCAATGGGGGTAGGGGTTGGAAGGCATCATTTCTTCTTCTTCCTCAAAAATGTCTCATCACCAAGTTCGGGAATAGCGATTGCCGTTGAAATATGGAAAGTTTGGTGAGGCCATTTTCTGAAATTGATAGAACTTGATTGAACTTTGTAAATGAAAGAGTTAGAAAATGAATGAGAGTGAATTGAGAAGATGAAAGAGAGAAGTTGAGAGATAGAATGAGAGTGAGATGAGAAGATGAGAGTGAATTGTTGTGTGAGATTTATGGTGGAATTAAGGGGTATTTATAGGGAATTTTAGGGTTAAATTTGTGTATTTTTCCGTTGGGCCCTTCGCGGGCCCAACGTGCAGCACGTGACGGGCCTCCCGTTTGGCTCGTCACGGGCCAAACGGGAGGCCCGTGACGGGCCAAACGGGAGGCCCATCACGGGCCGAACTTCAAAGCCCAATGAAAGGCCCAGGCCCAAATCAACCAAATTTTCGGGCTTTTTTCGCGGGCTTGGGCCGTGGCTTGGGGGCGAATCCGGGATTAGGCCGGGCCGAATGGGCCGTGCCACGGTCCTCCTCGTGCTTGGGCCGAGGGCTGAGAGGTTGCCCAGCCCTTGTCCATTACACGTGCGTGCCGGGCACGGCCCGTGCAAAAGAACCAACCGTGCCGTGCCGAATCATGCACTATTGCGGGCTGGGCCGGGCCGTCCATGGACAGCCCGGCCCATTTGACACCTCTAATACCGCCAGGGTTTGAGGGGAATAAAACCAGTGACAAAGTCTGCAAGCTTAGAAAGGCTCTATATGGGTTGAAACAATCCCCTAGAGCATGGTTTGGCAGATTTGCTAAGGTAATGACAGATTTGGGTTATAGGCAAAGTCAAGGTGATCACACGTTGTTCTTCAAGCATTTGGCCTCAGGGGAAGTGACTGCCTTACTTGTGTATGTTGATGATATTATCGTGACCGGGAATGATGAGAAGGAGAAAGGTGACTTAAAGAGAAGATTGATTCAGGAATTCGAGATAAAGGAACTTGGGAAATTGAAGTATTTCCTAGGGATTGAGATGGCATACTCTAGACAAGGCATCTTTGTATCCCAACGGAAGTATGTGACTGATCTTTTGATGGAAACTGGAAAGGCTGAGTGCAAACCGATTGCCACCCCTATGGAATCAAACCAAAAATTAAGTGAAGCAAGAGAAGAACCACCAGTGGACAAGGGAATGTATCAAAGACTAGTTGGGAGACTCATATATCTTACACACACTTGGCCGGATATAGCCTACTCAGTGAGTGTGATCAGCCAATTTATGCATGATCCTAGAGAGCCTCACCTTTAAGCTGCACATAGAATATTACACTACTTGAAGGGCAGTCCTGGAAAAGGAATTTTGTTCAAAAAGAACTCTACTTTGACGTTAGAAGCATATACAGATGCAGATTATGCAGGTTCTATAGTGGATAGAAGATCAACAACTGGCTATTGTACATTTCTTGGAGGAAATCTGATTACATGGAGGAGCAAAAAACAGAATGTTGCGGCTAGATCATCTGCAGAGGTTGAATTTCGAGCTGTTGCTTAAGGGATGTGTGAACTACTTTGGCTGAAAATTATTCTAGATGATTTGAGAGTCAAGTGGGAGGAACCTATGAAGCTTTACTGCGACAACAAGTCAGCAATCAACATCTCTCACAATCCTATTCAACATGATAGGACAAAACATATTGAGATTGATAGGCATTTCATCAAAGAGAAGTTGGAAGAAGGACTCATATGTATGTCTTATGTTCCTTCAGGAAGTCAACTGGCCGATGTTTTAATAAAAGGACTAAGTGGATCTAATTTTCATGAGATTGTAACCAAGCTGGGAATGGAAGATATTCATTCCTCAACTTGAGGGGGAGTGTCGAGAGGTATTTTAGGCAGGAAACTAATTAGGAAAAATTAGTTTTAACAATCACTGATTTTCAGGGATTGTGGTAGATATTATTTCCTCTTTTCTCTCTATGTAAATTCTATATATACCTAGCAATGTAATTATTCAAAGACACAAAGATACAAAGATATTTTTCCTATTCCTAGTTTTCAACATGTACATCTACTACTACATGATTGCTTATAATTTTTTAATCTTAATAGTTTCGATTAGCAGTTCAAAACTTTTCTTCATAGCTTTTCGGTTAGCACTTCTTCAGTTTTTATGAAAATCGGTTACTAATTCAAAGCTTTTAGTTGTCTCTTTTGTTTTTATGGTGTACCTCTACCACTACATGATTGCTTATAATTTTTTTAATCTTAATAGTTTCGGTATGTTCGCTATTAGGAAAAAAGGATTAAATCCAGATAGATTATTGTAGACTTTTAGAGAAGAGAAAAGGAACTTCTTATTCCGCATTCATAATCACTTCATACATACCGGTCTCCTTATATAGATGAGCCAGAAAATAACAAATAAAGAGAAATAAAATAAATAAGGAAACAAATCAAAAAAAAAAAAAGAAAGAAACTGCCTAAACACTAATCCCATGACTTTAGGGAAATTATTCAGCCAACAATCCTCCTACACAATTACTCTATATTCGGCCACATACAGCAATAGGATAGTCAATCATTCCAAATTTACCGACACTCTTGTCAAGTTGGTGCATAGATATTAATCATGCACAACTTACTTACAAAGAACTCAAAATTCTGCCTACGTAACCCTTTGGAGAAGACATCGGCAATTTGCTAAGTTGTAGGTAGGAAAGGTATACAAATGACTCCATTTTCAAGCTTCTCCTTTATAAAGTGTCTATCAATCTCCATAAGCTTTGTCCGATCATGTTGAACTGGATTATTAGCAATGCTAATAAAAGATTTATGTCACAAAACAGCTTCATTAGAAACTCCACTAGTCTACTAAGTTCTTCCAATATTCTCTTTAACCAAAGAATCTCACAAATCCCTTGAGCCATTGCCCTATATTCTGCTTCTGCACTACTCCTAGCCACCACACTCTGTTTTTTACTTCTCCAAGTTACCAAATTTCCCTATAGGAAGGTAAAATATCTAGAGATAGATCTCATGTCCGTCACAGGGCCACCCCACCGCATCGATTGTAGACTTCAATCCTCCATTGATCACTTTTCCTAAAAAATAATCCTTTCCCTGGAGTTCCCTTTAAATATCTTAAAATTCTGTAAACTGTGTCTAAGTGTTCTTCGTAGGGAGAATGCATAAACTGACTCACCATACTAATAGCAAAAGAAAAGTCTGGTCAAGTGTGGGATAAATAGATTAACTTTCCCACCAGGCGTTGATATCGACCTATGTCTATAGGAACTCCTTCCTTAACCTCCCCAAGCTTTGAGTTAAATTCTATAGGAGTGTCTAACGCTTTACAACCACTCATTCCCGTTTCTTCCAACAGATCTAGCATATACTTCCATTGGGAAACTACTATATCTTTCTTAGACCTAACAAATTCCATTCCAAGAAAGTATCTAAGCAGTCCTAGATCTTTAATCTCAAACTCAGTAGAGAGGCTTTTCTTCAGCTTATCCTTTTCCTCATGATCATCGCCAGTGAGGATAATGTCGTCTACATAGACAATCAAAACTGCAATTCTACCTTCTGCAGAATTCTTCATAAACAAAGTATGATCAGCCTACCCCTATAAGAAACCTTGAGTCTTTACAAATCTTACAAATCTATCGAACCAGGCCTTCAGGGATTGTTTAAGTCTCTAGAGAAATATAGAGAAGAAAGAATTATGAAATTGTATATTCAATAGGTGTACAACACATCCTTAAATACTAATTACAGAGGAAACTATTCCAGGAAAGACTAGTAAATATGGAATTTAATTGCTGTACAAAATCAATCCTAATCACTACTTTCCTAATCTTCTTCAATTAGGCTCTTTGACTTAATCTCCTATGATTAGCCCAATATCTTCCATAGTCGGTATAATTGAAACCGAATCTTCATATCTTCAACACTCCCCCTCAAGCAGGCTTGTAGATGTCTTCCATAGCTAGCTTGCTTATTAGGAACTTGAACTGTCTCTTCTGTAGTCCTTTTGTAAGTATATCAGTAGCCTGTTGAATGGTTGGTACATATGAAATACAGATTAGGCCACTCTCAATTTTTTTTGTAGAAGCATGAAATTAGAACCATTTTCAATTTACGTATATTTTTTGTGAGAGAAAACACTGTAGCGAATCAACAAATCTTGTACCCTAAATAGCTCATAACCTGTACAGAATTTGTAAAAACCTTTTCTTTGTCTAAGTTACTTGTTTCATTGAGATCTACAAGTTTCATGTTGCACCCTAAGTCTAATTCTACCATCTCATGTGTGCTTTTACTTATAGGCCAAAACTTTAACGGTAGTTTTCTATGCTTTATATTCTGAATTTGACAAAGATTTCTTCTTGAGATTTGCTCTATTTACTAATATCTACAACTTTTATCTGTGGACCTGCAATGCTTTCTTCAAAGCTTAGTGCTTCTCCTAGGTTGATCTACTTTCTAAGAGAAGAAAAAACTAACTTTAGGCTCTAGTTTAAAAACATAACAAATCTTGAAGAAAATTAACGTTTGGTTGGAGGATTCATAACATGATTTGAATCATTGTTCATAGTTTGCTACAGTATTTTCTCTCACAAAAAATACACGTAAATCGAAAATAATTCTAATTCATGAATCAAACGTCTAAATATTAACAAAACTCTTACCTAAAACACCTAACCCAACTTGCACTTGATTTTGTGCTAATAGTTGATTTATCTTGAGTCTAATGGAAGAAAATTTAGAGAGAGAGAGAGAGAGAGAGAGGTGTAGGGGGCCGATTTGAGAGGAGGAATTGGATATGATTTTTCTTTCTTTAAGTAATAGAGATTAGAGAGCAAATGAAAAATGGTGATTTCTAACTCTACCTCATCCTTTATATAGACAAGCTTATTGGAACCTACATGCAACAAAATTTTTACTCATCTACTCCTACAAAAATGCGGGTACACAAGGAAGAGACAAACTTGATTAAAGAATCTAATGGTAGTGGCTTGCTTTACATTCTATTATCTAACATACATATGCCTACCCCATTATTTTAATCCTTTACTAAATACTACCTTTAAAGCTCTTCGTTAGAGGTGTAAGTTTAGACCTCCGGCCCGGCTCGTACTGGACCCAGCGGCCTAAAATAAAATTTTGAACCAGTCTGGCCTGACTTTAAAAGATAGAGGATAGATCCAGTCCAACTTTAAGTCTAAAAAGTTTAGGATCGGTCAGGCTCAATCCAAAATTTTATACAGTATTTTTCACAAAAACTTTAAAAATATGATGTTTAAACTTTCTCAATTCAATTTTAAAAGAGAGAGAGTCAGCCCAAATTCTAAACTTAAAAATTTAAAATTGGATCCGGTCATTTCGAATTAACAATAACGAGCTACGAACTGACTTTTTTAGCCACCTTAACTTGCAGCTCTACTCTTACTCTTGGTCCATAGCGTCTCCTCTGTCGATTTCAAGCATTATTCTAATCCTATCACTAGTCATATGTAAAAGTTGATAATCCTCCTTATCACCCATTGGTAACTTCGGCCACCTTTCATCATTTTCAATTATTTTTTAAAATGAAATTTATGCCACTGACTTCAAACTACCTAATCTAAACCCTTGGAATCAGCTTTCTCTAGACATCATTCCAGCCTAATAATGTATTTGACAAGTTCATATCACTCTTTAAAGCCTATTTGTTAAGTGAATTGCAGTGAAGTTGTACAATGACAGCAATTTCTAACTTTGCTGACCGTATGACATGCGCTTGGCATGATTAACTTATTGTTAAAGATAACTTTCTAGTAATAGAGAAATATATGTTATGAATTTTATGTTGTCAGTAATTCTCAGTGCTTCTCATTTCACCAATTTAAGTTTAGAATTCGAGTTTTTATACAGTAAAAAGCTCTCAGAAACAGTCACATCTAACTTTTTTACTACAATGAAAAGCTCTCATATAAAGTTATATTTCAATTCGAATTAAAAACTCAAATCAACGAACTAAACAAGCCCATATGAGTCTTGCATTAGTCAATTTGATCTCTATACTGACTCGCTAATTAAAATAATTGGCTATTTCGGTTATAATCTTAGAATTTCCTTTTTGCATTATACATTCATGTTGAAATTTGGCGGGATCTCTGTTCTCGAAAATTTTGTAGCTTGCACTCTTAATTTCCTGTGCAATGAAATTTTTGCAAATTAAATTTCAATAACTGTAACAAAGTAAATTTCTTTAATTCTCATCACAAGATAATATGGACATAATTCAACAGCCTATCAAAGAATTTATTGTCTAAATCTTGACAAATTTTTCAAGATTTAGTTTGTTATTAGAACCTAAATTCATCAAAAGTATGACAGTTTATTTAATTCAAATTATAATCACAAACTACATTGATGTAAAACAAAAGTGTACTAAGAAAATTATTGTGTAAAGTTTGATTAATATCATGATTTATCTTCGTGAACTTCTTGGGTAGTACACGACATTTTCAGTTTTCTTGCAACCCAACCCCACTTTTCAAATGTTTGTCATCCGCCATCATATTCCAATTAAAACCAGAAAAATGACTCAAGAGATGCTCGTATTTTTTTTTTTTCTAAAGACATGATGAACCCACTTTTACTCAACTAAAGACTAATTAATCCTTATAAAAAAAAAAATTACTAAAAATTATATATGTATCTCAAACTTTTATGAATGAATCGTTATTTTTTTTTAATGGTTAATTTCATAAAATGTCCATTATACTATGTATTTTTGTTTAACATGCCTTTTAAATTTTTAAAATAGTTGGTTTCACCATTTAAAATATGTAATGATTCGAAACATCTCTTAACTAATATAATTTCCTAAATACCCCATAGAATATTGGTTTTGTATCAACTTATTCCTTGATATTTTATAATTTTAAAATTTTGTAAATACTCCATGAATTATTTATATAAGTGCAAACATATTGTCATATCATATTTAAATCTGAATCGGATTAGCAACATCTTTTTGAATGCAAATAGATTACTTCAAAAACAATTATAGTTTATCTAAAATATATTTAAATTAAACACACTTTAACACTTTAATACACAATATAACACCATAAATTCTAAATAAGTGATAAAAATGAGCTCAAACTCAAAAAACTTAAACAAAAACTAAAATTTCTGCCTAGTATAAGATTTCTATTGATGAATTTAAACCAAGAGAAGGTTATCATGTGATAGAGAAAATTACTAACTTATCTTTAAAAGTGCACGGGCTTAGCTTGGCTTGGCTTAAAGTTGTCCTGGAGATGAAATTTCATAATGGTATAGCTCATGGGAGATTTAATTAAATATGATTTTTATGTGATTGAACTTCAAATGACCTTGAAATACGGTGGAACCAATTATAGGTAATAATACACATATATATATTAAATTCTCTTTTTTTTTTTTTTTGACATTGTCTGCGTATTGTGGAATTTCATGATTTTCTTATCCTAAATGAAGATAGAAGGGAAGGCTATAGAATGAAACTAAAGCTGTTTTTTGGAGCCTTGAAAGGTAACGCTTTCTTCTGTTCTTTTTTCTTTTAATAACTTTGGTTCGATTAATTTTCAACTCTTTAGTTTTATATTGATCAATAATCCATTATAAAATCTGAATTTAGCTTTGTGGGCTACAGTAGGGATGATAGATAGGCAGAAGCAATCAACAATATCTGAATGAGTGGATTACAAGTACAACAATATCTGAAGTAGATATTCTTCTTTTCTTAAGTTGCTGTGATTACCGATTCAAAATGTTTATAAATGCATTATGAGTAATATGAAGTTTTGTTTAGAAGTTGACACCACCTATTTTACTTTTTTACACACATTCTTAAATCACCTTGTATTATATTTGTTATAATCCTATTAACATTTCAGAAAAGCTACAATTAAATCACCTCACATCCTACTTTTTACACACATATTCTTAAATTACTGCATTCTACTTGTTACACACCTTCTTAAAATTTCAAAAAAAAAAAACTCTCTGCAACTAAATAAAGCAATAAGAAGTACTTCAAATTATACAAGAAATGAAGAAATTCTTGTTTTTTAATCAAGAGTTCCAAACAACATACACAATGTGTACATATTAATTCCAGTCACGTAAATGACTAAAATCATATAATTAGTTCCAAGAATATCATCAATATCTATTACGTAACAAATTATAAAATTATATAAGTTTTGAACAATTATATGACTATTACTATCACTGTAATTTTGGAAATTCTGATATTGTTATATAAGTGATATGTACCTAGAATCTACAAAATTCTTCCTTCTCGGCAAATAAATTAGAAAAATGTGACCGTTTTGACAGTAAAATCATGAATTTGGTTGATTCTTAGAGACCCAATTTTTAAGTCGACCACTTCGTAGGTTGCAATTATTCTTGTGGTTTTGCTTTCACCATTTGGGATATTTCAATTGTGAAAAGAATTCTCTAGTGTTTTTCTTTTTCTCCCTTGTAATATGGTGGATTCATGTATAATATGTGCTCTTGTGCAAATCTTAGAAATGCACGAATTCTTGTTGTTTTACGAATTAAAAAAAAAAAAATTCCTTAAAACTATATGCAGTTGGCATTATTAATTTCTTGTTCTTTAGGGATTATATATTTCACAGAGAAGTCCGAACTGGGCTGCGTCCTGGCCGCGCCTGGTCCGCGTCCTGGACGTGCCTGGGCCGCGTCCGGGACGCCCCTGGGCTGCGTCCGGGACGCGCCTGGGCCGCGTTTCTGGAAATTTCCTGGCACTTTTTTTGGGCTTCTTTGAAGGCTTCAAACATGATCTTCAAGGTCTCCTTCTTGATTCAAAATCAAAAACCCTAATTCTACCCAAATCCTAGAATTACAATAATTCTAATCCCGAATTAAATTACAAATAATTTATTAACGAATGAATATAACCGATCCATGGAACCATATAATTAACGACCAAATCTATCATCCATACATTCATCATCGTGAATAAAAATAAACATCCATAAATGCAAGTGCCTGCTCATCACATACATACATAATTAAATATCACATATTTAATATTGATTATGATTATCGAATAATCGAAGCATAAATTAATATCGTCTATAGACCGCTCTGATACCAATTGTTGGTTGCCGAATCGAATTCGGCGGCGGAAACGCAGCGGAATAGCGGATCGTGTATAACAAAAATTTTCATAAAACTTTTGAGATACTCTATAGATTATATTAATTTATGCACCAATAAATTAATCTCATTAATTTATAAGATTCAAGGATCAACCGAAAAAATACCTTGTAGCCGACTCGGATGATATCTTGATTTTCTTTGACCACGAACAGTCCTAGCTCCAAGCTTTTGTGTTTAGAACACCAAAGTCTTCCACGTCAATTCCTTGATTCCACGTAGACGTGTGTGTGTGGGCACACGTGAGACAAAATGGTTTCTTAAACACTCGAATTTCCACAAACACCAACGCATGCACGATGTGGAATTTTTGGAGAAAAAAATATTTCACTCTCTTTTGCTATATGAGAATTTCGGCCACACACTTTCTCTAGGGCTAAAAAGTGTTTCAAAATTGTCTCACAATTTTTCATTTATCTCATATTTAAAGAGAAGAAGTCAAACTTCAAAATAGGATCAAATCCTTATCTCCAATTTTGAATTTGGAACAAAAAATCCCTTCCCCTTAAATATATGCACATAAAATGATGGATAATCTATTTTATTAAATAAATAATGGATATCCTTTTACATCTCATGCTTTTAGGACACTATTCTCAACAATCTCCCACTTGTCCTAAAGCAGGTGTGTCATGTCTCTAATCCCAAATCCATCTAAGTGCCGATCAAATACATTCAATGGCAATGTTTTGGTGAACGGGTCAACAAGGTTGTCCTCTACGACGCGATCTTGAACCGCTTCTATCGCCTCTATCCACAATGTCTCTGATCAGGTGATTTTTCCTTTCTATATGTTTCACACTCTTATGGCTTCTAGGTTCTTTTGAATTAGCCACCGCTCCACTGTTGTCACAGTAGAGCTTAATTGGTTTATCCATATCTGGAACAACTTCCAGATCAGTTAAGAACTTCTTGTGCCATGTAGCTTCTTTTGCGGCTTCACAAGCTGCAACATATTCATCTTCCATGGTAGAGTCAGCAACACACTTTTGCTTTATACTTCTCCATACCAGGGCTCCTCCATTAAGAGTGAACACAGATCCAGATGTCGACCATCGACTATCTCTATCTGATTGAAAATCGAGAATACGTGTATCCGTGAGAGAGATCTTCTCCGGAATATACTAACATATAGTTTCTCGTTCTCCTAAGATACTTGAGAATACACTTCACCGCAACCCAATGATCTAATCCTGGGTTGGACTAGTAGCGATCGACTACTCCCACTGCATAGCGATATCCGGTCTTGTACACAACATGGCATACATAAGGCTTCCCACACCGAAGCGTAGGGATACCTTCTCATATCTTCTTCCCTGTTGCGGGGTCTTTGGACATTGCTCCTTAGAAAGATGAATACCATGCCTAGAAGGCAAATTCCCTTTCTTGGAGTTTTGCATCGAATACCTAGACAACACTTTGTCTATATAAGATGCCCGTGATAACGCTTAAAGCTTTTTCTTGCGATCTCGAATAATCTTGATCCCAAGAACATAGCTTGCCTCTCCTAAATCTTTCATTTGGAATTGGCTGGCTAACCACTCCTTTACATCTATCATCATTCCCACGTCATTCCCTATGAGTAGGATGTCATCGACGTAAAGAATTAAGAAGACCACTTTCTCTTCTTTCTTATACTTGTAGACACATGGTTCATCAATGTTTTGATCAAATCCATAAGACTTTACAGCCTCATCAAACCTGATGTTCCATGATCTAGAAGCACTGCTTGATCCATAAATGGACCTTTGCGGTTTTGCGAGACTTTCTGCTGTTGGCCTTCCAATATGTAACCCTCTGCTGATCCATATAGATGGCTTCATCAAGATAGCCATTCGTAAAAAGGCCTTTAACATCCATCCGCCATATCTCATAGTCAAAATATGCTGCAATGGCCAGGAGTATCCGGATGGACTTAAGCATGGCTACCGGCGAGAAAGTTTCCTCATAGTCAACTCCCTCCTTTTGGGTATAACCCTTAGCTACTAGCCTTGCTTTAAAAGTCT
This sequence comes from Morus alba, assembly GCA_012066045.3. Taxonomy (NCBI): domain Eukaryota; kingdom Viridiplantae; phylum Streptophyta; class Magnoliopsida; order Rosales; family Moraceae; genus Morus; species Morus alba. Next base: position 7,019,121 of record CP050232.2, on the reverse strand, counting down.
CTACTTTTCCATCCGCTCCTCTCTTTCTCTTGAAGATCCACTTGCATCCAATGGGTTTTACCCCTTCGGGTAGATCTACAAGTTGCCAGACTGAGTTAGAGTGCATAGACTCCATCTTGAGTTTCATAGCTGCTTGCCATTCTTCCTTATCAGAATCATCCATTGCATCCTTAAAGGTCGATGGATCCTCCTTACCGTCATCAGCAGTGACGATTTGGGCTTCCCCTGTATAACGGTCGGGTAACGTGCTTACCCTCCCACTACGACGAGGTGCCGCTGGAGTCTGATTAGGAACTGTGGTCTTTTCTCTGAGTGGTCTGACAACTCTTGTCGATTGTGGTCCGATCTCATCGGAAAGTAACTCTTCTAACTCTATCTTACTTCTGGGCTTAAAATCTATCATATAGTCATGCCCCAGAAATGTGGCATTTGTCGATACAAACACCTTTTGATCTTCAGGACTATAAAAGAAACCTCCCTTTGTCCCATCGGGATATCCTACAAACATACATACTTGACTTGGGTTCCAACTTCCCGCTTTTCCCTTCAAAGACGTGTCTTGGACACCCCCCATATGTGCACGTGTCTCAAACTAGGTTTTCGACCGCACCACAACTCTAAAGGTGTTGTAGGTACAGACTTAGATGGTACTCTATTCAGAATGTAGGCAAATGTTTTTTAGGGCATAACCCCGAATGAAGTAGGCAGTGAAGAATAACTCAACATTGATCTCATCATGTCAAGCGAAGTCCGATTTCTCCTTTCGGCCACACAATTCTGCTGTGGTGTACCGGGTGCAGTCAATTGGGATACCACACCTTCTTCAATCAAGAAATCCCGGAACTCTTGGTCTAGGTATTCACCCCCTCGATCTGATCGAAGTGTCTTGATTGGCTTACCTATTTGTTTTTCAACTTCTGCTCGGAATTCTCTAAACTTTCCAAAAGTTTCAGATTTCCGTTGCATCAGGTAAACATAACCATATCTCGAATAGTCGTCAATAAAAGTGACGTAATATTCGTAACCTCCTCTAGCCTGGACGTTTAACGGTCCACATACATCCGAATGTATCAACTGAAGGGGTTCTGTAGCTCTTTCTCCTTTCGTCGTGAAAGGCCTCTTGGTCATTTTACCTTCCAAACAGGATTCACAGACTGGAAGCTCACCAACTTTTAGTTTGCGTAAAGGACCATCCTTTACCAGTCGTTTAATCCTTTTTAGGTTAATATGACCAAGCCTAAGATGCCACAGATATGTATTGTTATCGTGAGAAATCTTTTGCTTTTTATTCTTAGGTTCGGCAACTCTAAACATTTCAAGATTATTAAGCGTTGAGTTAGGTATTGGTTTTATACAATATAAACCATCATCCAGACGTCTAGAACAAATATTTAAACCATTTCGAGAAATATGAACAAATTCATTATCAAAATAAACTTTAAATAATTGTTCAAATAATTTGGCCACAGAAATCAAATTTCTACGAATGTCTGGAATAAAATAAACATTGTTCAAAACTAAAAATTTATTTTCCCTAAATCGAAGTCTAACTTCTCCCACTGCTTTTGCCGAAACTCTTGCGCCATTGCCTACTTTCATCGTGTAGTCCCCATCGGCTAGCTCGGTGTAGGAACTTAGACTTTGCAAAGAAAAACAAACATGATTAGTTGCTCCTTAATCAATTATCCAGGCTGAGGTATCACCCTCTACTAAACATGTTTCAAGGACTAGTAAATCTGATTTACCTTGTTCCTTTTTCTTCTTCGCTTTTCCCTGGTTCTGGTTCTTTCTTTTGTTTTTACCAGAAGTTCCTGCAACTACAACATTTGCTTCTCCTCCCCTTCTTTTGTTGGTGGATTCGAAGTTTCGCAGGTCATTCATGAGTTCAGTGAGATTGCACTTCTTTTTGTTCATAACAAAGTTGTTCACGAACTCATGAAAGTCAGGGGACAGGCTTTCTAGGATGATGCCAACTTGGGTGGCTTCATCGATTCTGGCACCATTGAGCTCTGCATCGTGGAGGTGATCAATCATGTTCAAAACATGTGCCTTGACTGAAGAACCTTTCTTCATTTTGTCGTTCATGAAAGCCCTTACGGCATCCAAACGAGCCTTTTCAGAAGGAGCGCCGAACATGGCTTCTAGAGACTCCATTATCTCATAAGTAGTATCCATCTCCTCATGCTTCTTGCGAAGCACATCGCTCATGCTGGCCAGCATAAAGCACTTTGCTTTATTGTTGGCCTTGATCCAGCGATCAAAAGGCTCCCTTGCGGTTTTGGATGCATTAGCCGCGGGTTCAGGAGGACATTCCTCCGCTAGGACAAACTTACAGTCTTCGCAGACCAATAGTATGTTCATGTTACTTTTCCACTTAGCATAATTATCACTTTGTCTAATTTTTTCATCGCTAGTAGTGTGATTATGGGATTCGACATATTCTTTGGGAATAAATAGAATATTCATCTAATCAATTTATGTGCATGAATATCAAGGCATGTTAATTTAGGCACAATTAAATATGATGCATGATGCACATGAAAATACATAAATCATGTTTTAATTTTAGGTGCCAACGATAATCCAATTTTCCACATATAAAGTGTACCTTTGGGTAGTCAAGTTATATGCCAATTAGACCCAGACTCTTCTCGGTTAATAAATATAGTAAAAATATCTCATATTTTCATATTTATTAACTACCGTTATTTTTCAAATCAAAATATAACCAACAAATTTGATTATATTTTATGAGTGTAACCCACCGTTTCTGATCCCATAGACTTAACTCCGGATTGCTACCTTTGGGTAGTCAATTCAGAAATACATCCTGAAATCTTATCTCTAGGAAGCCAACCTTGTTATTGATCCGGCAAGGACACTCTCCTTTAGGAGGGCGATTCAATGTCGCCGCAAAGCCCCTTTCCGGATCTCACGGTGTTGCGCTAACGGCGGAGACTAGTGGGTCATATTGTCATACAACCCTCTCCCACTCATTATTTTGCAAACATGTATTTTGTTTGAAAAGCATCTCATGATTTTCAAATCGAAAAATAAACAATTTATTTTTCGGATATGTGAAATTCAAAATTTAACTTTTAAATTCAATTTCACATGTAACATTATTTTGCAAATCAATTTTGCAACTTAAATCAATTTAATTATATTAAATCGATTTTCAGCGCATGGTTCTTATTTTTATTTTATTTTTCTAAAACACTTTTATAATAAATAAAATAAACAATAACAATTGCGCGTGTATGCATGGCATGTTATAAAAACATATGAGTAGGCACATTATATCTACATGGCATGTTATATGCATGGACATATATAATATCTAATTATCAACATAAAATATAAATATATGCAATCAACTATTGACATGGATTTGACCGGGTCCCATGAAAAAATAAATTACAACTCAATCGAATCGAATAAATAAATAATTATAATAATTATATTCTTCCGTTACATCAACGGGTCTTTGATTCTTGAATTCTTTATTCTTCGGCTTCATTCTTTGTCTCCGGGTTGGATTTCACCTTCCTTGGGATCCGGAACTTTTCCGGGCTCGTCGGCACGCTTTTACGAGGGTTTCGAAACCTTGGGCCCGCTCGGGATCAAATCCCGAACTTGGGCCGCCAGCGCCTGGGCCGCGGCCTGGCCACGCGGGCGCGCGGACGCTGGGCCGCTGGGCCGTCTGGGCGCTGCTGGGCAGCGTCCGGGACGCACTTTTTCTGGGCTTCTTTGAAGGCTTCAAACATGATCTTCAAGGTCTCCTTCTTGATTCAAAATCAAAAACCCTAATTCTACCCAAATCCTAGAATTACAATAATTCTAATCCCGAATTAAATTACAAATAATTTATTAACGAATGAATATAACCGATCCACGGAACCATATAATTAATGACCAAATCCATCATCCATACATTCATCATCATGAATAAAAATAAACATCCATAAATGCAAGTGCCTACTCATCACATACATAGATAATTAAATATCACATATTTAATATTGATTATGATTATCGAATAATCGAAGCATAAATTAATATCGTCTATAGACCGCTCTGATACCAATTGTTGGTTGCCGAATCGAATTCGGCGGCGGAAACGCAGCGGAATAGTGGATCGTGTATAACAAAAATTTTCATAAAACTTTTGAGATACTCTATAGATTATATTAATTTATGCACCAATAAATTAATCTCATTAATTTATAAGATTCAAGGATCAACCGAAAAAAAAAATACCTTGTAGCCGACTCGGATGATATCTTGATTTTCTTTGACCACGAACAGTCCCTAGCTCCAAGCTTTTGTGTTTAGAACACCAAAGTCTTCCACATCAATTCCTTGATTCCACGTGAGACGTGTGTGTGTGGGCACACGTGAGACAAAACGGTTTCTTAAACACTTTCAATTTCCACAAACACCAACGCATGCACGATGTGGAATTTTTGGAGAAAAAAATATTTCACTCTCTTTTGCTATATGAGAATTTCGGCCACACACTTTCTCTAGGGCTAAAAAGTGTTTCAAAATTGTCTCACAATTTTTCATTTATCTCATATTTAAAGAGAAGACGTCAAACTTCAAAATAGGATCAAATCCTTTTCTCCAATTTTGAATTTGGAACAAAAAATCCCTTCCCCTTATCCCTTAGGTGGCCGGCCACACACTAGGGTTTTATCCCTGTGTGTGGCGCCTAGATAAGATAGGGAAGGAGAAGATATTTTATCCTTTATCCAGTAGTCCAATTTTAATTCAGATTCAAATTCGAATTTAAGTCAAACTTAAATTAATTTGAATTCTAAATTAAACAACTTATCAAATAAGTTTAAATGGATAAATCTAGATATGTTCAAATTCAAATTTAAATAATCTCATTATTTAAATAATAATTAATTCACAATTAATTATTCTTCGAGTATTTAATTTTAGAATTCCGTAATTCTAAAATTCCCATTTTGCCCTTTGTGTCTCGGTAGAAATTACAAGGACGACGCGCAGGGACTAATTGACCTATAATTACGAGCTCCAATAAAATTACTAATTAATTAAACACTTTAATTAATTAATTAATTCTATTAATTCTAATAGTTACTCCACTATAAACTTGGAATTGCACTCTCGGAATTATAAACATTAATTACTTCTAAACTGTGAAGTGTCCATTTGATATAGTCATTGCATATAGATCGATCCTCCATAAATAATTCATAATTAGAGTCAGGTAAAATCCGTTAACCTCTCTAATTACATCTTTATCCTTGAGTACCATTGATTCTCTAATGGATAGTGATTCACAAAACACATTCATGAACCAGAGCGCTCTTACTAATCCAAGTACCGAATCAACACTCAAGAGAATTATTTATATGCTTCTCTCTCAAGAAGGAATGGATTCCATCTCGTATAATAACATTCCCAGCTACCTATTTCATTATGTCTCCAAAATACAAGGAATAGGATTCAGGGTCTCGGAATCCGTGCCGGTAAATCAAAAGACATAAATCCATAAATAGGAGTTTGTTAAGAACTCGTGGATTAAGATCATTCTATATATGACCACCATCATCGTAGACTCAATTAAAATTTCTATGCTTAACGGAAATTATTAAAAATTCATATTGTGTTTGCGTCCATGTTCCACATAATCTCATTATGCGAAATACACTCATTCAATATCTCGCCATATTAACAGTGCGGATAACACCGTTCCATTCTAAATGGGAATGACATGTATTAATAATGTTTTAATTAAAGATTCCGAACTTTAATTAAATTCATTATGAACAATTACTTTTGATTATTATCTTTAAACATTATCCTCTCATATATAACACTTATATACCATGTTTAAGGTTATAGAAAAATAATCAAGGAATTTTATTTGATATTCATAAAATATTCATAAATATATGCACATAAAATGATGAATAATCTATTTTATTAAATAAATAATAAATATCATTTTACATCTCATGCTTTTAGGACACTATTCCCAACAGCCAATTAGATGGGCAGTGAAGCATAATCTTCATGAAAGTTTCCTCTCCCACTTTACAAATAGGAAAAACCCTAGAGAACATCCACTCCACAATAGAGGACTCATCAGTCATGACTGTCACACAATGGAAAGACCAAATAGTAGTTCAATAATATGCAGGAATTTAAAGCTTTTTCCAAGTTATAGTAGAAGAATGTTGGGTAATGCGTTCCTCATCGTTGTACAAAATAAACATGCTTTGAAAGTATTGTGCCATATGTACTTTCTTAACTAATAGTAGTGAAAACAAATTCAGTTATAGCACAAAAGAAAAGAAACCGCAAGAACCAATTATCATTTGAATAGCACAAAAAGCAGGAATTAACATAAACCTCAAGAACATTGATTAACCAATGGAACAGTACACCAAGAAAACTCTATCTCTCTGCAACGCACATTAAACAACCTTTCTCAGATCATATCCCTATGTTTTTCTCAGTGAAGTTTTCTCGCTCACAGTCCAACTCAGAAGATATTCTCTAACCAACCAAAAACAGAAAAGAATATTAATTTGTAACATTAATCTGATTAACTAACTAACTAATCTTTGCTAACTTTGTGCTTACCTTTGCTCTCATGCCTATACGTGACCCGTACTCAACATGATATAAGTGGACACAACTATTAGTACGGTATCTTTTTTCCTAAAAACAAAGAGTTTCCAACTTCTGAGTTATATATATATTACGGTTATTGAAGTTGAATGGACATATTTATAGAGTAGTAGTCAAACTTTCAAAAGAAGTTTAAGCTTTATCTCCAAGATAGCTTGAAAATTATCTCTCACTTCTAATTGATTTTTGAACAAAATCCACTCTCTCCCTTATCCTATATGATCGGCTACCATAGGGAGATTCCTCCCTGTGATAGGCACAATTTGCATGTAGGGAAGAATGCAAAATTTTGCTTTTATCCTGCAATCTAATTTTGACTCAAATTCAAATTTAAGTCAAATTTAATTTAATTTGAATTTCAATTGGACAATCTCATCAAATAAGTCAATTGGATAACTTAGAGAGCAAGTAACTGAATTTCAGAGGGATTCATGCTGTGTTGGGTGTGTACATTATGTGGACACCTCCACATGTGTGTTCTAAAATTCAAAATTTAAATAAACACATTATTTTTAATTTATTATTAATTCTCAATTAATTATTTTTTAGCATTCTATTTAAAATTCTATAATTCTAAAATATTTATTTTGCCCTAATTGTCTTGTAGGATTACAAGAATGACGCAGAGACTCATGGACCTATAATTTCGAGCTCTAACAAAATTAATAATTAATTAAAACTCTTTAATTAATTCATTCATTCTATTTATTCTAAAAGTTACTCCACTATAAACTTGGAATTATACTCTCGTAATTATAATTATAAATTACTTCTAAACTGTGAAGTATCTATTTGATATAGTTATTACATATATATCAATCCTCCATAAATAATTCATAATCAGAGCTAGGTGAAATCCGTTAACCTCTCTAATTATAGTTTTATCCTTGAATACCATTGATTCTCTAATGGAAAATGATTTGTAAAACAAATTCATTAATCAAAGCTCCTACTAGTCAACCCTCAAGAGAATTATTTATCTACTTCTTTTTCAAGAAGGAATAGATTCCATCTTGTATATTAATATTTTTAGTTATCTACTTCATCATGTCTCCAAGATATAAGGAATATGATTTATCAAACCTCGAAATCCGTACCAAGTAAATCAAAAGACATAAATCTAAAATTAAGAGTTTGATAATAACTCGGGATTGAGATCATTCAATTTATGACCATCGGTAGACTCAATTAGAATTTTGATACTTAACGGAAATTATCAGAAATTCATGTTGTGTCTGTGCCCTGGTTCCACACAATCTCATTATGCGTAAAACACTCATTTAATATCTCGTTATATTAACAGCGTATATAACACCAATCTATTTTTTATGGGAATGAGATGTATAAAAAAATGTTTTAAATAAGGATTCTGAACTTTAATTAAATTCATTATGAACATCGTTTTGATTATTGTCCTTAAATATTATCATCTCGCATATAATACTTATATGTAATGTTTAAGGTTACATAAATAATCATGAAATTTTCAGTGATATTCATAAAATATTTAACAATATATGCACATAAAATGATGAATAAACTATTTTATTAAATAAATAATAAATATCCTATTACAAGTCATTCTTCTAGGACACCATTCCTAACAGGAAGCTGCTGATGGAGGCTCTAGGCTTGTGAAACATTTAAAATGTTAGGGTTTGTGCTATTTTAGTAATCAAGGGCTAAGACTAGAACTCTTTTTTTTTTAGAAGATGATTAAAAGTGAATTAGATTGATGGTTAAGACTTATTTAGACAGAAACTAATATTTGACAAAGTACAGGGGGCAACACTATAATTGTAAGATTTGAAAAGAAAAGGGTAATCAAATATTACGGCCTCATTTGACAATTTTTTAGAAGCCACTTTTAGCTTTTTTAATGAAGTTGTAGCAGGTTAAGGTGTTTGGTAAATCTTGCTTTTGTCCAGTAGATTTTAAAAATTGCTGTCAAAAAGTAGAATTTAAGAAGCAGGTCAGGGGTTGCTTTTACAGTACAACTTTTGCTGTCATTATCTAAATTTACTAAGATAACCTTAATAATAAAACTTAGGGTATGTTTGTTTCACAACACGTTAAGAACTTGAGTTGTGTATGTGAGAGAAAAGTATTGTAGTAAAAAAGTTGAATTTGAATTTTTGTGAGGGAAAATACTGTAGTAATAGAACTTGAGTTGTGTCTTGAGTTGTGAAAAAAAATAAGACCTTAATTCTCAATATGCCTATTTTATTTTTCTAAACTGATAAAATTCCTAGAAGTAGATGTTAAGAGTTAACTTGAATAATGTTATGGTGTTATATTTAGTGAATTCTAACATCATAATGAGTTTAATTCTGCGGGTAAACGCGACGAGGACTGATGGTGTAAGAACAAGTTCATGCCAAATTGTTAAAATTTATATGATGATTTGATGAATGTGTATGTTGATTTAATACCATTGATAGATTATATGGATATACAAAATACATATTATATAGCTATGTGTGTGTATATATATATATATATATATATATATATAAAATATCAATAGCCAACCACCGTTTATGTTATTACATTTTTTTGGTGATGATTATTTCTATGATGAATTGTTAAGGGTGAGGATTAGTTAATGTCTTTGGAGTCAATGACCGTATAAAGAAACTTTGAAAATGGTTTGCAACACAATTTCTACCTTATTGACAGTCCATCAATCACCCAATTCAAGTCAATTAATTTTCTTAATTGAGTTGATATATATTGCATGATTCTTTCTGCATTTGGCTTAGTGGCAGTAAGTGGACAACTTGCAAATATACCCATACTCATACCACAAGAAGTAAAATGGGCAGATTCATGCTTTGGATATATATAGCTTTTCCTTTGATATAGTTTAGCCATTTACATTGTCAATGCAATAAAAGGGGGATTAGCATGGACGTCAGAGGAGGGAAAAGTAAGGGGGGAAAAAAATATACTCCTTTTAAATCATACGTTTTCACCTCTATCCCATTAGAAAATTTTTACGCTTTTTCTCTCTCAAACTCCTACCCTGTCATTTTTTCTCAAGAGCCCTAGCCACCATAGAATTTTTTAAGAAGAACACAATATTGGAAAAATTATTTTAAAGGTATGTGTTCCTATCATAATATTCGTGTCTTTGTTATTGATGGAGGGAGATGTTCATATATCTTCATAGTTTTGTGTATGATAGTTGTGACGTTATTGTTGAGGAAAATGTAATGAGATTGTTATCGCTAAGTTTTTAATTTTTGCTACGATGATAATTTTGATTGATAGATAGAATGACATAGTTAGAATTTCTTTCATGCTTATGTGAGTGTTTATCCACTATTTTCTTTATTTATTGTTTTTATTTATTTATTTATTTATTGTGGATAATATTAGAAACATGTTTAAGTTGTTTCCATGATTTATTTGAGTTATATATGATTTCTAATTAGGTGTTGATGAGAGTTGTTGTATGACGCATGTTTTAAATAATTCTCGGATATGATTATGTTGGAAGCATATTAGAGTTGTGGTTAATATAATAGGCTGACATACATGATTTTTGATGAGTTTTGGACAATTGAAAGGGAATTTCTTGGTTAATTTCGGATTATATAGAGTGCTGGAATTTCTCCAGGTTTCATATCTTATTTTAAAACAGTGTTTCAGGGAGCAAACGATCTCTGTTTTTAACAAATTGATATTTTTGAAAAGCTCTAGATGTCTACTTTAATTTGAAATTAGTTTCAGGTCATTTGGAGTTATATGTGAATTGTTATGAGTTTTTAAATTAGTAAAGGTCAGGCTGTCAGTTTTTCTTTAGTTTTGTGATTTTGTGTAACCAGTGGGCTTTTATGTCTTGATGTTAATGAATGGTGAGAATGGTATATTAAACGCTGTTTTAACGTGATTAATGTATTTGATGAGATGTTAAGGATTTTTTTTAGTAATCTTATTTATGATTTATGGCATGAACGGTTCTAGAAGCAAGCACCCGATGACCTTATTCGTCGCGTCACCGTTGTGAAATTTTAAAAGGCTAAGTAAGGCGCTCAAGTAAGTACACTCTCACCTGCAACATGAATTGAAGAATTGAGAAGTATATAATTTTGATGTTTATGATGATGTTATGATGTTTTTAATAATCCTCTTATGATGATGTTTTGAAGAAAAATGTATATATGTATTTTTATGTTTTTAAATGGCGTTGTACACCCTTGATGTGACCGGTGAGCGGTCTTATTGCCACGGTTGGTTTGGGATTTGCTACCCCATGCTTTCCGTGGCTAGCGCGCTATGATGGTACAACGTCGGGCCCAATATATGATGAATTTTAAAGTCTAAATATGTTCAAAAATATTTATTCTCAAGATGATGTTTATTGTTGATGAATTAAAATGTTCATTCAAATTTGTGAGAATTAAGTGTCTTATTAATCCTTGCTTATATAAGTTGTTTCATGTTGCAGACAATCTAAAGGGTAAGATGTAGCCATGGAGAATATTGGAGCAAATGCGAGCTATGCGTGATAGGAAAACGGGAGAAACGATCATGGGATGAAAGTGTTTAAGATTAAACAAAGTTTTTTTGGTTTTTTACTTTCATTGTTTTGAAACTTCAATTTATGGTGATTTTGATTTAAAGAATATTTTAGACTTTATGGGTTTTAATAACTAAGTTGAACCGAATGTTGTTTTATTTTTCTTTGAGGAAGTTCAAAAATTTAAAGATAGTATGTTTTAAAAAAAATCTAGGCTTTTCTTTAAGTCGTTCAAAGCAAAGTATTTCAAGTTTAATGATTTTTCGCATTCTTAAGAGGTAAATGTTTGAAAGTTAAGATAACTGTGACGGTCCGTGAGGATCGTTACACCCACGGTTTGTAACAGCCCAACTCTTTTGAATCGCTACTTAGCATGTTTAAACCATGATTAAGACTTTAAACATGTTTTTTGTTACCAAAATATTTAAAGGATTTTTTCTTCCTATAAGCATAAAACTTCTTTTCTCATATATCTTAAAAATCTTTTTATTAATGACATGAAAAAATAAACTAGATAACAAAACTAATTGAGGAGAAACAGATTTTTAAAAAATATCTAGTTGAAACCATGCTTTACTAATTAAATTATATAATAGATGCCGTTATTTATTCAAGCGACCATGACTTTAAAGAATGGAAATCTTGTGTTATAGGATATATATCTAATATGTCAATATACTATAAAGAGATGAAAGTTTGAACTCACAGCTTGATGTTTTAACAAAAATAATTACAAGTATAAAACTTAAGGTCACCAGATACCTAAAATGATATACTAAATTTTAATAAGGAAAAACTCGTCTTATAAAAACATAATATTTTCCTTAATAGCTTCCTTGCAACCGAAGTGCTAGTTTCCAAAACTCTTCACGCACAATCATAATAAACATCATCATCACTTTATGACATAACTCAAACTTTAAAAATAATTTTATTATCTTAGTGCAGAATTTATTTGCATAGCAGTATTTAGCACCCGTGTCCCCATTGCCCTGCACTGATTTGCCAATCCATCAGATGCATCTGAGGTGTAGGATTTTTCCAGATTTAACTACAACATGAACAACTTAATGAGCTAGAGCTCAATAAATACAAATATCTGTACAAAACATTTACACACATAATATCATCTAGAGATGTATGACATTTTATGTTTTTATATGGAAATGTATTTTATTTATGTGGGCCATGTGCTCGTATGATTAGCACACGTCCAATGAAACGACGGATGAGTTATCTAAACATTTTATTTCGACAACCCTCAAGGCCTTTATTAATTTATTTAGTAAACCTCCACATCATCAGGGGTCAGAGGAATTTTAACCTCTTATCCCCCAAGATCGAATGGTGGCACGACACTTATCTTTTCCTTATTATCTTAGCATTTTATTAAGGTAAACATGCAATGCATTATAAATACAAATTTGAACTTAGAGGCAAGCGTCGTGACATATCATTTATATGACAAAGAGATCATTCACATTAAGCAGATTATATCCCAGACATTTCTTTTAAAATACATGCATACTATAGGTTAGGTTTATACACACTAGATATATCTTAGTGTTTTTCATATCAACCACTATTTCAATGTTGTGGATTCTGCGTTCAAATTGTATCCCGACAATTTAATATCATCTTATTTTCAAACTACTAGTTCAATTTATTCAACTCTTATGCGATACGTCTTAAACGACATCTTAAGGATCAATTAATTTAATTAATTATCCTCCTTCTAAAATTTAGTAACATCTCCAAATTAATCAACTAAATAATTTCACTGATTAAGTAGTCAATTTATCCTTAAACTTTATTAACCAATTAGGTTAATTATTCTCGATACTCAAATAGTCCACTTTCTAACTCAAATTAATCAATTAATTATACTAACTAGTTACTTTATTATTAACTTAATCAAATTCGCTTTAGTACTAAACTAAGGAATACTAAAATTAATTTAATTACATTCATATGCAATTCATCTCGAGATTCCGTAACTCTGTTGGTTTCTAAGCTCACTCAGACTTATGCTTAATTCTAAGCTTCTCTAAAGGTCAGGTTATAAGGTCACATAAGTTTCAGGCATCAACTGTGTCTCCTAGAAGGTCACCTTTAGTAAATCTAAGGATTACTATATCTTTCACTTGGGCCCTTAGGCTCAATTAGTCCCTTTTCCTTAATTGGGTCAAAATAAGGTTACCTCTGGTCACCTAAGGTAAATTGGGCGAATCAAAGTTTCCGATTTCTGTTGATGGTTCTCCCCTTTGAAAAATTATCATTTTACCCTTAGCGATTTTTCTAGGTAACTAGAGGGTTCTAATTATTAGGTTGTTCTTTTGCATTTTTGAGTTAGGTTAAGTTAAGTAATGATCTTAAATTGAGTTTGAGTTATAATTTGAATTAAAGTTGTAACATGAATTTGTGTTTGGATGTGTACATTTGAGTTATGATTTGAATTGAGAATCTTTTTGAGTTTGTGTTTGGGTGGGTCAAAACTTAAATTTGTATTCATATAGTATCTTAATAAAAACTCAAAGGTGATGAAAATTTTTAATAGGGTATATGAGTGAGGTTTTATTCGTCTTTTCGGTATGAATGCATAGAAAAAAAAAATCATCTCAATCAAAATTAAAACGAAAAAATTAATGACATTTTTAATAATAGAAAAAATATTGTTCATTAATTTGAGTTCGAGTTGTTCGAGTTTATGAACTCGAGTTGAAAGAAAAACTTAAACTCGAGTTGAAGGGAAAACTTGAACTTGAGTTTAGCCCAAACTTGAGTTCAAACTCAAATTTTATAAAAGAATATGAACTTGAATAAAATTGTAATTTAAGTTTAAATTTTTTTTGAGTTTCGTTAGAAAAGAACAACCCCTATAACTTTTTAAATTTCTTATTGCATCAAGCAAGTTCTGAATATTTTTTTACAAATTGACCATCAATATTCCTAAAATTAAAATTTTTGACACGTTAACGACAATTTTGACGTTTTTGCCCTCAACGCCAAACTAAACTTTTTCTCACCATGCAGTTGTTTTTCCTGCAAGGAATGAAATACTCTAAAGGATGCTTGGCTGAATATAAACATTTAGGAGACGTTTGGTTCATGGATTAGAATCATGAAATTAAAACCATATTCGATTTACGTGTATTTTTTGTGAGAGAAAATATTGTAACGAATCAACAAATCTTGTACCCTAAATAGCTCATAACCTGTACAGAATTTGTAAAAACCTTTTCTTTGTCTAAGTTACTTGTTTCATTGAGATCTACAAGTTTCATGTTGCGCCCTGAGTCTAATTCTACCATCTCATGTGTATTTTTACTAATAGGCCGAAACTTCAACGGTAGTTTTCTATGCTTTATATTCTGAATTTGACAAAGATTTCTTCATGAGATTTGCTCTATTTACCTATATCTACAGCTTTTATCTGTGCACCTACAATGCTTCGGCCTTTAACTATGCCATCTCAAGGAGTCACATTTTTTCGGCGAACCGTTTGATTTCTTCAAGTTTTCATTTTGGTACCAAACATTCTATACCTTATATTATCATATATAAACAGTGGAAAGCTAATCCTTTCATGTCAAAATAACATTTTCTCATGACAAGTCATAATCTAATACCAAACTAGTGAAAAAGTTACATTTTTCAAAGACTATAATTTTTCAAAGACTATACCATAAAAATCCCATCTTTATTGTATTTTCCATGTTTGAAGTCTTCAAATACATTATTTAGCAAATCAATACTCAGTCGTAACATGCTCTTTTCATATCTAAGTATAATCAAAACTGTAAAGGCAAAACCTAGTAAAAACACCAATTACTTCACATAACAAGGCATTTGAACTTGATAGACTAGAAAAGGGTTTTGATTTCTTTTTACCTTGTTGGAGACACCTCTTTCTTGAAATCTTAGTGCTTCTCCTAGGTTGATCTACTTTCTAAGGGATGAAAAAACTAACTTTAGGCTCTAGTTTAAAAACATAACAAATCTTGAAGAAAACTAAAGTTTAGTTGGAGGATTCATAACATGATTTGAATCATAGTTCATGGTTCGCTACAGTATTTTCTCTCACAAAAAATACACGTAAATCGAAAATAATTTTAATCCATGAACTAAACGTCTAGAGATTAACAAAACTCTTACCTAAAACACCTAACCCAACTTGCACTTGATTTTGTGCTAATAGTTGATTTATCTCAAGTCTAATGGAAGAAAATTTAGAGAGAAAGTGAGAGAGAAAGAAAAGAAAATTTAGAGAGAGAGAGAGAGGTGTAGGGGGCGGATTTGAGAGGAGGAATTGGATAGGATTTTTCTTTCTTTAAGTGACAGAGATTAGAGAGCAAATGAAAAATGGTGATTTCCAACTTTACCTCATCCTTTATATAGACAAGCTTATTGGAACATACTTGCAACAAAATTTTTACAGCCTCGTTTATTTCACCGATTTAAGTTTAGAATTCAAGTTTTTATACAGTAAAAAGCTCTCAGAAACAGTCACATCTAACTTTTTTGCTACAATAAAAAGCTCTCATATAAAGTTATATTTCAATTCGAATTAAAAACTCAAATCAACGAACTAAACAAGCTCATACGAGTCTTGCATTAGTCATTTTGATCTCTATACTGACTCGCTAATTAAAATAATTGGCTATTTTAGTTGTAATCTGAGAATTTCCTTTTTGCATTATACATTCATGTTGAAATTTGGCGAAATCTCTGTTCTCGAAAATTTCGTAGCTTGCAACTCCTAATTTCCTGTGCAATGAAATTTTTGCAAATTAAATTTCAATAACTATAACAAAGTAAATTTCTTTAATTCTCATCACAAGATAATATAGACATAATTCAACAGCCTATCAAAGAATTTATTGTCTAAATCTTGATGAATTTTTCAAGATTTTGTTTGTTATTAGAACCTAAATTCATCAAAAGTATGACATAGTTTATTTAATTCAAATTATAATCACAAACTACATTGATGAAAAACAAAAGTGTACTAAGAAAATTATTGTGTAAAGTTTGATTAATATCATGATTTATCTTCATGAATTTCTTGGGTAGTACACGACATTTTAGTTTTCTTGCAACCCAGCCCCACTTTTCAAATGTTTGCCATCCGCCATCATATTCCAATTAAAACCAGAAAAATGACTCAAGAGATGCTCGTATTTTTTTTTTTTCTAAAGACATGAGGAACCCACTTTTACTCAACTAAAGACTAATTAATCCTTATAAAAAAAAATTACTAAAAATTATATATGTATCTCAAACTTTTATGAATGAATCGTTAGTTTTTTTTAATGGTTAATTTCATAAAATGTCCATTAGACTATGTATTTTTGTTCAACATGCCTTTTAAATTTTTTAAATAGTTTGTTTCACCATTTAAAATATCTAATGATTCGAAACATCTCTGAACTAATATAATTTCCTAAATACCCCTAAGAATATTGGTTTTGGATCGACTTATTCTTTGATATTTTGTAATTTTAAAATTTTGTAAATACTCCATGACTTATTTATATAAGTGCGAACATATTGTCATATCATATTTAAATCTGAATCGGATTAACAACATCTTCTTGAATGTAAATAGATTACTTCGAAAACAATTATAGTGTATCTAAAATACATTTAAATTACCTAAAACAAGTAAACAAACTTTAACACTTTAATACACAATATAACACCATAAATTTTGAATAAGTGATAAGAATGAGCTCAAACTCAAAAAACTTAAACCAAAACTAAGATTTTTGTCTAGTATAAGATTTCTGTTGATGAATTTAAACCAAGAGAAGGTTATCATGTGATAGAGAAAATTACTAACTTATCTTTAAAAGTGCACGGGCTTAGCTTGGCTTGGCTTAAAATTGTCCTGGAGATGAAATTTCAGAATGGTTTAGCTCATGGGAGATTTAATTAAATATGATTTTTATGTGATCGAACTTCAAATGACCCTGAAATACGGTAGAACCTATTATAGGTAATAATACATATATATATATATATATATTAAATTCTTTTTTTTTTTTTTTTTACATTGTTTGCGTATTGTGGAATTTCATGATTTTCTTATCCTAAGCGAAGACAGAAGGGAAGGCTATAGAATGAAACTAAAGCTGATTTTCGGAGCCTTGAAAGGTAACGCTTTCTTCTGTCCTTTTTTCTTTTTTTCTTTTAATAACTTTGGTTCGATTAATTTTCAACTCTTTAGTTTTATATTGATCAATAATCCATTATTAAATCTGAATTTAGCTTTGTAGGCTACAGTAGGCATGATAGATAGGCAGAAGCAATCAACAATATCTGAATGAGTGGATTACAAGTACAACAATATCTGAAGTAGATATTCTTCTTTTCTTAAGTTGCTATAATTACTGATTCAAAATGTTTATAAATGCATTATGAGTAATATGAAGTTTGGTTTAGAAGTTGACGCCGCCTATTTTACTTTTTACACACATTCTTAAATCACATTGTATTATATTTGTTATAATCCTGTTAACATTTCAGAAAAGCTACAATTAAATCACCTCACATCCTACTTTTTATACATATATTCTTAAATTACCGCATTCTACTTATTACACACCTTCTTAAAATTTCAAAAACAAAAACAAAAATTCTCTGCAACTAAATAAAGCAATAAGAAGTACTTCAAATTATACAAAAAAGGAAGAAATTATTGTTTTTTAATCAAGAGTTCCATACGACATACACAATGTGTACATATTAATTCCAGTCACATAAATGACTAAAATCATATAATTAGTTCCGACAATATCATCAATATCTATTACGTAACAAATTATAAAATTATATAAGTTTTGAACAATTATATGACTATTACTATCACTGTAATTTTGGAAATTCTGATATTGTTATATAAGTGATATGTACCTTGAATCTACAAAATTCTTCCTTCTCGGCAAATAAATTAGAAAAACATGACCTTTTTGACAGTAAAATCATGAATTTGGTTGATTCTTAGAGACCCAATTTTTAAGTCGACCACTTCGTAAGTTGCAGTTATTCTTGTGGTTTTGCTTTCACCATTTGGGATATTTCAGTTGTCAAAAGAAATTCTCTACTGTTTTTCTTTTTTCTCCCTTGTAATATGGCGGATTCATGTATAATATGTGCTCTTGTGCAAATCTTAGAAATGCACGAATTCTTGTTGTTTTACGAAAGAAAAAAAAAATTCCTCAAAACTATATGCAGTTGGCATTATTAATTTCTTGTTCTTTAGGGATCATATATTTCACAGAGAAGTCCCAACTGAGTGGAGTGTAATTTTAGAAGGCAACACACACACACACATATATATATATATATATGGTGGAGTGTAATGAGTATTTTTTTAAAAATATTATTGTCCTTAACAATAACTTTATTAATGGAGTCTGTGAAAAGTAAAATGTGGTGTTAATAGACGCACTCTTAGAAAAGATATGCAGTTAGAAAGACGAAAATCAAAATAATTAGGATTTGCCTCAAGACTTTAAAAAATAGGCAAAACTTGGTTTACAAATGAGCCATATAAAAGGTCTTTATCCTCAAGTATGGCCTGAACTTATCAACTATGAGTTTTATTCCATATAGATAGATGCAGAAGAAAGAAAGAGAAGTATTTGAAAAATAAACCATTAGGAAAGGGGAATAATCTAGCAGATTTGTGAGTAAGCGGAAGAAAAGTAGTTCCTTTGCAGCAAAATAATAAATTAAATTGCAACCAAATTCCCTTTGTAACTGATCTTTTTGTATGTGATTTATCTCTATTTATAGGAGGCTCATTTTTTTTCCCTGGTGTTATGATACATTGTCACGGAAGAAAACACAAAAGCATTCAAGTAGGAAACAAGACTAAAATAAAGCAGGAAGCACACAAAGCCCCATCAGACACCACCAAATTCAAACCAATATCTTTCACGCGATTAATGGCCACTTTGATAGCCGCAATGGAATCGTTTCAAGAAATGATCCGCTCAATAGCACGTACATGGTTCCTCGCAACATATCATCATGGAAAGTCACAACATGATCACAGTCGATATTCTTCCACCAACCAAAAAGGACCTCCTTAGAACCTTGAGGGGACCACTCTGTTTGATGCAGAACAGAACTCTCACACAAATCAGCCCAACTCAAACACGACAAATATGATAGAAGAGGATGGAGAACAACTGTAAAAATTCAAACTCATACCTAAACATGATCACATAGCACAATAGAGCACCGGAGATGCTAATAGGATTGACTCGGTATGCAAACTGCCTGCATAGAGAACCATAGATGCCAATTAGATGGGCAGTGAAGCATAATCTTCATGAAAGTTTCCTCTCCCACTTTGCAAACAGGAAAAATCATTGAGAACATCCACTCCACAATAGAGGACTCATCAGTCATGACTGTCACACAATGGAAAGACCAAATAGCAGTTTAATAATATGCAAGAATTTAAAGCTTTTTCCAAGTTGTAGTAGAAGAATGTTGGGTAATGCGTTCCTCATCGTTGTACAAAATAAACATGCTTTGAAAGTATTGTGCCATATGTGTTGGATCCTTAATCCAACATTGGGTTATATGTGAATAATTATGTGTTGCGGGCTGTCATATAAGGTTAATAATTAAAAGTGATCTACTTTTAGGTATTTTGGGCTTTAATGTATCTAATAGGGTTGGGCCTTTAGTAGAAGAATGATTAAAATAGAAATACCAAAAAAAGATAACAATTGGTTATCTATATATGGCGTTATGGTCCCCGGATCACACGTAACATTTGATTCATTCGACATCCCATCATTTAAAAGATTCTCTAGGAAAAGGTGTTGATCTGGAAGACAAACTGCAGCGACTCTAAAGAAAATCAAGCAATATGGATTCAGTGCAAAAGATTTATTAATTCTTGATGATTTAACATGAATGTTCTTGGCTTTTGGGTGGTGATTTTCACCAAATCTTTGATTTCTAACAATATGTACTTTTAACTAATAGTAGTGAAAACAAATTCAATTATAGCACAAAAGAAAAGAAACCACAAGAACCAATTATCATTTGAACAGCACAAAAAACAAGAATTAACATAAACCTCAAGAACATTGATTAACCAATGGAACAGTACACCAAGAAAACTCTCTCTCTCTCTGCAACTCACATTAAACAACCTTTCTCAGATCATATCCTTGTGTTTTTCTCGGTGAAGTTTTCTCGCTCACAGTCCAACTCAAAAGATTATTCTCTAACCAACCAAAAACAGAAAAGAATACTAATTTGTAACATTAATCTGATTAACTAACTAACTAATCTTTGCTAACTTTGTGCTTACCTTTGCCCCCATGCTTGTATGCGACCCGTACTCAACATGATACAAGTAGACACAACTATTAGTACGGTATCTTTTTTCCTAAAAACAAAGAGTTTCCAACTTCCAAGTTATATATACATTACGGTTATTGAAGTTGGATGGACATATTTAAGTTAGATGTTGCAACTTTGTTTTTTATCATATTATGCCACCAGGAGGTCTAAACTGTCAAAAGCAAGAGAAAACAATGAAAAAGAAAAGGTGGCAGATAAAGGGTAAGTTTCTACATCTTTTTTATGCTCATAAATTCAAGAAGATGTAGAAATTTAGAGCACGTGGCAGCTCAAAAAAGCCTTTTTCCAAGTTGTAGCAGTAGAATGTTGGATAATGCATTCCAAAATAAACATCTTTTGGCAGCCAAAACTTGCTATATTATGTTCTGTTTTGTGGGTTTTGTTAAAGTAAACACAGCTCTTAGTACAATTCCTTTCTTTGTTTTCTCAAATTAATAGTAATAAAAAAAAAAATTCGAGTTGTACTTATATTATTGTAGTTGGATATAAACAAATTCAAGTTTGATTTGTAACTTCACTTTTGATCATATCAGTATTTGAATGGGAATAGCTCCTTTCCTTCTTATTGAGGAACTGGAAAGAGTAAAGTTTAGAGTATTTTCTCTAGAACTTTGTCTTGAGTGAGAAAGTGAAAAATAACTATGATGTCTAAGAACTTATCATTTTGATGATTTTAACGAATGTAATCATTCTTCTGATTCTAGAGGTGTAGTAACTAAAATATATGTTACTGTGATTGTGGTGATTGGGTTCCTCACAACAAAGGCAACTAAGAGTATTCAAATGATATTGGTTAGTTCCTAAGATCATTAACTATTTAATTGTTATTGTTACGAGAAAAAATGACTTAAATTTAGCCATTTTTTCTAAGAACACTAGAGAGAGGGAAAAGAATTTCTTAGAAGAGAAGAGGACTCTGAAATTTCAGAGTGTTTTCGAAGAACACTCTTTATCCCCGTTCATTTCACGGATTTGAGTTTAAAATTCGAGTTTTGCTACAGTAAAAAGCTCTCAGAAACAGTCACATCTAACTTTTTTATTACAATAAAAAGCTCTCACATAAAATCACATCTCAACTCAAATTAAAAACTCAAATCAGTAAACTAAACAGGCCCTTAAATTTGAGGATTAAGAGAACCCTTTTATAAGACTTAAACAAGGCAATGGCTTCGGCTCTTTTTTATTTGGGATAAAGAGTGTTTTCCAACCTCTTGGAAGTTTTCTATTGGTTTTCCTAATTTCATGGGAGCATTTTTAGGCCTCGTTCATTTTACCAATTTAAATTTTTAATTCTAAGTTTTTAAAGTAAAAAGCTCTCAAAAAATGTCACATCTAACTTTTTCTATTACAGTTAAAAACTCTCAAAAAATATTGCATCTCAGCTTAAATTAAAAACTCAAATTCGCGAAGCAACTAGGCCTTAGAGTCAATTTCTCATTCACCAATTCACCATTTTGAGTATAGAAATATATCATTTTGATTTTCTCACGGCAAACAACATAAATCCAAATTGAACCGTTACTAACACAAAGTAAATCCTGCTTAAAATTGAGTCTCAAAATGCTACGTCGAAAAAGGGTTTCCAAGCCATTTTTTTAACAATTTATTGCTTTCTTGAAAGAGCTCCACTGAGCACCCTTGTTCTTTATTCCTACTTACACTTTCTACTTGGTTAATCCCTAGTTCTTGCCATCAACTTTGACAGAGAGAAGTTCTGCCAAAAAGCATTAAAAAATATCAAAAAATGAACACAGTTCAGTCCCCTTTCTTAGTTTCACCCTTTAAAAAAAAAAAAAAAAAACAAAACAAAAAAACAAAAACAGGGCCACATTTCAAACCAAAACATGCATTAACAAAAGTAATGATTTCAAAATAACATTTGAAAGTTTTTGCTATATGGATGCTCTTTAAAAAAAGGAGATAAATGCTCTTTAGAGTGCGTGGGTCTATATTTTTATCTCTTAGTATTAATTAATATTCTTTTTAGTCAAATAATTATACTAGTCAAAAGGGTATTAATTAAGAGTAAAAAGGTAAAAATTTAGACTCGTACACTTTAAGGTTAAGTTCAGCAACTTTCTCATTATGTTTTTACACAAAAAAGAAAATCAGTAAAAGAAAAAATTAACTTGGTGCCATGACATATTGTATAAAGGGGACAAAAATGCTTAAAATATAATTTTTTAAAAAAAAAATTCAGAAAATTCGGGTCAAAATTAAATTTTTTAAAAGTTTTGGAGTTAAAATTCATATTTCAGTGTTGGGTCAAATTTTAATTTTTTAAAAAATGTAGGATCAAAATATAATTTTTCAAATAATTTTAGGGTCAAAATATATTTTTTAAAAAAATTAAAAAGTCAAAATACAACTTTTATGAAATATAAATTTGCATTGTAATCCTTTAATTTTTAAACAAAAATAGGTTCCGACATGATTTCAACTCTAGTCATATCTAGATATGGATTATGAACCTGCTAAAAATAATACAATACAATGAAAAAATGAATTGTATTAATAGGACATAATCCGAATTGATTTATACACAGTGGTCAAACTAAATATTGTGTTAATGTATTGTTATATAATACATTGGTCAAATAAAAAGTGCCCTCGATGTCAGAATTTCTTTAAGAACCCCTTATTTCCAATCAAACATGTTCCAATTGGAAGATAAAACTTGTTGCACAATAATGTTTTGAAGTTTTGCTAATAAGAAACTCACGAAAGACAATTTGAGAAAAATACAGAAGGATAATTGAGAGAGAGAGAGAAGGGACAATTAATTCAAAAGAGGAATTTGCAATGACTAATAGATGTAGGACTGAATACAAATTAAAGAATAGATGAAGAATTTGATAAAGAAGATAATTGAGAAATAGAACCAAAGAGATAGAAATAGGAGAGAATAAGAATTCAAGAAGAGGAAATTAAAAACTCGATATGATTAATCAATTTTTTAAAACCTGAATAAAATTAATTAGTTTCATAGGCATCTAAAAGATGAAAACTTTTATGCTGTTAGGATGCTTTTTCTTATAACCGTGTTGAAAGATATGATATTTGTGAAATTTTACATTAGAACTTATAAATTTGAATGATAAAATTGTAAAAGTTATAACAAGATAAACATTATCTTAATTTAAAACTAAAATAAAAATAAAATATATCTTAGAACATAAATATTTAATTTAAATTCAAAAATCTTAATCTAAATATATCATCACCAATAGCTAAATGACAACATCGGAGAGCTCCACATTCCTAAATCCCAACATTACCCACAAACAAGATATTGGTGAGGGACATATTGGTCTTGTACATTATTAAAAGATATTAGTGATGTTCAATATCACACACTAATAAAAAATGGATTCTATGTTATGAAATTAAAAGACAGAGCTTAATTTTTATTAGTTGTAGGGGCATTTTTAATTGGAGCTGTGCGGGCTCCAAAATGGAAATCCCATCTAACCCAAATGGTGAATACTCCCTAGACAACGTCGTTTCATCAGAGGATGAGCTCTACATTGTGCACTCCTTCATCATCTAGTTTCTTCTTGTTCCCTATTTTGGCGATTTCAACTCGACCCCATTTCTTGTGCAGATAAGTTAATAGTTAGTCTAGTTTTCAGTTTTCAGTTATTTCATGCAAAAATACATTTTGCAATGAAAACTAATAAAAAGTTTTTTTTTTTTTTTTTTTATTTTAGAACGTTGCATGGAGATATGTTAAATTTTCTTTCCTATTTGTTGTATGATGATGATGATGATGATGATGATGATGATGATTATTATTATTATTATTATTATTATTATTATTATTATTATTATTATTATTATTATTATTATTTTTTTGCTAGTTATTTCGTTTTTTAAGAGGTTACTCACTTTGATTTTTTTTTATATATAAAGCTGGATTTCTTAGTTTCAATAATTAAGAAAAAATTTGAAAAACGTCATGTTTTATATTTTAAGTTCTATATATTCTTATTAAAACAAAAAAAAAAAAAAAAAAAAAAACTTTAGTGAAGCATTTGTTAAGCTATTTAGATGAAGTGATATAGCTACGTTGTTCTAACAAAAGAATTTAAGTTCTCTTAAAGATTGAACTGGTTTTCAAAGTATAAAAATCAAGAAGAAAGGATAATTTCTTGATTATCATCACGATTTCAAACCATAAAAAATTACTGAATTTATCCTTAAAATTGCATGAATTTAAATTTTTACTTATCATTCTTGATTAATACTCTTTTACTAATATAGTTATTTAACTAAAAAAATTATTAATCAAAAATAAAAAAATAAAAATCCTAATATATATATTTTAAAAGGTATTTATCTTATTTCTCATTTCACTATAGATACCAGCCACCGGCCCACCAGAAGGTCTAAGTATGGAAGCATGACATTCTCAATATCAGATGACCTACCATATGCCTCCGTGAAGAGCTGCATGTAAGCCTTGTGCTATCAAAGCATTAGGAACTTCATCACATCTTGTCTAATGTACGAAAACCAGGCCCTTTTTTTCAAAATTAAAAAAAAAAAAAAAAAAAAAAAAAAAAAAAAAACAAGGCTTCATGCCTAAAGCTCAGCTGAATAGAAAATAGAGATATACGTAAAATCTCGATAAAATAATATTGTTGGGACTAAAAAATATATATTATTTTAGTGAGGTTATTCATTTATTGATAAATAAATAATTTATTAATTTATCGATAAATAATTATTTATTAAGTTAGGAAGAGATTTGTATTTTCATTCCATCTTAGTATATGTATTATTCTTTTGACCAAAATTCATGTATGAGTTATAAATAAATAAATAAATAATAGATGTATTTAAAATTAATATGTCCACATATAGAATTTCAAAAGTTATTAAGTACATACATAGAACATAAACTCTATAAATACATTAATCATTAGTTTTATTTTTAGTCTTAAATCATTAGAATTTTCATATCTTTCTCCTTCCTGGTTTCTCATTTGAAAGGAGTTAAAAAGATCTACATTGACTGATGAGATAAGGAGAGGTTGACTTCAAGTTATGAACAAAAAAGAAACAAACGACTTTAGATCCATATTTTGGAAAAGAGTTGAAGAAGAAAATTGAAAGTTGCCAAGAACAACTCCGTAACATTGTGAATTTTATATATGTTATTTCTTATTTATTATTGTTATTGTATTTGATTAATTACTAATTTATATTTTCATCGGCCCTAAAGGATTCAAGAAAAAATTATTATCTTACGCGTTTAGCGAGATTATTGATTTAATATATTGGTCCAAGTCGGGACGAAAAATTTTATTATTTAATCGAGATTATTAATTTATCGAATATTCATTTATCAAGGTTTTATTGTAGATTGATAATATTAAAGTAACAAATTGAAATAAAATGGTGGGTATAAAAAGAAAAAAAAAAGTGATTAGGAATTAATAATCTTATGAAAATAGTTAGGTTAATTTTAGAATAATAGCAGTGTGTAGAAAATAAATTTAATTATGTAAAAATTATATGAGATTTGTAGTTAGAAGGAGGTGTAGAGAGTTAAAAAGGGCATTGTGAATAAAACTACCTTTTGTAATACTATCCGTGGAGTGATAGAGGGGTGCAATGTATTTCTTCTGGGTTTCCCACTCTCTGAGTTTGGTAGTGCCTCTTGTCCGCTAGATTCGTTTTTATGGTGTGAAGCCTTTGAGTTATAGGTCTCTTCATCTTAATCAATCAAAAGTATAGAGGTTTTATTGAAAGAACATTTGTGCACTCAAAATTTGGTGTGCTTATTTGATTTTTTATTGTTGGAACTTAGTACACGTTTATCTTCTTTGAGCGTTTTTATTTAAAATTACTGGTTGATCTAGTGTTTATTCGGAGACGAATTCCTTTATATCTCATGGCCATTCGTTCAAAAAAAAAAAAAAATAAAAAAAAAATAATAATAATAATAATAATAATAATAAAGGAGAAGAAGAAGAAGAAAAATAAGAAAGAAACAGCAGGATATCCTGCCATAAAAAGTCCATTAAAAAACGCCCCAAAGGGACAATAAATAAATGTTTGGATTTTTAGCACATTTACCTTTCTAAACTTATCGTGGTTTAACAAATTACCCGTTAAACTTTTAATTTTAATAAATTATCTCTTTAACTTGTAAAATTATTGCAAAACACTTCATTTTGCGATGATTGTACTAAATTAGTGTCAGAAAAACATGTTCAACGAAAATTTTAATATTTAAATTCAAATATAATATAAATCTTTTAATTTCTCAATGTTTAATCCCTTAAATCTAATAAAAATTTAAATAAATTTTATAAAATAAGACACATTATAATAAATTTATAAATTTAAAAGATTAATTATCAAAATTAAAAATTTAAATAATTTATTAAATTACGATAAATTCAAAGCCAATTGTGCTAAAGATTTTCCTCAGCAAAAGTCGTTGACAAAAAGAATCATGGGTCATGACTCACATGACTCTTTTTCCCGCAGAAGGTGTTTTAAAAAGAATCCAAAGATCCTTTCACCACCAGGGCATTTTACAATAGAATACAGAAAGGTATGATGGCCATAGTATATTATTTTAAAGCAAAAAGGCAATAGAAAAGTTAAAGATACAGCTACAATTTTTTTTTTTTTTTTTTTTTTTTTTTTTTTTTTTTTGAAGAATGGGGCATATCCTTCTGTATCGATCTAGAGAGAATGTCAAAGATCGTGATAATGAAACTGTGACATCAGAATCCCACAATAATTCATCACTATTGAAAAGGGCAAAAGTGAAATTGTCCTGACTGGAAAAGTGCATTGTGATTCTTAAAGAAAAAAACAAGCAGCCTACACAATAATTTCAGATTATATTTTGGCGTTATTCAATTATCATCAATAATAAGGCTTCTATAATAGGGCATGTGACCGCTTGGAGATTTCTGTTTCTTTAACTAGGTAACTCTACGTGCCATGTCAAATTTCAGTCTCCCATAAAAACAGAAGAAATTTCTATGAGAGAAACTTTAACGATATGGAATACATATTTCTGATATAACTTTCAAAACAACTCAACTAAGTTAAAAGAAACATATCTCGTGCGAATTTTATTTTATTTTTTCAACAACTATCATCAAACCATTTTTCAACAACTAAACAACTTATCATACCCAAAGCCCACATTCTAATTTTACCAAATAAAATAAATAAATAGTCAAAAAATGTCAAGAGGAAATACACAAAAACCACCTAAAAGAGGAAATACACAAAAACCAAAATTTAATTCTATGTTAGTATCATAATCAAATATGTCAAACCTATCCAAATTTAATAGAATTTTAACAAATGTTATCTGATATCAGTATCTTAATCAATTATGCAACTTAAACATTTAAAGTGTTGTGTGATTAGAAATTTAGACCAAATCAAAAGAATGAGATCAACGTTTGGATGCGTAAAAAGTTCTTCCTTTCAATGCGGCAAAATTCCACAGGTACCCTCAACCAACTTTGCATCACTAGATATTTTACAAGAAATCACCCTTACTATAATTCATTTTTACTAGAACAAAACTCCTTTTTTTGGGGGCAAAATGTCTGAAAATAAAAACTACCGGATTGTATGTGCAATTTACCGTTGGCCTACAAATGAACTTGGCTGTGTATCATTCACATCATTTACTGGGGAAGAAGCATTACCAAGAGATGATTCTGAGCCAGCATTGGATAGTCTTAGATTATTCGGGGACAATTCAGCAGAATCAACCTTAACACCATGAAAAGACTCCCCGGAAACCAGAGCCTGCAGCAATTTCGGTGCCGGAGGAACCGTCACTTCCACAACTCCTTCCAACATCTTCACTACCATTCCCATTGTAGGCCTTACCGCCTCGTCGTCCTGTATGCACCACACGGCCACCAGAGCAACACGCCACGCCTCCTCAACATTATAACCACTACCGAGCCTATGATCGATCACCGCAGCTATATTGCCCTCAATTATCTGCCTTGCCGCCCACGGAGGAAAGAACCACTTCTCTGGCACAGCACCTCCCTCTCTGCCCCCACCGGCAGATGGCGGCGCCTCCACATTTCGGCGGCCACCAATTAGTTCAATCAATGTCATTCCATAGCTATAAACATCAGCCTTGGTAGTGATCGCCACGCCTGATATCCACTCCGGGGCAACGTACCCCCATGTACCCCTCATTGTGGCTAAAACCCTGCTGAAATCCCTGCCAAGTAGCTTTGCCAACCCGAAATCCGACAGTTTCGGTGTGTAATCACTGTCGATCAAAATGTTCTCGGGTTTGATATCACAATGAATGATGCAATCTCTACACTCTTCGTGTAAATACGCAATGCCTCTTGCAGTACCAATTGCAACTCCAAATCTCATGTCCCAGCTCAAGTTTGGACCCTCTTTGCGCAGGTAAAGACTCAGAGCGCCATTAGGCATGTACTCATAAACCAACAGTCTATGAGAATCTTCCGAGCAGAACCCTCTTAGCCTCACAAGATTGACATGTTGAATGTTCCCAATTGTGCACACCTCAGCCCTGAACTCTTTCTCTCCGGTACCAGGTCTCTCAAGCCGTTTCACAGCTACAAGAGTAGAATCCGACAACTTCCCTCGGAAAACTGCTCCGAAGCCACCATGGCCGAGTTTCTCTGAGAAGCCACGTGTCACCTGGTGGAGCTCTTTGTAGGTAAACACCTTCAAAGTCAAAATTGGTAAGGCACCATCTTCTTCCACAGCCTTCCTCCGTCGTCTCCTCACAAGAAACAAAACAAGCAAAACCAAAAACCCCAAAACCGCAATCGACCCAACAATGCTAGCAGCCAAAACTAAAGAATTCAAAGCCTTCCTCTTGTTCTTATTCGAAACCCCTCCTTTTGGCACCCTCACGTAGATCAACTCCGCACCTGAGCCATCAGAACTCAAATTCCTCAAATTTAAGAGCGACCCAAATACGAGTTCACACAAATTAGACCTCCCATTATGGTACACACCAACACAAGCACAACTTTTCAAGCAAGCCCTTTCACAAGCATCCAAACTAAAGTTAAAACGCTCAACTTTCTCACCCGCAAACTTCATAAAACCACCAACCTCCTCAAACCCATCGTCACTCTTTCCACAAACGACATCATCATCATCCAAACGACGACAACCATCTGAGAAATCCCCAGATTCCCAACTCAACAAATTAACAGGCTCAAACCCAGAGACACACTCACAAGATCTCTCGCTAGCATTGGCACAGAGCCCAAATTTCCCACACGAGCCGAGAACCCGACACGTGTTATCGGGCTCAGACCAGAACTTGTTCCAATTCTCCGTCTGCTCCGACCACGTGTACTGCCGGAGCTGACCCGAATAGTCCATCTGGAACCGGGTCAATGGCAGGCCCAAGCCGTTGTCGACTGGCTTCTCGGTGAACCCAAACGACGCCGTTGGCTTGAACGGGTCGTCGAAATGGAAGCGGTAGATGTACGGAACCATCATCTCCGGCACATTGGCGAAAGCCTCGCCGGTCCAGTTTCCGGTGCTCCAATAAGCCTCAGTGTTGTTGAAGACGAGGTCGAATCCGCCGTAGTCTGGTCTCAGCTGCAGGGAATAAAACCCCGGCGAGGGGTCCGACGAGGTTCGCCAGCTGGTCAACCCCTTGGAAGTCGTGAGATTCATCCCGGAAAGCCACGTGTCCGTCGGATAGTCGAAGCTCTGCCACAAGACAGTTCCCTTAGGGTTTAGCAGAGCCAGGTTTCCGCTCTCGAAGAGGACCAGCTCCGTCGCGACATCGACGTTCGCGCTCTGCCACACGATCGAATTACCGGAGTCCTTGACCGCCAACCGTCCGGTGGCCGTGATTTCTAGGGTTGGTGAAGAAGAATCCGTACCGTTGTTGTTCCTGATCGGCCTCTCGCGGTTTGCAACCCAAATGTAGGTCGGCGGAGAAATCGACGAGTACCAGATTCCCAAGAAGCAATCTTTGCCGTTCGGAGAGAAGAATCCGAGGTCGAAGGTGTTGTTTTCGCTCGAGATCGTCGAGTTTCCACGGATTAAGACCTTCGCAGACAGCAACTCGTCGTCCTGGAAAAGGCTTCTTTTCGATGAAGAGGAAAATCCCGAAGAATTGGGAAGATGGCGTTCTCTTTGGGGAGGTTGGGAATTGGCTTTTGACGACATTACCGTTAGAGTCGAAAGTAGAAGAAGAAAAGTAATGGCGGAAACTTGTGGCGGTGGTGACATTTTCGTCGGGGTTGTTTGAAGTGTTTGGATGCCGGGAAACTACTTTGCCGGAAAATTATACATGAATGTTTCGAAGTAAGAATGAAAAAAGCACACTTGTAAGAGTGAGAGAAGATATTCAAAAGATATTCATGTCTGCGAAAGCTGCTTTTCACGGACACAAGGGATAGGAAAAAGTGCGAGTTGAATTGGGAAAAACATGTGGACTGAAATTACACGTTTACCCTTCACTTTTCTTTCTCTTTTTTTTTTTTCCTCAGTTTTTGCCCTTTATTAGTTCTCTTCTCATTTCTCACTTTGTATTTTGTGAGGAAAAAAGTCTATCCTTCTTTATCTGTCTCTGTCTGTTTATTCTATTTATTTTAAGTAAAAGAATATGCTAATCTGAAACGATAAAAGAAATAAAATACAGTTGTTTTTATGATTAAATAGTAAGTGCAAAGGAGGTTTTTTTAAGTAGAAAAGAAAGAAACTGCAAGTTTAAATGGTAATAACTTATAAGTGAAACAAATCATGTTATTTTAGGACAAGTTAATTACGAAATATTCCTAGTATAATATGGGAAACGATATTAGTAATAAATGAAAAAGATTTTATGTAGCTTATTATATTTAATTGCAAAATTTACGTTTAACTTTCTTTTTTTTTAAGAGTTAATACTGCTTATATGAGAATTTTTTTTCATTTATTTAAATTTCGTTTAATTTATTAATTTAAATTTTTAATTTAAATTAATATATAATTTTATATGATAATTTTTAACTGTAATAAAAAAATTAAATATAATTTTTTATGAGAATTTTTAATTATAATAAAATTAAAATTAAAAATTTGAATGATAGATTAAACGAATTTTAGAACTGAAATTTTGAATTGAAAAACGTAGAGGATAGAGCTTTGAGGTCATTTTTGTAAAATTAATTATGTCAGGAAAAGTAGTGTGGTGGCAGACAAAATGTTCTGAAGGTCACTCAGGAGGTCGATCCTTTTCAACTGAAGCAAGTAATAATTTATAAAATAATTTGGACGAGTTTGGTGGCAGTTCTTTTAGAGTAAAATTTATAATAAAAAAAATTGAATCTAAATTATAATTTTTTTTTAAGTTTATTTATAAAATTTAAGCTTAAATTTGAGTTTTAATTTAAATTTTAGGTTAAAATTTAATTTCAAGTTTCTTTTTTAACTCAAGTTCATAAACTCAAACTCAAGTTAATTAACAGTATTTTTTCTATTCTTAAAAACGTCATAATTTTTTCGTTTTAATCTAATTGAGATGATTTTTTTTGCTCACAACGAAGAGGCGAATAAAATCTCATCCATATACCCTATTACAATTTTTTATCACTATTGAGTTTTTATTAAAATACTATCTAAATATAAATTAAGTTTTGACACACTCAAATACAAACTCAAATAGATTTTCAATTCAAATCATAACTCAAATGTGCACATCCAAACACAAACTAACTTCAACTCAAATTATAACTCAAATTCAACTCAAGATCTATATTCAAATCACCATAACTCAAAAATATAATCAAAGAAACCCTAATATTATATTTGATAGAAAGGATGAAAAATAGAAAGGAATGATACCTAAAATACAAAGGTTCAGTTTGGTAAGAGGGATGGAGAAGTGGATGATGGAGAGAGTTAGTGGGATGGAGAATGTGAGGGATAGAGAGAATTATGACAATCCTTTGTGTTGTTTGGTGTGAGATATGGAGAGTTAAAAAGATGGATGAATAGTCTTTTTAAATTTTTTATAGGTAAATTGTATGAATCATTCTATTAAAAGAGTGATGCAAAATGGTGGGCCCGGATGAAGAAAGTCTCTTTCCACCTCTTATCTTCCTCCCCTCTCCCTCCAACCAAATAAGAGATTATGACTCTTCCTCCCCCCTCCCTCCAACCAAACAAGAGATTAGGACTCTCACTCCACCCTTTTCCCTCTCATCATCTCTCCTTCCTACCAAACATATTGTAAAGTGGAGAAAGTAAAATAATAGAAGGGAAGTTTTTTTTTTTCATGTTGTTTAGTAAAAGAGAAAGAAAAGTAAAAAAAGAAAATCTAATTTATTTTACAATAACATCCTAATACAAATAAGAATATGGTGTGCCCTATGGATTTATAATTTCCTTCGTTCCCCATTTCTTCTCTACCAAATAACCTAAGATTTCATTTTCCTCTCTAGAATCCTTCATCTAATTTCTTGAAGTGATTTCGAAGCAATGGCTGGAAGGGAAGGCTAGCAACGCAGAGATAAATTGTCAAATCTTTGATGGTTCTGCAAGCCCTGAGCCGTCTTCTTAGACGAGGCAAATGCTGGAGAGACTGATGGAAGGGCGAGAGAAGATAGTGGACTCTCAGCAATTTTCGGTGTCTCTAGGCACGTGTGATGGGAAATGAGTGACAACTCGAGGGGTATGGCTCTCGCGGTGTAGCGACTTTGATGGTCGAGCTCGTGATGGTGTTCATCAAAGGTGGTGCGTGGGTCTCATGCGTTGCATGGGAAAATCTCGTATGCAATAATTTTGATCTTTCTTGGATCTGTGCTCTCCAGTCTTTTCACCCGCATACATCACTGGTAGTAGCTCTTGACCCGATTGCTTCACTCGTTCAAGTCAGTGATTTTGATTCTGAATTTAAATTTTTTGACAGAACCCATTGGCGAGAACTTTTTTTATTCAAATTTTTTTGTGAGAGAGTAGAATCAATATCATGAGTTCAAGTCTTAGAACAAAATCGACCCTCTATCTATGTTACTAAATTTTCCTAGTTGTTTTGTAGGTTTTGTTTGTATTTTATAATAGCATTGCTTTTCCCAAGTAGTTTATGGTTTTTGTGGTGTTAATGGCTTTGATTAAAATCTCTAATAATGGATGTGGTTTTCCTATCTTTCGAGATTATTGTTTGTGAATCTTGGCGGTTTATTTGTTTGGTGTCCATTAAATTTGTTTCTATGTGGAGTTTATGGTGGCCTTTGTGCTACAAAGATCTAGTTTTCATTTAATCAAAAGTTTTCATCAATTGTACATGTTTCATCAAAAGAGTTTTATATGTGCTCACTCTTGGTGTATTGAGGTATTTTTCATATTCTTGCCTCAAGCATACATCTTTCCGTCTCAACATTATCAAATTCCATTGATGAAACCAATCACACTTGAGGGTTATGACTTTATAGTGCAGGGTCATTTGTATTGTTTTTGTGGTGTTTGTATCAATATTTTGTTTGAATGCAATTTCTCTTTTCAAAAAAAAAAAAAAAAAAAAAAAAAAGCATTTTTCCTTTGTCTAAGAGAATGATTAATTTGATAAATACCCATAATTTATGGGTGTTTTGCCAACTTGCTCCCTAATTATTTAAAAGGTTTACATTCATCAATTACCTAAATCATTCAAAAACACCTCCTTCGTCTAAAATAGTTTATAATACCAACATAACGTTGATGCGGATCTAATTATAATTTCATAAATGCCCCCAACAAGGGATCTTATGTCAACTTGCTTTGCTGATATTGTAAAAATGCTCATTGCATCGTCTCAACTATATAAATGTCTTCAAACTCATTCTATCAATATTTGTCTACAAAACACACAAGTAAAATTGCTTTGAGTAGGATCAAATACCCCTTTTAAATCATAATTAAAATCGAAAAACCTATTGTTAAGAAAAAAAAAAAAAGTAAAACTAATCTCAAAAAATAGTATCATAGAAGGATTTGGACAGATTGGAGATTTTGAACGATTTTATGTAGGGGTGTAATGATCCTTTTTTAGTGGGCGGGACAAGATCATAGTTTGAGAGATGTTTATCAAATCAATTCTTGCAAGAATATTGTGGTATATTAAATATATATATATATATATATATATATATATATATATATACATTAAGGTTTTGTTATTAGGTAAATTCCAAATTTAATACAAAAAATAAAGATTGTTTTACTTTACCCCATGCAACTCAAAATAACAATAAAACTCCCTAAAACTTATTATAAGACACGTGTAGATCACGTGCCTGTTGTAAACGAGCAAGTGAATTAAAACTGTTAAAATATTAATGCCTCAATTATGAGTACCAAATCTGTAACTATTGATAAGCTTGGGGAGAAATTTTGTGCCCTTTTAAGTTGCATGGAAAAAATGAAACGAATGTTATTCTTCGAGGCTAAATTATAAGTTAACACAATAAATTTTACTATTAGATTTTGTCAGTTTTGTAGGTTTTTTTAGGATTAGTCACATTGGTGTCCTCTAAATTTTGAAGTCAATTTCACTTTTTTTTCTAAATTTTGAAAACTTTCACTTTCTTTTTGAACTTTAATTTGTCCCATTTAAGCCCAAGAATATCTATTAAAGTCAAACCGGAAAAAGAGAGAGATAAGTGTGATTATATGGTTTTTATATATATATTTTTTAACAAAAATTTAAATAGAAAGTCCACTCTGCATTATTCTCTTTTTTTCTATTTGTTTACAATAGAAATTAAAACAGAATAGATTAAGTTGGAACAATACAAAATTTAAAGAATAAAGTGAAAATTTTTAAAGTTTAAGGGGTAAAATAAGAATGGTCTTAAAATTTAAGGGTACTAATAATAATATTCAACCTTTTTATTTTGACCACATAACAGTAAAAAACATACGCTATTGGTATAGATGTCTTATCGCAACAAGCTCCTTGTTTTGGTAGAACAAGTACTTATTCAACATCCCACCAGTTACAAGGGACTAATTTAAATTTAGCCCCTAAATAAATAGAGATTGTCTCACTTTGCTCCACCAACTCAAAATGACATCAAAGTTTTGGGAAGAGATTTGTATCATTTTGAATTGTATGAGCAAAGTGAGACAAATCTTATTCTCCAATGATAAAATTTCAAATTAACGCATTTTTTAGAAGTAGAAATATTTGTATGACCAAATAATGTTTAAGCTCTTTCTCTCCCGAGTATTTGTTTATTTTATTCTTACCATTGTCTTTAAGTATTTTCAGAGAATAAGAAATTATATCTAATGTATTTGGGTTCGGATCTTGTAGTTGGATACATTGATTTAGATTTTGAATCCAATCTAAATTTGAGGACGTCAACTTCAAGTTCTGTGTTTACTTTTTAAACGGTGGAGCCAGGAAAATATTAAGCCCTCATTCATTTGGCTTGTTTAAGTTAAGAACTTAAGTTAAAAGGCGATTTCATGTGAGAGAATATATTATAGCATAAAAATTGAATTTGAAATTTTATTAAATAAAAAAAAAAAAACACACACACACACAAAAACTTGAGTTATAATGTAATTCGAATTAACAAAATAAACAGGGCCTAAATTGTCTTATGGGATTTAGATATTTAACATTAAACAGTATTTATTCACTTTGGGGCTTCTTCAAAAGCTGCTAAAGAGGCTGTAAGCTGCTCTGTTGATGGATTTAGTGATTGTCTCTAACCTTGAACAACACATGACACTTTTTATTGTGGTAATAGTGACACGGTTGTAAATTACAAGGTACTAAGAGGCCATCAAACAAGAAAACACATAAAGAGGAAATATCATCCCATAAGGATGATATGTGGAGATGTGAAAGCCTGCAAGATAAGTTTTTGAGGGTCGCCTAGAAGGTTTAGGGATTCACGAGATGTCACGGTTGTTTTAAAGAACGCAAGTAGGTGATTGTTAGAATAATTCTTATTTTGGTTATTTGGCGTTATTTTAGAGAAAATTCAGACATTTAATTTATAATTCAATATAATAAATTCATTTTTTTTTTTTTTTTGTTATATTAGTGAAACTGCTAAAAATATGCCTTTGTCAAAATAAGTTTGTAGTAACATATTTGTATTGTTAGGTCCATAGAGGCATATTCGTTTTTAAATATAAGTTTGGCATTAAGTATAGCATATCAAACTTGACATTAGATTGCTATTGATTGATATATTGATTTAATCATTACAATAGTGTCATTTTAAAGTTATTCTAATATTAAAAGTTTACTTACACAAGTTCTAAAATTCTACAATTATAACAAAAATTGGACATAATATATAAAATGAGTCAAACTTATAACATATCACATATGCTATTTTCATATTTTTTTTTAATTCACAAATATAACATTACCATTACCATTTGCATGGAAATGGTCTTATATTACATAATAGGGCCTCCAATCTCATGCAAAATCACACATCACTATCCTCGAGAGCAAATTTTTCAGTCCTCTTACAAAAGCTATGTACTTCATTTGAGCTAGTTGTCCCCAGTAAATCACAACCTAAAGATTAATGTATCCCAAAGAACATGCAAAAGCTTTATACAACATATTCCCCCAAAATTCTGTCTGTCCCTAATTACCTTCCTAGGATCCTCTCAGAAAAATGTCTTTTTATTTGTGCCTCTTGAACTATAGATGCTACATTGTGCAGCTTACAGAAAACGACACAAAATCCATTGAGACCCACAAAATGTTTTTGGTTATGTGGTCAAATTTCAAGTCTTTTTAAGTGGATAGCGGCCTCACCCCCACCCCCACTAACCTTCATGCTGATTGGATTCACGCAGCAACTCCCAAGAAAATTGGGGTTTTACTTTCTAGGTGATTTGTCCAAAAGTGGAATTAATGGCTCCAAATTGTTTGGACTAATTTCAAGCATCAACAATTCAACATCTTTGGTTAAGGACCCAAATTATGATTTTTGTTTCATGAATTTGTGTTAAAAATAAAAAGGAAACCTTCCATTAATTGTTAGATCAAATCAGAATTATATATCAGATTAAAAAAATATTATTTATTGTAACAAAATTTAATGAACATCCGACCGTTAAAAAAGAAAAATACTTAAAACACCTATGTACTTTTACAAATATACCCAAAATACCCAGAAATAATTTAATGTTTAAAAATGTCATGATTATCCTTTCCTTATTATATTATATTATTCAGATATGGTTTAACTTAAAAGTTAAATAAAAAAAATTAAAATGTTCAAGTAAATATTCCAATTAAAAAATACTTCAATTATTTTGACAATTTTTCATTTTTTAATATTGATTTTAAATAACATTTTGGTTTAATAATGTTTTTAAATAGTATTTGATAAAGATTGGGAAGGGTAATATTGATATTTTAAAAACATTAAGTTGCTTCAAGGGATATTTTGAGTTTGTTTTTTTAAATAAAAAAAAAAAACAAAAGGAATGTTTTGAGTATTTGAATAATAAGAGAGATGAAAGTGGTATTTTGACAAAATATAAGGAATGTTTTGAGCATTATCGCGTTAAAAAATTATGTTTTATTATTAAGGTATTTTTTATACCCTGATAAAAAAAAATTGTCTTAGTTTTTTATACCCTGATAAGAAATAAAAAAAAAAAAATTCAAGTTTATTTATTGTTGATTTAGAAATAGTTAACTAACGATTGATGTTCTCTACTAAAGATACAAGAGATAAATGTCTACTCTTTTTTTTTTTTTTTTTTGAAAATAATGTTCTCATTTCGTCTTGCGTAATGTTCTCATTTCAAAATAATGTCTACTCTATTTAATGTTCTCATTTCAAAAGGAGAAGCAAACTATTGTCTTAAAAGGGCTTTGCGCAATTCATAAATGTGAGCTTCGTGACCTTTCAACGTTTTTTTTTTTTGGTAGAAATTTCAATGCATTGCATGGGATTCATAGACACTCACTATATTGGACGATCATGGAGTGATTGCCAACAATACCTGCTATTAAGCACTCGTACGTCTATCACAACTTCAGTACAGATTCATACAACTATTGCCTTAAATAGATTTAGAGAGTACATGTGTTTAAAATTTACCAAAAGAAATCTTATAATAACATTGAGAAAAACCACTCAAGATGGTAAAAAAATATTATTTATATTATTTTACTAAAAAATAAATAATTATTATTTATTTAATAAAGAGAAAATAAAATGTCACGATGATACTAAATTATTTAAAATGACTTAAATAATAAATCTCTACCAAAACCATGACAAACTATTTACTTTTTTGATAACATAGCTGTCTGATTTTATATAAACTAAACTCTGAGCGGGCATAAGATAAAGATAATGAAGTTCCAAACCTAAAACTTGGTCCTATTTAGTAAGAAAAAGAAGTAGAAAACAAAAAGGGATCAAAAGCAGCCTCTACTTTCTCACTCATTCCATTTTCTATTCCTATTATTTGACATAAAAAGTTTGTTTTAGGACATTTTAGATTCCTTAGCAGCAAAATTTGACTTTTATGATTTACATGGGGAAATATGTATTCAACTCCAAGAGTTAGGCATGTACTTTGATACATGTACGAGTATGACCCTTTTCGAAGATTTTGTCAAATTCTTGAGCGAAGCAGGTCAAGTAGTGCGCGTGATTGTCAACTATTAACTTTTAAGTTTTACAATGAAAATCCACCGACTCCCCATTAATCTACAATAATTAATTAAAAAGGCTTCTTTTACCATGCATGCTAAAATTGTGATCCATCAGTGGAGTAAACATTTTTACCGTTAGATATGTTTTTCAACAATCAAATATACAGCAGGAATAATTATATATAGCGCATTGTAAATTTTTAATATAAATTTGTACAGATTTAACCGTTAATAATTTAATTTAATTGTCAAAAATATTTACTCTACTGGTGGGTTATAATTGGAAGATACACTGTAAAATTTCTCTTATTTAAATGGTTCTTACCTCAATCTACAATCGGAATTTCTGGATTTGATGATAAGTCATACCTTTACTAAAAAAAAAAAAAAAAAAAAAAAAAAAATACAACCGTGTTAAAATTCATCGATTCCCTCATAATACCCATAATAGAATATTTACTTAATTTGTTGATTCATATGGAATATCAAGAAAATACATTAAAAATATTCCTACTTGAAATGTGGGGCTTAAAATATTCATGAGACTATCATGAGACTAACACGTACAGAATGCTAACAAATATTCTACCTCATATTTTATATGACTAACATATTTATAGACGAAATTGTCTAAAAAAGAAAACTACAAATAAAATTAGAAGCTTAAATAATTCCAAAAATTAAATTAAACGAAATAGATATGCGAAACTTACTTGTTTTTGACACAACGATTAAGCAAAAATAAATGTGACTTTTCTGGATCAAAATACTACAAACAAAAACTTTCCTAAAAACAACAAGATTATTGTTTATTTAGTTAAAATCTTCTAGGAAAGGAACTAGACTAATTGTCTTTGACCCAAACTATAACACCCAATTATCGGTTGTCCATGATTTGCATTACACGGATATGAAATCAACACACGAGGGATTCTAAAACTAAACTTATCCTAATTAATTCTAAACCATTCATTTCCTAAAATTTTAGAAGCATAAAATAAAGAAATCACAATTTCGTTTGAACTTTAATACTAATCTCCAAAACATAACTCATTGACCACCCGAAAACAGTATTGTAAGAAGAAGAAGAAGAGCTAAAGACTCAAATTATAGAACAGGATATGCCATACCAAAGAAATAAATAGTTA
Source organism: Morus alba (assembly GCA_012066045.3). Taxonomy (NCBI): domain Eukaryota; kingdom Viridiplantae; phylum Streptophyta; class Magnoliopsida; order Rosales; family Moraceae; genus Morus; species Morus alba. Next base: position 6,978,752 of record CP050232.2, on the reverse strand, counting down.
AATTCAGCTAAAATTGAGAGAAAATAGGAAGGAAAGAAAGTTATATAAAGCGAGGAAAGCAACTAAACAAACTCTAAGTGAGAGACCAAAACTGACCCTAAACGAGTATAATGGCATATTGATCATTTCAATCTTTTCAAACACCAACCAATGCTGTCCAAACCAATTCCAATGTAACGAGATATGCAATTTACAATACCAGGGTAAAAATTAAATTGTGACATTCAATAAGAAACAAAAAGTAGTTATGTACAGGAGAAACGTAGACTTGGAAGACACATTGATCGGCACTTCCACCTTTAGAGAATTCCCAAGTTTTCATTCTCCAAATTCTCCATTTAGAATCTTTGGATACAATTGAGAAAACCAGCCGTTAACTTCTGAACATTGCAAAGAAAAATGAATAACCGGCAAACTGTACCGCCATTTAGTTGTGAACTTGATTTCTTTCAACCGAGGACTGAATGACAAAAGCAACTAAAGTTTAGCGATATGCAGGTTCCAAACGCTGGCCATCGAGTTGGGAGTTTTCTAGTTTCAAACAACAAATAAATTTCCATTTGGACAACGTATTTACAGAGGCACTAATTGGCGGTCTGGTCAAAAACCATTTCCTGTTACACCAGAATAGAAAATCTTAGCAACGTGCTGGCATAAGATCCGAACAGCATTCATCCCAGTCACCATTGCTACACGACAGAATGGTTTCACAAAGGAGAGAATTTTGCCAAGGTAATTTGTTTCTGTTTTTTTCTTTTCTTTTCTTCTTTTTGTGCGTGTGTGTGCTCCCATATTAGAAGCCATGCTTTGCTTTTGCAATAATCTATTGGTACACAAGTTACTTATCACTGTAGGCATACCTGATCACAAATGGGGCAGGCGTCGCTTCTTTCCACCCACTCAAGAATGCATGACAGGTGAAAGTAATGTTCACATTTTATAACATATTTCGGATTCTCAGTGTCGTACTCTGCATGAAGGAATATATGAATTATTTAGAAACGAACCTGAAAGTTTCTGAGATATTGCTTAAATTAGGTTTTATATCAATAGAACCATTGCAAGCATTAGGTTCAACTACAGAGACGCTATGTACCTTCAAGACAAATGGGGCAATCATCCTCTTCTTCTTTAGGTAAAACATTAAGTTCGCATGGTTTTGAGAGTTCCAACATCTTCGGTAAGACATCCAAAGAATTTCCATGAGCTTTGCAATCTGATTCCTCGAGTTCTACACAAGCAGCTGAGGTTTTAAAACTACTACAGCTGATTGCTTCTTCTTCTCTAGAGGACCCAGAATCCGTTGATCCTCGACAACCGAAGACCACATCATATGGCAAAGGTGCAGGAGGAGGTTGGTAAGTATCAGGCGTCGATGTGTCAAGATCCAAATGAACCAGGAATCCCGCAGTGAGTTCAGACCTGACTCCATTATGGGATGTTAAAGCCTCGTGCTCTTCTGAGGCTGGTGGGCACTGCAAAAGGAAGAATAAACCTTTTAAGAATAACATATTAACACCAAGACTGGCTGCTATCGTGCTGACATGCAGTAATATACAGGCGACGGGAGAACAACCATATACTGACATAATAATATACAGGTGCACCATGCAACTGAGCTTTTCTGGAAGAACAGCAGCAGCCTCCCATTCCCTACAATTACTTCTGTTATCTGCCGAAAACTATCCAATATCGAGGCATTGCCCCCTGTTATTTAGCACAGGATCAGAGTTATATGCCACAGATTCAATATCTTAATTCAAACTAAATGGAAGTAAAGATAATATTAAAGTTGAAAAGAAAAAAGACAGCAATAAATACAAGGCACTAAACTCCAATTAATCCCTAATTTCCATTGCAACCAAAAATATCAGGACTTCAAAGAAAGAAAAAACTATAGAAAGGCCGTCACCATAGCCATCAAAAAAACAAACAAACAAAAAATAAAAAAATAAAAATAGGAACGGATGGATATTGAAGTTGCAGTAGCGGTTATTTATGAAAACTTTTTAAACTAAATTATAATCCTCTAACACACCTATGTAATATAGGTTTCCTAGTACTCTTAGCCTTGTCAGTCCGTAAAGTAAAGTAAAAAAAAAAAAAAAGCACCTAATTTCACAGAATACATGAGTTCATTATTATAGTTCCACATTTTGCAGGCAATAAAAACAGCACCATAATACAGCAATACGGATGTGAAGTTTTGTGAAACGTACATAACTTGATGCGAATGATAACATGTCAATCTGCTGCTAAAGTTAACAAGCAAATTGGATTTATAGAATCCTCACTATTCCTCCCTTTTTTTCTGTTTGGGCAGAAAAATGTCCAAAATTGATTATTTTGTATAATATTCACCCCAACAAAACAAGAGCCTCAAAGAGTAGAGTCTGCCAAGTTATATCAAAAGTTAAATGACTCGCAGAACTTTTCACTCTTCTCTGGCCTATTTTACCCATTAAAGCAGCACTTAACAGCAGTACAACAATAAATTCACTCAAAAAGCATGCAAGAATACCAGAAAGCAATCTAACCAGTAAAGATACATGAATAATTCAGACAGGGAAAAAAAAAAAAAAAAAAAAAAAAAGAGAACCAAGTTCATCCAGAAAACCCAGAAAGGAGAGAGAGAGCCAAAAAAAAAAAACACACAGAGAATATTATTTAGCAAAATTAGGAAGTGGGTCAATCCAGAATTCGACTTATACCCAATTACAAAAATTTCACACAGATTAATAACAAAAAAAAAAAAAAAAAAAAAAAAAAAACGTAAACCCAGTTGACCTCTTGTATTACAAGGAACTAAAATAGCTTAACTCATCAAATTCATGAAGCTTTATCAAATAAATAAATAAAATAGGAACTGCAAAGCTTACCTTAGTAGACAGGCGAGGGTTTGGTTCCTCAGAGAATATGATTCGGTAAAGAAAGGAAATTAAAAGAAACTTTTTTTTTTCCTATCTTTCTAAACAATATACGCTCTCCACTCATATCCCCCCCGCGCCTAGGCCGACGCTGATGGCTCTTACTTGTACATGATTACTTTGAAATTATTTCCTTCATATAAAATGTAATATAATTATTAAAATATTTAAAACTTCCTATGTGGATAATGAATTTGACAATTCTGAACGATAGTGTCAAGCCAATGAAAAGTCTTAGAATTATTATTTAAGGGTAAAAAAATGCAGAGTTTACAATTCTACACGAAAAAAAAAGTTTTTTGTAAGCAGATCTAATTTATTGCAGTACATATTTCTGAACTTAATATTTTACTCCAAATTAATAAATATACAAATAATTTTGTTTATTTATTCATTTTTAGGGACAGAGTCATTTCAAAAAAGGGCTCCATGAAACTTTTGTGTCTCAAATTTTTTTTTTTTACAATTTTATTAAAGGTTATTCACACATCTCTCTTTACTCTTCATATCTTTTTTTTTTTAAGACTTATTTCACATAATTTTAAAATAATAATTTTTTTTTTTACACATTCCTATTATTCTAAAATTACCTCAACTATTTCCATAAACATTAATTCTTCACCCTTTTATTTTTGTCACATTAACCATTTTATTTTAATTCATTATTTTAATATTATTATTTCTCTAACAATTTTTTTTTTTAGTTAAAGCTTAGATAAAGCCCTTTTTCATAAAAAATTTACTATTTCGCTCTTTTTTATACATAAAGAAATTTACTATCATATTTTTAGAAAATTTAGGCCTCAGGATATCAATTCAGGTATGAGTAAAAAAGATAAAATGATAAAATAAATAAAAAATAATAATACAACATGGAAACACAATATATATGAGCACAAGCCAAAAAAAATAAAAAAAAAATAAAAAAATAAAAAAATAAAACAAAACAAAACCGAAACCAGAAACAAAATCTACGCAACTTTATAAACGATGAATAAAAAAGCGATATAATTAAACAAAAATGACTATCCAAAAAAAAAAGATAAACACAAAATTAAAAAAAAAAAAAAAAAAAAAAAAAAGACGAAAGAATAATCCCCACACAACCATGGAGTGTAAGGAGAAGGAAAAAAGAAAACTGTCATTAGTTTTCATGTTATAATAAAATTTAATTGCATAATTAAGCCTATCATAATTTTTTTTTGTCATTTTATATGAAGGTCTTTTGTAATAAGATATTTTAATTTACAAGGGGTATATAGAGTTAAAAGATATGTAAATAGAACCACCAGTTTATTTATTTATATTTTCTTATTGAAAAGTTTTGATTTTAATTTTTATATGGGAAACAAGAGACAAATATCTCTTAAGTGCATAGTTCTAAGTTTTAATTGTAATTTTTATATGGGAAAAGAAGATAAATGTTCTATAAAGTGCATGGTTCTAAATTTTTACTCTTATTATTGATTTCATTTCAGTTAAATAACTATATTAATCAAAATGGTATAAATCAACCGTGAGAGTTAAAATTCAAATAACAATTTTCTCTTTTTATATAGATTTTTTTTTTACAATGTCAATTATCCTTAAATATTCTCTTCGAAATACTCAATTTCATAATTTTTAAATTATTCTAAAGTATGATGCGGTAAAAATAGAGGTCAAGAATAACTTGATTATAATAGGAAAGAACGGATTCTAATCTTCTTTAGATTTTTATGTTAATTGTTTCAAGAAAAGAGACCATATTAACTTTCTTTTTTTTAAAGAACCTAAAAAAAGAAAATATTATTGATATTTAATCTAAATGGCTATAGAAATAGTTTGATAGTAATTTCACATCTAATTTTATCACAAATCTAATTTTATCACAAGTTGTAAAATTTGAAACTCTCACCCTGAAATTCAAAAAAAAAAAAAAAAAGCAATACAAACACTTATTCACACCTTAATAACCTCCCCCTACACACTAGTAACAATGGTCCCACTCAAGAACTTAAAGAAATGTTGTCATTTTTTCTTTTATTTTTCGCATATTTTATTAACATGATATATTATTATTTAAATGAAAAATGTAATAATAAAATTCACGTATTAAATAATAAATTCACAGAGTAATAAAGAGAACGACAGAAAGAACGATATTAATATTTTTTACCTAACAAATTTGAGCTCCCTTTTTCTTTCTTTTTTTTTTTTTCTAACTTAGATGTGAGGTTTCTCTTTTTTTAGCAAAACGAAACCAAAACTTTTCCTTGAAAAAAAAAAAAAAAAAAAAAAGCACACACTGAAGATCCATAACCATTTTTTCTCGGCCCTGGCAGGCTTAAATCTTAATGATGTTAAGTGAGATTTTTTGCTAATCATGTTAAATGTAAGAGTTGAAAGCTTAGAATCAAATATCACAACCAGCAACGGCTCACTATTTTTGGGATTGCATAATAATAAATCCATGAACACAAACACAACTTTCTAGTCATGCATTTTTAGTGGCGGCGGAGCTATGTTTGATTCAGAGGGGGCACCTGCCCCCGCCCCCACTTGCTCAACCGGCTCCATTATATCTTAACCCCAATAACATTTTTTTTTTTTTTCTATTTCGTCCCTATTGTAAATTTCAATTTGCAATTTTTGTATCAAAAACTTTAGAAAAGTATCAATTATACTCCAAAATTAGACTTTTGAATTTTTATATATTTATATTTCAAATTTTAAGTACCATATAACCCAAAAATAAAGCACTTATATAGATTCATAATTTTGTGAGCCAAAAACTTTAAAAGTGAATTAACTTGGATTAAAATAGTTAATTGTTGTTTTAGTTAAAATTTTGGTTTTATTACGCCCTCTTTTAAAAAAAATTATGACTCTACCACTGATTTTTACTACCACTAATTTCGTCTAAACTCATGCAAACTTACTTGCAACCAAGATACCAATATACTGTTGAGATTTGTAAATTACTCTGATTGCTGTCTAATTATTTGATGATTTGTACATTAATTGTCAATTAGATGTCATTCGGTTGATTGAAGAAATTTGGGAAACTCTTAGCCTAATTAAGGGAAATTATCATTAATTGACACCTTTTAATTTTTAGGAATTATCCCAATTTATAATTGTGTACAACTTCATTGTAAATTATCAATGAATTAAATGAAAATTATACTCTTAAAGTGAATTATCGAATCATATTAAATTTTATGTTATTTTCTTTTATCTTTTGTTTTCTCTTATTTATTATAATTTTCAATTTGATATCAAAGTTGTTCTTGAAGATTAAAGAAAGTTAAACCTCATTGAAGATTTGCCCAAAGCTTTGTTTCCAAATTGGTGCTTTGGAATCTGATGATTGTTTCTGAATTTAGAAAAAATTTAGCATCAACTTGAGTTGGTATGTTGGAGTCCGATGATGTTTCCAAATTTAGAGGATTTGTTTCCTCATTGAAGCTTTATTTCAAAGTTGGTATGCACCAACTTGAGGAGAAATATTGATATTTGTTAATTATTTTGATTGCTTTATAATTATTTGATAATTTGTACATTAGTTGTCAATTAGATGTCATTAGGTTGATTGAAGAAATTTAGGAAACCTAGCCTAATTGGGGGAAATTAACATTAAATGATTCATTTTATTTTTTGGAAATGATCCCTATTTATATGTGTATAATCTTATTGTAAATTATCAATAAATGAAATGAAAATCATACTCATGATTTATGGACGTAGACGAATTGTAGACTCATATTAAATTTTGTGTTCTTTTCTTCTATCTTTTGTTTTCTCTTATTTATTATTATTTTTAAGTTATACTTCTTATAGACAAATAAAAAAGAAATAATACCAATATTAATTTTTAGTATTTCGACTGGTTCTTAAGCACTACCATGTCATGCTTATATTTTTTTTTCAGTGACTGCGCAAGTCGCTTCTTTTCCTAAATTATCTAAATACATGTACTATTCCCACTCTCAAAAAAGGGACTAAATGACCTTTCTACCCTATTTTTCTATAAGACTTTAATTTTTTCGGGGAAAAAAAAAAAAGACAAGAAAGAGCTTAATAGCCCCAAGTAGTTTTGTTTACATTTATTTTTATGCTTTTATGTTTTCTATATCAATGAAAAATGATATTATAAGGATGAAGAGTAATGTTCTCAGAGAATACTGGGGAAGACAATGTACATCAGTTGGTGACTCGAGACTTCGTTCAGTTCGTTAATTTGAGTTTTTAATTCAAACTAAAATGTTATTTTATGTTAGAACTTTAAACTGTAACTAGGGGTAAAAGAAATCACCCTGAACCCGACTACCCGACCCTACCCAACTCAAAAATATAGGGGTTTTTTTTTTTTAATCATCCCAACCCATAATGGGCGGGTAGGGTCCGGGCCCAAGCCCATTACCCTGCTTAACCCTACCCAGCTCAAAATAACCATCTGCACTTTAAAAAAATAAAGGAAAATAGTAGAAAATAGGTAAATATGAAAAGTTTAAGAAAGTATATAGGCCAATTTTTAGTTATATAAGTTAATAGGTCATAACTTATCAAGTTATGGTTCATAATCAGATAAGTTATGGACAAACTTGTCAAGTTATGGTTTATAGCCAGATAAGTTATGGACAATTATGGACAATAACTTGTCAAGTTATGGTTCATAATTAGACAAGTTATGGACAAAAATAGTAATTTGACCTATTTATTAACTTATGTAAACTATTGACATATTAATTTTAACTCACCGTAAAGAACTCTTCTTTCTTGGCCATATCACTTCTTAAATGTGAATGCTTAATGGGTTTTCTTCACTTTCCATTCACAACCATGTTCAACGTTTAGAAAAGGATATTGGGGTTTTCTTTACTCTGGTTCATTGATTTTCTAAAATTCACTTTTGAGGAGCTTTGTTCAAAAGTAGATTTTTGACAGTTTCGGGAGTGTTTGTTTGTTTCCTGGGATTTTAGTGCAATTCCGACATAAGGAGCATTTATGGAGTTTATTTAGTAGCTTTGCTTTGCTTTGGGATGTTTATTTGCTCTTCGTGCCAGGATGATTCAGAGAATAGGAAGAACGTCGCACTTAAAATTTAGAGTTAGTTTACCCGAAGTAATCCGGCTGACATGAGGTTACCCGAGGTAACCGAATGGTATACGAGTTCTAAAATTAATTAACTGTTGCGGCGCAACATTTTCTCAGGCCGATGATTGTGGGCCGGCCCAAAATAAGCTCAAAAATTGACCTTACCCAGCCAACTTTCACCCTTAACTGTAACATAAAAAATTAAATGTAATTTTTTATAAAAATTTTTAACTATAATAAAATTAAAACTAAAAATTTAAATTAGTAAAATAAACAAGACGTCACTCACAAAATGATCATATCCACGTTGATGTGACTGTTTCGAGCACAAGATTTTACATACTACACACTCGGGACGCATTAAGATAGAAAGTTAATGGTGAGAAAGTGAAACTGAAAGCTCAAGGCTTCCTTTCCGTTCTTGACAAAAAATAAATAATAAAAAATAAAAAACTCAATTGTTTTCCCGGCTAAAACTAATAAGTGGTCATATGGTTAACTTAAATTACTCTCTTATAAAAAAACAATGATGAATAAGAAAAATTGATATTGATTAGGGAAATTCCAAGTTGTTAAACCTGTTTTTTTTTATAGTAAATATCATAATTTAAAATAGTAAAAACATGGAGTATATTTTAAAATTTCAATGTGTTGTGTTCTAATTTTATTCTTATCTTCTTTCTCTTTTCAAACTTTATGCTCTTTATTTTTATTAGAACCCCAAATTAAATTATTTTCTTCATTCTGCCAAAAAATTATGGATTGAAATGTAATTTTAAGAATAAAAAAACATTTTAACTTCTTAACTTTTAAAATAAATATTTTCGCCCTTTTATTTTAAAAATTATTTGTTAATCCTTTAATTTTTAAAAATTATACTTTAACCCATTAACTTTTTGAAAAATTACATTCTAACTCAATCTTTTAAGAACCTTGCATATATGCTCGTGGTAAGTAATCAATTTATTAGGTAAATCAATCATTTACAAGTTATTCTTGCAATCATTTAGTTACAAGCCAAGAATTTTGTTTATTTAGTAAATAACAATTTTATTTGGTAAATCATTTTTCACCCATTAAAGCGTGGCAATGTACTCCATAAATCCATTATTTATCAATTAAAAGCGCGGTAAATAATGAATTTACTAGATAAATACTTATTTACAACCTAAAAAAGGTGATTTGGTATATAAAAGATACTAATTTGGGTATGGGTAGATCCTTTATTTTCCGGTCAATAGTTATATCTGTTGGGAATGATGTCCTAAAAGCATGAGATGTAATAGGATATTTATTATTTATTTAATAAAATAGTTTATTCATTATTTTTTGTGCATATATTTATGAATATTTTATGAATATCAATGAAAATTCCATGATTATTTATGTAACCTTAAACATTGTATATAAGTGTTATATACGAAAGGATAATGTTTAAGGATAATAATCAAAAAGTAATGTTCATAATGAATTTAATTAAAGTTCAGAATCTTTAATTAAAACATTATTAATACATGTCATTCCCATTTAGAATGGAACGGTGTTATCCGCACTGTTAATATGGTGAGATATTGAATGAGTGTATTTCGCATAATGAGATTATGTGGAACAAGGACACAGATACAATATGAATTTCTAATAATTTCTGTTAAGTATAGAAATTCAAATTGAGTTTATCAATGGTCATATATAGAATGATTTTAATCCTGAGTTCTTAACAGACTCCTATCTCGGTACAGATTCTGAAACCCTGAATCCTATTCCTTGTATTTTGGAGACATGATGAAGTAGGTAGTTGGGAATGTTATTATACAAGATGGAATCCATTCCTTCTTGAGAAAGAAGTAGATAAATAATTCTCTTGAGGGTTGATTCGATACTTGGACCAGTAGGAGCTCCGATTCATGAATGTGTTTTATGAATCACTGTTCATTAGAGAATCAATGGTACTCAAGGATAAAAATATAATTAGAGAGGTTAACGGATTCTACCTGGCTCTAATTATGAATTATTTATGGAGGATTTATCTATATGCAATGACTATATTAAATGGACACTTCACAGTTTAGAAGTAATTTACATCTATAATTTCGAGAGTGCAATTCCAAGTTTATAGTGGAGTAACTATTGGAATTAATAGAATTAATTAATTAATTCAAGTGTTTAATTAATTATTAATTTTATTGGAGCTCGAAATTATAGGTCTATTAGTCCCCGCGTCGTCCTAGTAATTCTGCTAGACATAGAGGGCAAAATGGAAATTTTAGAATTACGGAATTCTAAAATTAAACACTCAAAAATAATTAATTAAGAATTAATTATTATTTAAATAATGTGATTATTTAAATTTGAATTTGAACACATCTAGATTTATCCATTTAAACTTATTTGATAAGTTGTTCAATTTAGAATTCAAATTAATTTAAGTTTGACTTAAATTCGAATTTGAATTTGAAATAAAATTGGACTACAGGATAAAGGATGATTTTCTCTTCCTTCCCTATCCAGTATTGGTGCCACACAGAAATGAGAGTCCCCATGTTGGCCGGCCATAAGAAGAAAGGATAAGAGGATATTTTGTTCCAAATTCAAACATGAGATAATTAACAAGCTTTATTTTAGAGATAGAGATTTGATTCCTTTTTTGAAGTTTGACTTCTACTCTATAAATACTATTTTTGAGACAATTTTTGGAATGGTTTTTTGCCCTAATTTTAGAGGTGGCCGAAATTTCTCTATAGAAATTTTTAAAACAATTTTTCAGCCCTAAGTGTTAGTGCTGGCCGAAATTCTCAAGTAGAGAGGAAGGCAAAAAAAATTTTCTCCAAAAATTTCACATTGTGCATGCGTTGGTGTTTGTGGAAATTCGAGTGTTTATTGTAACCCGTTTTGTCTCATGTGTGCCCACACACACGTATTCGTGGATTCTAGGAATTGACGTGGAAGACAATGGTTTTCTAAACACAAAGCTTTGGAGCAAGGATTGTTCGAGGTCAAAGAACTCAAGTTATCAACCGAGTCGGCCTCCAGGTATTTTTTCTAATTGAGTTCTTAATAAATGAATTAATGAGATTAATTTATTCGTGCATAAATTAATATAATCTATAGAGTATCTCAAAGGTTTTATGAAGATTTTTGTTATACACGATCCGTCTTTCTGATGCGCTTCCGCCGTCGAATTCGATTCGGCAACCAACAATATCTTATGTGGTAAATGAAGTAAATTCTTTATTTACCAGCAAATAGGTATATTTTTATAAATTTTTAAAAATATAGATCAAACTGTAATTTTTAAAAATTAAGGGCTCAAATTGTAATTTTCTAAAAATTAAGGGATAGAATTGTAATTCAAAAAATTGAATTATCAAATTGTAACTTTAGAAAAGGGATAATAAAATGGAAAGATTTATGGGAGGGCAAGAGATTGGTGCTCTTAGATTGCAATCGGATGGCAGAAATTAGAACTATATAATTAGAATTATTTTTAATTTATTTGTGTTTTTTTGAAAAAAATATTATAACAAACCACGAATTATGATTCGAATCAGAAAACGAATCTCCCAACCAAACAACCTAGAAGTGTCATACTCTTTACATATTATTACCTTGCAGCGGTAGATTGCACACTCATAGAGGGCAGAAGTTCACTTATTATATTTTTTCTGAGATTCTCTTATTATTATTATTATTATTATTATTATTATTATTATTATTATTATTATTATTATTTTACATACTGCTCGAACTATATTTTCATTTTTGAAATGGAAAATTGCTAAACAATATACTTACTTTTGTGTCTTTTTAAAAAAAAAAAAAAAATTCTTTTTGTAGATATGTATATCTTTCCATGTTCATCTAAACAGCTCAATCCGCCGCCGTGAACATATCAGATTCGATATATTGGCTGCAAAGGAGTTGTTGCTTGTTAACCACCAAAGGGTGATGGGATTCGATTTTCACTGAGGTGAAGCAACAACAAGTTTGAGTCTAAATACACCGTACCAGAAATATGCTCTGGGACTAGGTTTCAGCAATTGGTTTTCTGAACAAAGAAATTGTCACTTTATTGTCGGACATTGAGTATTCCAGATGAACTATTCTGGAAAATGCAAGAGTTATGGCCTTCAAGTTAAACCAGATGCTCATGGTTTTCAAGAGTTATGGATGAGACGAGATACCCAGGTGTGAGGTATTTCGTGCAGGTGTGAGAACAATGTTTTTTAATAATGATAAAATGAAAACAATTTCATACTACCCAATGAAATAATTCAGAATTTCATCAAAAATAATAAAAATAAAAAAAGTTTCAGAGAGAGGGGAGGTTGGGTACGGAAGAAAGATTGAATGGGTTGAAAATTACAGTACTGGATTTAAGTGGGAGTGGAGGTGTATTTATTTTACGGATTTAAATTATTAATTTAAATTAAAATATAATATTTTTTAAAATTTTTAATTATAATAAAAAAATAAATATTATATATTTTAAGTATTTTAAATTATAAAAATTTAAAATTAAAAATTTGAATAATGAGGCTTTAGTTCTGTTGCGGTAGGTTCATATTATTTTTTATTGAACCGCAGTGTTAATTAATGAAAAGCGTAGATAATTAATATTTTATTTATTTTATGAGTTCGTTTAATTAATTAATTTAAATTTTTAATTTAAATTTAGATGTGTTTTTATATGATAATTTTTTATTATAATAAAATTTAAATTGATAAAATAAATTGGATATATAAATATTGCCCAATAAAATTAGTAGAACCCCAAAACTTTTGTTGTTAGTATTTCTAAATGTTTATTTTATTTTTATGGAAAGTCCAGTTTGTTTCCCTCCAACTCCCTTGACTTAATGCTATTTACTTTATGCGCATTTACGCCAAAATCAAAATGTTGCTCTCTACTGACGTCTCTCAGCTATTCCATGCTATCTCAACGCCGTTCATCTTCAATCTCCTCCGTCCATTTCAAACGACAGTTAGCTTTCCCGCTTTTCCGTCCATTTTCCACTAAAACAATCACAAATGGCTCAAAAGAAGCCGACCCATCTCATCAATCAGTCACAACTCGTCCTCTGAGTCGTCTTAGAGCCTTAATTCCCGTTCACGAGTCGGCCCACTTCCATAACTCTCACTTGGCTCATTCCCTTTGCTCCAAAGCCCTCAAAATCTCGGCGAAAATGGGTTTTCTCTCTGAAGGAAAACAATTACATGGGCACTTGTTAAAGTTCGGATTGTACATTGATATGTTTTTGCAGAACCAGATTTTGAATTTTTACGTTAGATGCAAGGAACTTAGTGATGGACATAAGGTGCTCGGCGAAATGACTGTTAGAAATGTGGTAGCGTGGAATGCAGTAATATGTGGAGTTGTGGATGACAGAAGTTACTTCAAGTCCAGTTTCTCTCTCGGTTTTTCGTATTTTAAGAGAATGTTGCGAGAGACGGTGCATCCAGATGAGATAACGTTGAATGCTTTGCTCCGCGCGTGCATTGCGTTGAACGATGTGGAGGTTGCTTTACAATTGCACTGTTTTGTTTGGAAGTTGGGCTTTGCTTCCAACTGTTTTGTTTCTGCGGCTGTCGTCGAGCTGTATGAAAAATGTGGTTTAGTTGAAGATGCAAGGTGTGCTTTTGACATTGTTGTGTACAGAGATTTGGTTCTGTGGAATGTGATGGTGTATTGCTATGCTTCAAATTGTTTGGTCTGGGAAGCTATTCAGGTATTTGATTTCATGCGATTGGAAGGCGTTGAGGGGGATGACTTCACATTTTGTAGCCTGCTAAGATTGTGTGGTAGTTCGGGATCATATGAACTTGGAAAGCAGATTCATGGCATCATTATTAAACATTCATTTGATATAGATGTTATAGTTGCAAGTTCACTCATTGACATGTATTCAAAGAACGAAAACATAGGCACTGCTCACAAGGTTTTTGATATGATGTCCATTAAGAACGTTGTATCTTGGAACACCATAATTGTGGGGTATGGACAACACGGAGAAGGCAAAGGGGCTATCAAACTGTTTGGAAAAATGCTCCGATGTGGTTTCTCTCCAGATAATTTGACTATGGCTAGCGTTATGAGCTCATGTGGCAAGGTAGGGTTAAGTAGTGCACTTATGCAAGTTCATGCATGTGCAATCAAATTTGGGTTTAAGTCGTTTCTTTCAACTGTTAATGCACTGATAAATGCATACTCCAAGTGTGGCAGCATTGTTAGTGCTTTGCAGTGTTTTAGTTTGGTAACTGAGCCTGACCTGTTTACATGGACTTCAATTATCTGTGCCTATGCATTCCATGGCCTTGCTGAAGAGGCTATAGAGTATTTCGAGAAAATGTTAACTTGTGGCATAAAGCCTGATAGAATCACCTTTCTTGGCGTCCTTTCTGCCTGTAGCCATAGAGGGCTAATAGATAAAGGTCTTCGGTACTTTGAGATGATGACTAAGAAATATCAAATTTTACCAGAACCAGAACATTACACCTCTCTCATTGACCTTGTCGGACGAGCTGGTCTTCTCGAGGAGGCTTTCACTATTTTGAGTGCAATTCCAACTGAAGCTGGGCCAAACACATTCGGAGCCTTCCTTGGGGCATGTAAAAGGCATGGGGATTTGCGATTAACAGAATGGGCTGCAGAAAAGCTTTTCGCATTAGAACCTAGTGTTGCCATGAATTATAGTATCATGTCTAACGCATATTCACATGAAGGTCGTTGGCTTGATGTGGCAAGAATCCGTAAAATGATGCGGAGCAACTGTAGTCTTAAATCTCCAGGTTGTAGCTGGGTGGAGATTTGTGGTGATGTTCATACATTTGTGTCGAGTGATCAGTCTCACCCAAAAGCTGTAGAGGTGTATGATATGCTAGGATTGTTATTTAGGCTAATCAAAGAAGAAGTGATGGTTTTGGAAAATTCACAAATTCTTGTGGAAGAATATACCCTTTAACTTCTCTCCTTGAACCGGAGTTCTTCTCGGTTTTCTAAGTTCTAATTGATAAATCTCTCCTAAGTTGAAGATTGACGTAGTTCTCATATTGGCTTTGTCACTATTGTAAGTTAAATACAAGCCTTTAGGAGACATGGAATTGGATAAGGACTGAAATTTTGGCAAACAAAAACCATCCTACTTCAAACACATACATGATAAAGCCTGTGAATGGCCTGAAAAGGCTTTATTTATTTTCAGGATGTCAACTCTCCTTATTACCGTATCTTAAAATTTGAGCCCAGTTACTAGGCATTTCATTTGAAATCAGAACCCTCAAAGAACTGAAACTCGGCTCTAGGACTCTTTTCTGATTCAAGTGGGACTGTTCTTATTATTCGAGGCTGCAAACTTCATCAACCAAGTGCGAACCGGATCCGATCATAAGGAATCTGATTCTCAATCTTAATCTGCCTTTACGTGTACTAAGGTGAAATTCTCAATCTAGTGCTGCACAGCATAAAAGGTTCAATATACATGGAAAATTGCTTCATTTCTTTCCCTTTTCACTTGCAGCTTTATTTTTTGTGGACAATTAAGAACTCTATAAAAAAACCAAATTCGCTCTTACTATTCTTAAAGTCAGCTAAATTTACTAATGTGTTATTGATCTCTGTTATTAGCCTGCATGGGATCTATTATCAATTTTTTTTTTTTTTTTTTTTTTTTTTTAAGGTAAAGGATTTCCTTTCTTTGTTGTCAAGTGGAAGCTGACTTGAAGAAATTCCTTAAAACTCCGGCAATATCCAACCAACTTCAGAGCTCTACCAAAACCTTCACCAAACTGTCGTACGACTAAATCTAATCATTTTGATTTGGATGTTGACAATGTGTTTCCTAACCGCAGGACATAGTTTGATTAACTTGTAATAAAAGAGTCTGCCATGACATGCTCTTCTTTTGAAAAGAGATGTTTATATTGTTGGTCGTAGGTCTAATCTGAGATATACAACCAACTACTTCAATCTTCATTTCTGCCCATTGAAGAATTTGCCACATTATTTCATCGTAGTTCTGAACATTTCTTTCTTTTTTTTTGTTTTTTGTTTTTTTTTTTTTTTTCATCATTAAAGGGTGAAAATGGATCTATTGTGTAGTATCCAACGGCAAAAAATTTGAGTAATACGCTTTTTTTTTTTTTATTAGGTTGACTGCCATCGTCCAACATCTGAAAAAGTGGTAACGTAAAGGAGCATCTTATCATTGATGGCATTTATTAAGAAGCTATATAATTAGACTACGAATCTGAATTTGATTTACGTTTCATGTTTGATGATTAAATCGCACTTTGATTTAAATTCAAGAATTTTATTATTAGTTTGTCATGTTTCTTCTTACTCTTCACTTTTTTTTTTTTTTTTTTTAATTTCGTGATTGAGTAGAAAATTAGACTGAGATCTTCGTCCCTGTAGTACCTTAAGGCCAAGGGACTATTCTTATTGAAAATTAGAACATAAGTACTTGCTTTACGTACATAAAAGACATATTTTGGATTTATGTCAGTATTTATTTGCCTAATCACTAGTGTTGGAGCGATTTTCTGTCCTCAGCCCCAAATCAACCATCACGTATAGACTTTTTCCTTTCAAGAAATGTATGCCGTTTATTTCGCATATTTAAAATCATGATTCTGATTTTGCTTGAGCACTTTTTTTGCATAAAATATTTGAAGAAAAAAGTTTCCGTTCCCTCCGGTGACGAAGCTAAAAATTTTTGTCAAGGGGCTAATTAGTGATAGAGTTAGAAATTTCTTTTTGGAGCCACTACATATTCTAATTAGTCAGTGGGAGCACAATTATAATTTTTCTTATATAGTGAGAACACGATTGAAATTTTATAACAACTTTATAGTTAAACGGATAATTTTGTTAAATTAATTATTTAATGTCTAATTGATTATACTTGTTAGGATGCTGTCCTTTTTCTATCTAAAAATCCTATAATGCATAATTTATACACTTTGCCTAACCCAATTCTTATGTACGCATTCTTTTTCAAAAGGGGAAATGCACACTGAAATAAAATTAAACAAGAAACAAGAAAATGAGGGAACAAACAATAGACTTACTTTAATAAATAATCCAAGCTATTATTAAGGAAGAAAAGATCTTATTAAAAACTTTAGAGATATTATTTAGTTTTTATTTAAAGTAATATTTTTCAATGTTGGGGGATTAAAATAGATTTTTTAATTTTTTGAGGGGGCTATTTAAATATTTGGTCTAAATAATATATATGTAATTGTAAATATGGAAAAGTTGAGCCCCCCAAGACTTGTTGTACCTTCATCACTCATCTTCTCATAAAATTTAAATTTAGAATTAAAATTATTAATTTAAATACATGAATTAAACAAATTAGGTAATATTTTATTATAGTTTTGTAAATGTCTATTATTTATTTAATATTAAATAATTAGATTTAATTATGACATTTTATTTTTATTTTTATTAATTAAATTATAATTATTTATTTTTTAGTATAGTGAAATAAATAATATTTTTTTTATTATTTTGAGCGGTATTTTTTTTTTTTTTTTTTGTTTTTTTTTTTTTCTATTTTCCTTTTCAAATTTTTCCAAAAAACTGTGTATACAAAAGTGAAAGTAAATGGTTACTCAAACGACAGATGAGGTCAGGCTAAGCCCAATTGGATCAAACAGAGTTTTGGTGTTTGAAAAAGGACAAAAGTCAACCCTTCTATCTTTAGTTTTGCTATTTGTAGGCCTCGGTCTTGATAAGGACTTCTCTCCGAAGGGGGCCGCGTCATTATCATTGTTCTTTTGATCCGTTCAATCTAGTAATTCTGCTTTGTTGATGCTGGTCTTTTGATTCACTTTTTGAGTCTCTTCACCGACTTAACGTTCTGTTCTGCTGATTCTTCTAAAATTTTTAGAAAATTACAGATATTATTTTATTTAAGTTTATATTTTTTGTTTTGTTTTGTTTTTTTTTTTTTTTTTTAATTTGAGTTTAGAGTTAAATTTGAGTTTAAGTTTTTCTTTTAACTCTGAGTTCATAAACTCGAACTCAAATTATGAATAATATTTTTTTTATTTTTAAAATATCATAATTTTTTTGTTTTAATTCTAATTGAGATGATTTTTTTCTATGTATTATTCACAATGAAATATGAATAAAACCCTATCTATATATCATATTAAAATTTTTCATCACTACTGATTTTTTATTAAAATACTATCTAAATATAAATTTAAGTTTTAACTCACTTAAACACAAATTTAAATAAATTTTCAATTCAAATCATAAATTAAATATACACATCTAAACATAAACTCAAGTTATAATTCAAACTCAACTCAAAATTATTACTTAAATCACCCTAACTCAAAAATATAAAAGAACAACCCATCAATTTCTTCTGATTCTTCTAATTTACTTTAGTCATTAACTTCATAAGATTTCAAAATTTTGTTAAAATTTTCTATTCAAACTTATAAATCAAGCAGGCCATTAATGAGACTTGGTTATCAAATTCAAATTAAATTAAAAAAAAAATAGAGAAACGTGAGAAGAAGATTAATTTAACTAAAGAGACTTTCTCTAGTGTTCTCTTTTTAGAACACCGGTGTTTCTTACTTATTAGATTAATTATAGTTAAAAATTAAATTAGATTGAAAAGTAATACAGATCTAACAACTGATAAATAGAGAATACTAGTGTTCTTAAAAAAGAAGAAACACCAAAAAAATTTTTTAAATTAAAATATGACTGTTCAAAAAAAATGTTGTTATAATATGATATTGATGTTTAACAAATTTTCTGTTTAATCTTTTTAATTACTCACTAATAACAAGGGTGTATTTTGAATTCAGCGAATAAGGTCATTGACATTGTGATAAGAAAAACAGATATTCATTTTTTTTTTTAAAAAAAAAAAAAAAAAATCAGGGAATTTAGCCGATAAGTTCATTTGACATTATGGTAAGAAAAGGAGAATGAAGTCGATTTGTATTATTAGTCAGGTGGTGTGGTGGAAGAAATTTTTCTCTTGTAAGCTTAACAATGAAAAGAACTTAAGGGTCCGTTTAGTTCATGTATTCAAATCATGTGATTTGAATCATTTTCGATTTACGTATATTTTTATGAGAGAAAATACTGTAGCGAACCACGAATCATAATTCGAATCAAGAAGTAAATCTAAGAACTAAATGAACCCTAAAAAAAACCAAGTCTGAGTTTTCCTTTTTTTTTTTTTTTTGCTTTTTTTTTTTTTTATTTGGTCATATTCACAAAAGCATTATCTAGCTGCCAAATTATTTAGCATTAGATTGGACAGTAAAAAAAATGATAAATTTTAGAATTTAGAACATTAGGCATGGTAATGATGTGCACCTCGAATTTTGTTTTTGCATCATTTTTTTTTTTGGTCATAAACATTGAAATTATAACAACAATACCCCATTCTACTAGATTTTTGGATGGAAAAATGATGTTCAAGCTCTGATAGATAGTGGTAAATTAAAAACGACGGAAATAAAATGACTACTGTTACCTTCAAATAAGTGAAAATTGAAAATAAAAATAAAAATAAATTGAAAGTAGTATTTTTCTTCCACGTCTCACTTATCTTTTACAATATGTTATACGAGTTTAAGAGTGTTTTAAGATGTAATTTTATATGAGTTTTTTTCTGTAGTAAAAAAATTAGATGTGATTATTTTTAAAATTTTTTACTATAATAAAACTCAAATTTTAAACTTAGATCAATAAAATAAATGAGGTCTTACTTAACTTTCTCTAAATTAAAACCAAAGCGAAAGACATAAGCATAAATCTCCTAGAGATAAAAATTGTGAAGAGAAAAAATGTAAAAGAAAGCAAAAAGGCACATGCAAGTTAGATTTTGGTTGGTCAGAGTCAGAGGAGAAGAGGAGCAACAAACTGAGGAGTGATGTGATGCTACTTTTATTTCTCTTAGGCATAGTTTATTTTATTTTGATTTTATCGATTTTTACAAGAAAATTCTAAAAAATTTACATTTAAATTTTTTATTATGAAAAAAACATTTAACTCAAAAAAATTTAAATTACATTTAATTTTGACAACCCTCATTTATCTTCCTTTTTTTGTTCTTCAAATGATTTTTTTTAAAAAAAAATATTAAATATTTTTGAGTTCAAAAACCTAACTGAACGGGCATTAAAAAATCAAAATTTGAAATTTATAAAATTTAGGGACACATCTTTATATATATATATATATATATATATATATATTATGCAGTTTGACTTTTCACGTATTTTTAAAAAGTAGAAACCATAATAGTTTGCAATATAAATTCACCAAAAAAAAAAGGGATAAAACAAAATATGACAAATGTATATTGGTGGGCCAATCTTTATAATGCAACAACTAGTTGTTGCTAAAACTTGGAGAACTTCATGATCAGGGAGGGTCCACGGATTAAGAACAGAGAGAGTGATTATAATCTATTTAGTTCGTTAATTTAAGTTTTTATTTTGAGTTGAGATGTAATTTTATGTGAAAATTTTTTATTGTAATAAAAAAGTTAAATGTGACTATTTTTAAGAACTTTTTACTTCAGAATAAAATTTAAATTTGGATCGGTTGAAATGAAATGAGCCTATAAAATTGAAAAAACTCTCTCCCTCTCTCTCTCTCTCTCTACAATGTTTTAGCCCACTTATAAATGAATGGTTAAGTTTATAGATATTAAAGTGACATTTAGTTTATATATTTAAAATTATAGTTTATAATTTTAATTTTTAAAATTTCAATTTTTACAGAAAATATTATAATAAAATTAAAATCCATAATTTTAACATAAGTAAAATTCTTAAAACAAACTCCCCAGAATAACAGTGCCAATTTCTTTACAATTTCAGAACATCACTACGCACAAAATATAAAGTTGCGAGTCTTATATATAGTAACCATCAACGAGCCATATCGCCTTTTCGGTTTATTTTTATTTTTATTTTTATTTTTTTCAATGAGTTTCTTTTTAATTTTCATTACTCAAGTTGGACGAAGACAAGAGAGGACTTAACTAATAAATATATATTTTTTTATTCAAGAGAGAGGTGCTAACTAGTAGATAATACAAGAATTCAACTCCTTTTCTACGCGTACCTTTAGACGGCGCACATTAGCTAGAACCAACTTAGACGCCCGCCTCATTTTACCGGCGCACACTGTTAGAATGAATTAATTTATAAATTTAAAATTATAATTTAAAATTATTTTTAATTTATATAAATTTTTTATAAAAAAATACTTAATAAATTATAAAATATAATTTAAATTATAACGTGAATCATTTTTACACGCCCCCATTTCAACGGCGCACATTAGTTAGAACCAACTTCCACGCCCGCCTCATTTCAACGGCGCACGTTAGCCTCAAAAAGTCTTCCACTCTGCGCCTCTCTCTCTCTCTCTCTCTCTCTCTCTCTCTCTAGTTCCCAACTATCCGCCATTTCTCTCCTCTCTTTCTCTCTCTAACATGACTAGTCCGCACCCGTCGTCGTACGGACGTCGGAACCCTAGCTCCCACTCCCGGTACACGCCGGACCGAATTTCGTACTCGCCGAGCTCGGCGTACTCCGAGGCCTCTGGCGGCCGGAGCCACAACGCCGTTGCCGCCGCGGCCCGTTCCGTCGCCGGAGCCTTCATCGCCTGCTTCACTCCCCCGGAAACCAAGAGCTCCAAGAGCGTCGCCGATTCCGAGGAATTCAAAGCTCATTCTGGTAATAAAGAAAGCAAGAGATATATTTAAGCTTTTTCTTAACTCTTTTTCTTGAGTTTTCTCTTTTGAGCTGTTCTTTGAGGCATGGATCTAATGCTGTGATACGGTGAGGTTCTTTTATGCTTTTACCGTTCTGTTTGGTTGATGAGAAAAATTCTGGACAGAGTAAGGAAAATGGCGAATTATTGTGGATTTTGACTCTTTCAAAAGCAAGTGTTGTGTTGGACTTGGTCTTCTTAATTTCTGACGACCTAGATAATGATTCAATGAACATATTTTTCAAAATTTAGTTCTTTATGATTTTGAAATTTGCAATAATTCTGTATTATCATCATAATGGTGTTTGAAAACTAGATATATTTGTTCATGTTGTATCGTCGAATATTTACGGGATGCAACTAAAGAAAAGGCGGATGTTCAAATGAACTCCTGATTTGATGTGTCAAGACATGAAACTTTTAGTCTGACGGGTTTGTAACTTTAGATGCTATTTAGATTAAGAAGAATGTGATTTAGATAATGTAGTTCCAAAAGAAGAAAAGTACTAAATTTAGAGTGGTTGTACATAAGTGCGTAGGGAGAAATGTTTATAATGCTTACAAATCATTTATAAGCATTTATAATGCTGATTTTTTTGGTGTCCTGTTACGTTAAGGTGTGTGAGCACTAGCTACATGTTGAAATTGAATAAATATTTTTGTGTGTCGATGAGATAGAATAATAAAAGTTGTTGTTTCTCAGTTAAATCGGAGGGTTCGGTATCTCGTAGCGAGAGAAGACGCTGTTCGAATTACGGTATATACACCAATCCAAATAACTCAACCCATGGAAGAGAACCTCCCAACGAAAACTTCACCATTGACGAAATCTTAAAGGCCACGAGGAACTTTGCCCCATCTTTCAAGATAGGACAAGGTGGTTTCGGGACGGTTTACAAAGCAAGACTCTCAGATGGTACCTTTGTTGCATTAAAGCGTGCCAAAAAGGTTAGACATGACAAGACTCATAAGTAGTAATGCTCCATTTCTTTTACAGAGGCAGGGTAATGCTTTGGATCGAGGTTGACTAACTCACGGTTAAGTTTCTTTTCTAGAGTATGTACGACAAACAGTTGGGGGTGCAGTTTCAGAGTGAGGTCCGAACACTGGCTCAAGTGGAACATTTGAATTTGGTCAAATTTCACGGGTTTGTGGAGCACGAAGATGAAAGAATTGTTATTGTGGAATATGTTCCAAATGGAACGCTAAGAGAACATTTAGATTGTGAGTTCTTCATTCCGCCTCTTTGTGAGCCTGCGCAAATTGCATCTGCGTGCATATGTGTAGGTTTATGTGTGAACTTAAGCATCTAAAATACAAGAAACTATGCAGGTTTGCATGGAAACATTCTCGACTTCGCTGCAAGGCTTGACATTGCAATAGACGTGGCTCATGCCATCACCTATCTCCATATGTACACAGGTATCAGTTTTTCTAGCAGAAAAGTTCAGTTTTGATTCCTCAAAGTGTGTTTTCTTGTGGTTCTTGAAATGGGAATGAAGAGATTTTAATCACTTCTCAAGTTCTCTGCAGATCACCCTATTATTCATAGAGACATAAAGTCTTCCAACATTCTCCTCACAGAGAATTTTCGAGCCAAAGTAGCTGACTTCGGGTTTGCACGACTAGCAGCTGACAGTGATTCAGGTGCTACCCATGTTTCCACCCAAGTCAAAGGAACTGCTGGCTACTTGGACCCAGAATACCTTAGGACCTATCAGCTTACTGAGAAAAGTGATGTCTACTCATTTGGTGTGTTATTGGTGGAACTAGTCACAGGAAGGCGCCCCATTGAACCAAAACGGGAACTGAAGGAGCGGATTACTGCAAAATGGGTTTGAACCTCATATTCTTCGCTTCTAATATTCTCAAATTTTGGGCAGATTGCATTTTATCACTCTTACCTATGGTACCTTTGACTTTTTTTTTTTTTTTTTGCTTATAAAATATTTAGGCTCATTACATGAATTTCGTAGTCCTTCCAATGTCCATCAACCTTCAACCGAGGCAAAATATTTGAAATGGAATGGTGACAAGTCACAACCGCATGTATTGTCTGTAAGGATAATCATAGGGAACTTTATAAACAATTACGCGGCTGCCACTTGACCAAATCAGGAAAAAAAGAAAAAAATGAAAGAAATTAAGGGTTTGCTGACATTGCGAAGAATTACAAAAATTTACAGGGCATTGAGCAAACGTGCTAAACTTTTCTTGTCGGGGCAATGTACCCAAGGTGTCATAGTTCCGAGAGTACATCTCCATCAAAGATGCTCCCACTTAATTAGAGTGCATAGCGGATGCTCATTTAAGCTCTATAGGAACACAATGTGACATGGATTGGTTTTGCAGGCCATAAAGAAGTTTGCTGATGCTGATGGTGATGCTCTATCAATCTTGGATCCAAGACTGGAACATACTGCAGCAAATAACCTGGCCCTTGAAAAGCTTCTTGAACTAGCCTTACAGTGCTTGGCGCCACGCAGACAGAACCGGCCTAACATGCGAAGGTGTGCGGAGGTCCTTTGGAGTATCCGCAAAGATTACAGGGAACTATCGGGCAATGACTTCCGTTCATTTTCCACACGCTCCCAGAGAAGCATTTCAACAAGAGACGAATGACCTATAGATGAGAGAGAGCCCAGGTAAGGCAAAGGACTTTGCCTCGTTTTGTGTTTCAACTGTTTGTGGTGGGTCACACCGTCATGGTTGAGGAAGCAAATGTTTCACAATGCTTTGCATGTCCAGTCATTTTAAGATGGGTCTTCGTCCAGATATTGTGGATTATTCTTAAAATTTTGATGATTGTGTTTATTATTCTTGGGGTGCTATGCACATAAATAAGAGAATTGTAGTGGATGCTTATTTCACTTTTAATAATAGGATTTTGGTCGATTCACAGCCTTGGCATGATGCACGTACAATTATTTGTTGAATTCTTAAAAAGCTTCTGTTGGCCAACGATTTATATGGCTTAAGTAGCAATAAAAAAGCTCTTTCAAGGCTAGTATTTTCCAGTGTGGAAAAGAAATAAAATAGCTTGTATCCTTTCCACTTTCTAGCAGTCAGTATACTT
Source organism: Morus alba (assembly GCA_012066045.3). NCBI lineage: Eukaryota > Viridiplantae > Streptophyta > Magnoliopsida > Rosales > Moraceae > Morus > Morus alba. The sequence continues at coordinate 6,953,902 of CP050232.2, read as the reverse complement.
CTATTTTACCAGCCAAAAAGTAAACTTGTTTATCATTTTGTTGGTAAACAAATTCATTTCACTTCAACAAAGTTTAATCTAGGATTATTTTCATAAATGCATGTATCTTGTTTCAAAATGCCCCATGAGTTTTTAAAACAATTCAAAACACCCCATGATATATAAAAAACGAATCAAAATGCCCCTGTTAACTTATGTCTATAATGCAAACATATGCCGATGTGGCATAGCATTAAATATTAATTAAAGGTATTAAAATCTAATTGAATTAATGGAAATGATTATCTTATTAAAAAGTAATAAAAACAAAACAAATAGAGAAAAAAAGGAAGATAAGAGCTTTAAGGATGTTAATTACTTCAAAACAATGCAAATTCAAACACTAATCGAGTGGGAACAAAAATCAAACTAATGGATCGGTGAGAAAAAAAAAAAAAGAATTTGAATTTGAATTACCAAATTACTCAGCAATATCAGTAAGAAAAGCTCCAGATCATCTTCATCGTTCTTCAAGCCTCCTTGACCACGTCACCTTCGTCTTCTTTGCCAATCTGAGAACCCTCCACGCCAAAAACCCATCGGCCCCAGCAAGTCTCATGGCCCTTCCATGGAAGACTCCTTAGACGTCCCAGATCTGCCTCATACTACTCATCGCCGACGGCACGAACCCCCCACCACGGGAGAGCCCCTCAAAGCTGGTAGCCACCAAATGGCAGCCAAATCTACCCAGCTTGAGGCGACAATCCTTTGCCGAGCCAATGCCAGCCCCCCTTTGACCCAGACTAGCAGTCGCATGAGCCGAGTGTCCCTCCTCCGCGAATGCCGATAGCTTTTCCCCCCATGAGAACGACCACAGATGAGCGACAACAAGCTTCGACCCTGATCCAAACTTCCTCCTTTGGCGGCACGACTCCCAGCAACGTGAAGATCGACTAATGGCGACCTCCCGGACAGAGAACGGGGGCCAACAGGCCGGCGACGCACCGGTCCGCCGCCCACAAGCCTTTTTCTCTCTCTTATCTCTTTCTCGTGCTTTCTCTCTATATTACTCTTTTCTCGTGCTCTTTCTATTTTACATATTTAATTAATATTTAATGGCCTTAATTATCTTATAAACGAATCCACATCAACAAATTCTGTTAAGTTATAGACGAAATTAGACAGAAGGGTGTTTTGAACGATTTTTTATATATCGAGGGGTGTTTTGAATTGTTTTAAAAAATCAGAGGGCATCTTGAAACAAAGTACATACTTTGAGGGCATTTATGAAAATAATCCTTTAATCTATCATTATCTTGTCCTAGACATAATAATGCATGTTTACTCTTTGCCGCTAAGCTAATTGAATGCCCCAACAAACACGATAAGAATTTTCATGATGAAAACACCGCCTTGGCCGAGACACAATTTGTCTTCTAAATAATTGAAAACAAGAAAACTGCATACCTGCTATAATATCATTAATAAAATACTATTTTTGCACTCACCCGACCAGGTTAATATTCGTCAATGACATTTGTAACATTTCTTGTTTATGATCCTACTCATGTACAAAGATACTTACAGAACAATATCTCCTCTCCCAAAACCATTTTCCAAAATTGGGGAGGGAATCTAACTTATATTGTACAAGGAGGAGAATGTACGAAGATCAAAAGTAATGCTTCGGTTGGCTCAACTAGGGGCCTAATTATTTGGTACAAGAAACATCATAGGTGATGCAATCTGATGTATCTTATTACTTGGCGTAAATTTTCACTCTTTCTTTCTTCAATGAATTTCTATTTTTCTCCCCTTCTCTACGGCATTACTTGTGCAACGTTTTCCGTCTCTCTTCTTTTTTGTTTATTTTTTGGTCTTTTTCTATAAACATTTTTTTTTTTTTTTTTTTGGTCTATTCACCTCTTGGGATCGAATCCTGCCGAGCCAACTCATAGTTTCGATCAGGGGGTCCTTCTTCGTCGTTATTTACATTATTTGCTTTCGAGCAGAGGAAGAAGAATGAAGATGTGTATATTGTCACATGCCATATGCTGCGAAGGGAAGAATCAATTAACCGAGAGAGAAAGAGAGCAAGGGAGAGGGAGGGAAGAGGGAAGGATCATAGTAGTACGTACCTATGCCAAATCCAGTAACTTTCGCTGGTCTCCAGTTTCCAGCTTATTGCTGCCATGCCTAGTGCGGTAAATCCAGCAAGAACATAGCCCCAGTGAAATCGTTTAAAGATTCTCTTGATAAGATTATGAAGCCACCCTCTAACGGCTTGCCCTCTGCAGTGACAAAAGTTTCGAGGCCTTCTAAGAAGAGAATAGGAATTTACATGTGTGTGTGAATTGGATAGGGGACTTCTTATTAATGATTATTTCTAAAATAACAATATTACTATGTCCCAACTTATCTGATGTAAATGGGTTTCAGCTATAGTTTTAAGTTTTAACCGATTGCTTACCATCATAGTTTACATACACCAAAAATATTCAATTTAAAACTTAATGCGCTCAATCGGATTTATGGTTGCAGTTTTCTTTCTTCTTCTCAGAAACCTCATGGTTAACTTAGTTTAGAAACCCACCTGTCAAGCATATTTAAGCAGAATCCAATAGGCGGCAAGGAAAGTGATCTGAGCTTAAAAGAGTATTCTATAAGCCATCCAACAAGTAGCCCCAAAGTTCCGATTGCTATAACGAGAATAATGTTGGAAGATCTGCAAACTTCCTAAATTTAGATTTAATGCCTGGCATGGTAGCTAAAACAGGATTGAGATTTTAAAAGCACCACATATGTTTGTCAGTTCAAGGTACCTGGTTGCCTTAGTTATCGCCAGAAGAGCAGTAATGATAGCAACAGCTGTGTGTATCGCTCTCTTAAAGGCTTCATCAATCGTAGCTAAGTACACAAAAGTGCTCACCACAGCCATGAAAGAGAGCCAGAAGTCCAGGAACTGAAACATTTTCAAATTTACCAATTGATGAGTCATTCAATTAAGAAATTGCAAGATGTTTATACAGTTTTCCCCTTTCTTCTCACTTAAAGAGGTGTTTACAAGATTTCTTCAGTTCATAAAAACAAAATCAATTAGCAAAAATATTTCGACAATTTAAAAACCAAGGTTCCACCAAAACCACACCCGTAAGTATAGAAGAAAAAGTATACTTTTACCTGCAAGACATTAAAGGATAATGCACACCACGTTCCGACATCACATGCATGATATAATCCACTTGAAATTCCACTAGTTGTAAATACTATCCATTCTGCTAATGCCTGCATAGAGAAATTTATAACGCACTTGCAGAACAAATAGGTTGAGTTATATCTTATAAGAAGGGAATAAAAATCATGCATTTCCCATATACTTGAAAAAAAAAATTTGAAATTTCTCGTAAAATTGGCCATACAGCGGAGGCAACCCCCATTATCACAATTGATATCATTGAAGGACTGATATCACTGAAGTCCTTCATACTCATGAACATCACGGAACCTATCATTTTGGGCATGTTTAGTACGCTGTATTAGCACTCCATATTGTTACAGTGTTTGGCAGTATTCACACATTGTATAATTTAATACAATCCTCAAAATTAATATACTATCTTAATATGACAAAGGCAAACACTATAACATACAAAAATTTTTTTTATACAACACAAGTTCTCACCATTGTCAGTTCACTTGAAAAGAAATGTATGCATTACCTTCTGGCGAAGGGCCCAAAAGGCCGGAAATGCAGCTGCAGCATTTGATGCAATAAGAGAAACGGATTGCCATATGTGCCCTAAAAACCGAGTTTTCCAATGTAAACAAACGTCTTAAATCTCTAACAATTAAGTACGAGTTGAAGAAAATAGATAACGGTACAAAATTTTAAGAATAGTGTCGGTAGATCAAGGCTGTTTTAGTTAGGTTTTGATTAAATGAATAAATAAGGAAAGAATCAGGAAATAGAATAAAATCCCTGAATTTGTGGGATCCTAGGGTTAGCCGTGTACTCTCTGTATCTATTTAAGTGTATTATATTTTTCTGGAATGAATAAGAAAAAGAGGAGGAGAATTCTCCTTTCCGGTCCCCCTTGTTTTCCTATATGGTATCAGAGCCTAGGGCTCGGTTATGAACTTCAAAGCCGCCATGGTTGGATCTGGTTCAGCCACTTCAGATGCCACCAGTGGTATGGCTTCTTCGGGGACTGGTTCACAGCCAAATACGGCTGTGTCTTTTTCTGAGCATTCTCTTCAAATTACCATTCACAAATTGAATGGAAAAAATTACCTTGAGTGGTCCCAATCTGTCCGGTTGGTGATTGATGGCAAAGGAAAATATGGGCACTTGAATGGAGAAGTAAAACCACCAGCCACTAGTGATCCAAAATACAGGCAGTGGCGGTCAGAAAACTCCATGGTGACAGCATGGCTGATCAATTCGATGGATCCGGTCGTTGGAAAGCCTTTCATGTTCCTGCCAACAGCCCGTGATGTCTGGGAAGCAGTCCGGGAGACCTACTCCGACCTGGACAACCACTCACAAATGCTCGAATTTAAACACTGCATGTGGAAGATGCAACAAGGAGACCGTGAGGTAACAACCTACTAAACGATATGATGACCGGGTGGCGGGAGTTGGATATGTTCAAAACCCTAATGATAGTGCTCGGTACAAAAAGAAAGTTGAGAGAGGCCGGTATTTGTGTTCTTGGCCGGTTTGAATAAGGAACTTGATGAAGTTCGAGGACGATATTTTGCCCACGATAAGAGAGGTTTTTTCGGAGGTACTGATGAAAACCTGATGAGACAAGAACGAATGGAGAAGGATCGACCGTAACCCCGCGGCACGAACAAGAAGGAGACAAAGGGAAAGAAACCCATTTGACCATTGAAAGCATGGCATGTCACCCGGGAAAATTGCCGAAACTTCACGGAAACCAAAGAATTCAAAAGACCCGGCAATGACACCAAATCGGGGGAGACAACCATGCATTCCAAGCAAGAATTTCGGATCCAGGCGAGGAATCTCCATCGGCATCTCTTCCTTTTACAAAGGAACAAATAGAGCACCTACAAAAAATGTTCCATTCCCGTCTTTAGGAAATTCTAATGCCTCTTGTTCTCTAGCAAAAATTTTTCCATTTCACCATTGCCTGTACCAAATCTAATGGCCCCTGGATATTAGATTCAGTTGCAACCGATCATATGACAGGCAATTCGCATTTTTTCTCTTCATATATACCATGTGCGTGAAATCAAAGAATTAAAATTGCAGATGGTTCCTTTGCTCGATTCTTGGGAAGGAATAGTGATTGTTTCCCCTTCTCTAATCTTAAAAAATGTCCTACATGTTCCTCATTTGTCCTATAATCTCTTGTCTATAAGTAAACCGACCCTTGATCATAATTGCCAAGTTAATTTTTGTCTTCTCGTTGTGAATTTCAGGATTTAACCTCGGGGAAGATGATTGGGGGTGCTAAACTGGATAGTGGTCTCTACCTCTTCAATAATGGAATAACTTTCGAAAGACAAGATCAGAAGGCCTGCTTCAATTCTATCTCTAGTACTAGTGACAGTAAGATTATGTTATGGCATTATCGATTAGGACATCCAAATTTTCAATATTTAAAGCATTTGTTACCCAAGTTATTTATGAATAAAAATCATTCTGTTTTTCGATGTGAATCATGTGAATTAGCAAAACACCATCGTGCTGTTTTTCCACCTCAACCATATAAAAAATCAAAACCATTTACCATGATTCATAGTGATATTTGGGGACCTTCTTGAGTGACAACTTTTTCCGGAAAACGCCGGTTTATCACCTTTATTGATGATCACACCAGAGTCACTTGGGTGTTTCTTTTAAAAGAAAAGTCTGATGCTGAAGCAGTGTTTAAAAATTTTTATAATATGGTTCAAACACAGTTTCAGACTCAAGATTAAAATTTTCAGAAGTGATAATGGAAAAGAATTTTTTAACAATGTGTTGGGGGATTTTTTTGCTGAAAGAGGGATGGTACACCAAAGCTCTTGCAACAACACACCCCAACAAAACGGGTAGCCGAGAAAAAAACAAACATCTTCTTGAAGTCGTTAGAGCTATAAGTTTTAAAACCAAAGTTCCTAAATACCTTTGGGGAGAAGTTTTAACACCACATATTTGATTAATAGGATGCCTACAAAGATTTTGAGCTTTAAAACACCAATTAAAGTTTTCAAAAAATGTTTTCCACTACTAAGCCTAATAACAGATATTTTCCCTTAAAATTTTTCGGAAGTGTAGCCTTTGTCCACAATCATGATCCGAAACGCTCAAAGCTTGATCCAAAAGCACATAAGTGTATTTTCGTAGGATATCCTACAAATCAAAAAGGGTATAAATGTTTTGATCCAGTTTCAAAAAAAATGTTTGTTTCAATGGATGTGACCTTTTTTGAAGAACAGTCTTACTACAACAATTCCCATCTTCAGGGGGAGAGTTCTAGTGAAGATGAGTTTCTAAATGGGTCGATGTTTGAATATATGCAAGATGATGCTTCCCTTGAGCAATCTCCCAAAGAAAAATCAATGGAAACAATTGAATTAAATGTTGAAAATGAACAACCTGTGGTAATGCCATCTCGAATCAAAATCTTTGACAACAGAGATGTGTGCAAAATTTAAAGGACTTGTCTATTCAAAGGAGTATCAAGAAAAGAAAAGAAGAGGCACTATCCTCCAAAGACCACCAAGAGTCTAATCAAAGGTTAGATCTTGACACTCATGATGATCCTCAACAGGTTCCTAAGCATAATTCCCCAGGTAATTCTGAATTAAATCACTCGAATCGACTTTTGATCTTCCCATTGCTTTGAGGAAAAGTGCTAGGACTTGTACAAAACACCCCTTAAAAATATTTCGCCTTCATATTGTGCTTTTATTTCACAAGTGTCAAATGTAGCTATTCCTAATCGTGTCCAGGAGGCTCTAAATGTTCCCGAGTGGAAAAAAAGCGATTCTTGAAGAGATGAGAGCTCTGAGAAGAATGCTACTTGGGAGGAAGTGGATCTACGGATGGAAAGACAGTTGTGGGCTGTAAATGGGTATTCTTTTAAACAACTCAGATGGATCCTTGGAGAGATACAAGGCCCGACTTGTTGCTAAAGGCTTCACTCAAACATATGGAGTGGACTACTCGAAAAAAGCTCAACACAGTCCGGGGTACTTCTATCTATTGTCATTAATCTTGAGTGGCCTTTGAATCAATTGGATGTGAAGAATGCGTTTTTAAATGGGGACTTAGAAGAAGAAGTTTACATGGAACCTCCACCGGGCTTTTAAACCAAGGTTTGTAAACTAAAGAGGTCTCTGATGGCCTTAAACAGTCTCCCGGGCGTGGTTTGAGAGATTTACAAAGTTTGTTAAGAGCCAAGGATATACACAAGGAATCGGATCACACTCTTTTTACAAAGAAGTCTACCAAAGACAAGGTGTCGATCTTGATTGTCTATGTGGATGATATAATCCCGACGGGGATGATTTAGAAGAGATGAGCGACTAAAAGCATTAGCCAAGGAATTTGAGATCAAAGATCTAGGCCATTAAAATACTTCCTTGGAATGGAAGTGGCAAGATCAAAGAAGGGGATTGTGGTGTCGCAAAATTAAAGTACATCCTAGATCTTTTGAAAGAAACAGAATGAGTGGTTTGGTCGGATACTCCAATAGAAGCAAATGTTAAGCTTGGTGATGTAAAAGATGGCGTCCCAAAAGATACCGAGACCCTTGGGAGATTAATTTACTTATCCCACACATTAAATTGCTTTCGCATGAGCATGGTGAGTCAATTTATGCATTCCCCATATGAAGAACATCCGAAGCGGTGTAAATTCTACGTTATCTAAAGGGTACACCGGGAAAGGTCTCTTCTTCAAGAAAAAAATGAGAAGAGGAATCGAGGTGTATACAATCTTGATTAGGCGGGTTCAAAATAGAAGATCAACCTCAACTCTTGTATTTCTCCTTTAGTCACTTGGAGGAGCAAGAAGCAAAGTGTAGTTGCAAGAAGTAGTCTTTGAGCGAATTTAGATCAATGGCTCAAGGAGTTTGTGAGGTTCTTTGGCTAAGACGAGTTTTGGAAGAACTTAAAAGACCAATAAGCTTTCCTATGAAACTGATTGTGACAACAAAGCAAAGAATCAAGATTGCTCAAATCCAAGATGAAACGGCATGTTGAGATCGATGTGCACTTCATAAAAAAAAAACTCAAGAGGGAATAATTTGTATTCCATTTGTACCCACTACGCAATTGCGATAAAAGAACCATTCGAATATCAAGTGAGCAAGTTGGGCATGATTGATATCTTTGCACCAACTTGAACAGATCAAGGTTTGTTAGTTAGGTTTTGATTAAATGAATAAATAAGGAAAGAATCGGAAATAGAATAAAATCCCTGAATTTGTGGGATCCTAGGGTTAGCCGTGTACTCTCTGTATCTATTTAAGTGTATTATATTTTTCCGAATGAATAAGAAAAAGAGGAGGAGAATTCTCCTTTCCGGTCCCCCTTGTTTTCCTATAAATAGGATATTATGAAGACCGATCATTCAATTTAACATACCTTGACGTGATACAATTTCAACACTACAATCAAAGCCTCCATGGTTTCGATCACAGGAGCAGTAGCTGAGAGAAAAGGAGAACAAACACAAATCATATTAACAGATTATCATTAAAGGGTTAATAACTCTGTTAGTCCCTGGATTTTGAGCATAGTGACATTTTGGTTCCTAAACTTTTAATTGAGGCATATTTAGCCCCTGAACTTTCATTTTTTTGACGGTCTAAGTCCATGACAGTAAAGTTGATAAACGATGTCAAAAATTTAACAAAGTTAAACAAGTGCCCATCATGTGATGAATTAAAATTTTAAGAATTACGTTATATGCAAAATTTGCTCTTTGTCACTAATAAAACCTATTAACAACTATAACATTTTGCATATTTGTAACTATTTAAGTAGAATTTTCTCTTATTATGTGATAATGATGTGATTATCTAGGCTAAATTATAGAAATCATTCGTCAATTATACTATCAGGGACCAGAATTGTCAAAAAATGAAAGTTCAGAGACTAAAGTAAATATGCCTAAATTAAAAGTTCATGGATCAAAATATCACTATGTTCAAAGTTCAAGGACTAACAGAGCTATTAACCCTAAATTAAAATGTAGTAATGCCACAATGATAGGTAAAAAACTCAGTTAAGCATTAAAAAAAAAAAAAAAAAAAATTGTTGAGAATGCCTGAAATGTAGCAGACAAGAAAAAGTAGTAGGGTAGGGCCGAATAAATAACCTGTATAACGCTAAACCACTTGCATCCAGGGCAAATTTGCATTCCCCGTGAGAAGAGCACCTTTTGGGGCACCTTTCAAGGGAAATAGACATAGTTGTCTGATCTCTGGAAGCAACGTTGGTGTCATTCCTACGCCTTAATCCAAAACCCCATGTTCCTTCCCTAATAGATAGAATGTAAAAATCAAGCTTTTCTTCGCTTGAATTATATAACTTGAAAAACATGGAGCCATCACTGTTTCTTGTCTTGTTAGCATAATAATAGTTCCAGCTATCAAGAGTTGGATATCCACCAAATCTAGCATATATTTCAGAAGTAATCTTCGTGTCTGATGTTAGTTGGATGTGGATATTTCCTCCGGCAGCACCTCTAGGAATGTCCAAAACAAAATAAGTCCAAGTCTTATCCGGTTCTTCACCATATGAGGTATTGGTAAGAATGGGTTCGAGAGGAAAATTAGCTCCATTTGAAGTCACTTTTCCGCTGACTGGCAAATAATAGGATTCAAATGGTGCTGAACCTCTCCTGAGAACTGTCTGCAGATAACCATTCTCAGCTTGTCAATAAATTACTCCTGCGAATAATTTTCTTGAAGCATCAAGATGAAGATAAAGTAGTACGTAAAAGAAGCTGTTTTAAGACATGCTTTTAAGCAAGAAACATTATCAGAGATAGAATCAAAAGCTCATTCCATTTTTAGATATGGCAGCAATCAAAATGAAACTTCCAAAGCAAAAGCATCATCCCAACATTTGATCCTGTTAATTTCTAAATGTCATGTGTCAATATATAGATTAATCACTTTTTACACAAGAGTTTTCAAGATTTAGTCACGGCCAACTGGAATCTTCTACAGGTTCACGTGCATTCGTTTTCTTAATAAGCTAACTTGTGTGCAGCTGCTGTCCTACATAACTAACAATCACTATTTATTACTTCTCATCAAAACTCGATCTCTGTTTATGTTCCATATTAGCTACGATCACCAATGTGCACAAGTAATAGTGGAAATTAAACTTCACAAAAGAAGAAACTTCCTAGAAGAAAACATATTTAAGTTCTATGTCACCTGAAGAATGAATTTCTCCCACGTACAAGTTGGTCCAGCCTTCCCCAGTGGACATTGAAGCACTTTTGCCTCCATAGAATAGCAAACCTTAATATCAGTTCCCTGAATTCCACTAAATTCTTTTGATAGATTAACAGCTAAGAGACTAATATACCATCGACCGATCTTTGGTGAGCGAATCAACAAAGGGGCTTTGCTTATGTCACTGGAATAATCATGCAAAGTCGTTGATGGCATAGCACCATGTCGAACAATACACATTAATTTGAGTTCACTAAAATTGCCAGCGTTATTTGGAGTTACGTTAAAACTGATATTCCTAGCTATAATCTGCAACTCCTCAGCAAGTCCCATTACGTCCAAAGTGTAGACTTTTTGTTCACCATCCCCATGACAAGAAGTTTCGAAATTATTTTTGCAGGATATAATATTCATTGTTTGGTTATACAACATAGCTTCTGAAAAATTTGCTGAAATACTGTAGCTATAGGTAGAACATAAAAGCGAATCAATTGTCTGGTTGCAGTATTGGCCCAACATGGTTGAGGTTGTACATCCTTCCACAGTAATGTTGGCACTGAAGGAGTATGCTGGACCACGACTAATCTGCATTGCGGGCATAAGCTCTAGTTAAAATATCCAAACAATATAGGAATATTTAGAATTAATGCAAGAAGAATGCTTGAAAAAAACAAAGGAAATAAATCTACCAATTCTAGGCTGTGTCATAAGGAAATGTAGACAACAATTCAGTGAAGCCAATAGGGTAGCTCTGTGGAGCCATAAGATTTTTACAAAATTAGGTAATTATATTTTGAAATTTACTTCTACATTTAAAGATGAAATATGGTAAAGCTTCTATAGCATGTTGCTTCTTTTCTATTCTCCTTTTCAGAATTCAGACCCACAAAACCGTATGGACAAAATTATAGATGCATCGCCTCAAACTTCATTTTGATAAAAGGAAAAGAGACGTACATAATAAACCTATAAAACTCAAGTGAATATATATATTATGTAAAAAGGAGATAAAAGAATTTAAAGTAATTTAGAACTATTACCATCTTCGATTGCGTCCTTGTAGGTCCAATGCCATTAAATAGGCCAAAATACCAAACTCCAAAAGATATCTGAAGAACAAGTTGTAAATTAATGTTACTCAAGAACCAAAAGTAAAAGACCAAGAGCGAGAGGAAAAGGAAAGAGTCAAAAAAAAAAAAAAAAAAAATGAAGAGATGCCACAAAAGCTCTGATGTTTGCATGGCTCGTTTATACCACAAACAACTAGATACGAAACGAAATGATATTATATCCAGACAAAATGAATGTCATAAGTAAAGGGTCTGAGATAGACCTGCTCATTTGTCAAATTAACTGTGAAGTTTTTGTGCATAGGATAGCACTGCTCTCCATTTTGAAGAGCCTGTATTCCTTCAAATGAACTATTGAAGACAGGAACTAAAACTGTCACAGCAGAAAATTTAAACATTAGCCTTGGTATAATCTTGATTAGACTATAATTCAATATATATATATTGATTATACTCTCAAGTCGAAATACCTATACTTGAACAAAACAAGTTGAGCATACAACTAAAACTTTAATTACCAAAAATCTCTCACTAACCATCTTTTCAAATAGTTGAGAAACAACATTGTCATTTAGAACTCAGTAAACACAATATCTGTGGAGTATTGGTGGTGCCATACTTATCAGGTAAGATACATAATGTGCATGTCTATTAAATACTCTATAAGGCTTTTCAACACGTGCATTGTGCAGTTGCAAAATCAAGACTTATGTGGATGAACTTGTATATTCAGTAACAGTTTAACAATGTCAAAAACTATTTGCCCATTTGGTTTATAGGTTTGAATAGAAATTCAAATTTGTTTACATGTTTGTAAGAAAAGCACCATAGCAAAAAACTGTTTGAACGAAAACTTCTTGGTTCAAACCCGTGAAACAGACAAAGGATATGTTACACCTACCGGAACTGCCCGAATCCTTTGGAGAACCATTGACATCTGGAAGTGGGGGGCTGCCACCCCTAAAGCAAATTATTGGCAGCCTACTTTTAGGAACCTTTTCTATGTTTACATGACCCTGAAACATAAAAACACACATAAGTAACAATGTGATAGAAAGGATCAGAATTGATACAATCGATGAGATGATGATGCATTTTAGTTTCTGTGCCTTTTAGACCGCAAGTTTTGTGTGTCTCTGTTTGGAGACAATACACGAGCAGAAAAGCAAAAAGGATGTCAAACCAGAATTAGTATGATACAATCAAGAAGACAGACTTAGATACTTGAATAATCTATCAGAAGTATGCCCCTACTTAATTCTTTATAGAATAACTTATAGAAAAACAAGGAAACCATGAGAAGAGATAGCTGGAGAAAAGCAAAGCCTACAAAATCAATTAGCCTCCAAGAATTAAGTACAAACAGGTGGGTGATATACTTGATGAATTCTATTTGTTCTTCGAAGATGCTACGAACACTTACAAGATCAACATCCGAGTGCATTACCAATGACATTGAAGAGAACCATGGTGGCAATTCAACTGGGAGAAACCAAAACACCAAAACCATAAATTAAAATAAATTGCACAATTAATCATTATGATATGTCATTGTATTTCAATAAATAAAGTAGTCCACGTAGATATATTATTTGACAAAGTAAACTCTTTTTTTACTCATTCTAGTTAATAATGACTTAGTTAATTTAAAACATCTCATTACTAATTCTAATTGAGAAGAAAGCCAACCCACATTAGAAAAAAAATTGCCCACATGTTCTAACTAAAGCTTCGGAAACATTCTACGTTAGCATATAAACGTTCGCAAATCAGGACAAGCAATTATTTAACAACCATGAAGTTACAAATATTTATAAAAAAAAAAAAAAAAAAAATTGCAAGTAAAACTTTATGACATCAAAATTAGATAGCAAGCAAAAACTCAAATTAACACCAGTAATTAATAATTACGAATGCACTAAGATTAATCAAGTCATTGACTAAAAAACGATTTTGACTTCGAAAACTGTAATGGTAAGTACGAGATATAAACGAGAATCGCCTTTTACTCATGCAAATTACACCAATTCTTCAAAAAGAGACAGAAAAGGAAGAATTTTGTCAAATACCCAATAACGATAACAACCTTAAATTCTTAAGACACCATGGATTCAAACAATAAAATTCTGAAAAGGGTCATCATTAAATAGCTCACGAACCTCTGATGTAACGCAACTCAAACGCCCGGAGAGTGGTCGGAGGGTAGCTGAAGCTGGAAATGGTAAAGCTGTTTAATGGAATTTGGTCGTCGTAAGAATAAGAATGACCAAATAAATAAAGAAGAAGCAAAAGTACAACACTGAAAATCGGATATGAAGAAGAACATAGAAATGAATTGGGAGCCATTATTTTTCTGTTTTTCTTTGTATTTTTGAAGCAGAGAAGAGGAGATTGAAATGGGTCCTTAAGAAATTAAACTATGATTTAGTAGTTTGTTTGTTGGTGTTTAAAGAAAAATGTGGGACTGATTTTTCATTTTTTTTTTTATTTTTTCTCTAAAATTAAATTTTCCATTTTGATAATAGGGGCCTTGATAATAATAAAAATAATAGTAATAATAATAAAGTTTAGGCAAGTCACAAATGCAAAGCTTGACTTGTGTAGTTCGTCAACCTTGGCTTCTAGATTTTCTAGGAAAAAAAAAAAAAAAAAAAAAAAAAAAACTGTTCTCTAGTTCTTCTAGAAGGGAGACGACAAAGAAAGCACGTGCTTCAAAGGGCAGTTAAGTTGTAACGCGCAGTTCCTTTTTTTTTTTTTTTTTTTTTTTTTTAAAGTATTGTTAATCTGAGATTTGAGAGTCTTTTCCGACTGAAAAAAAAAATGGAAATAATATAAAAAAGGCCGTGGTAATGATTTTTGCAATTTTGGGTAACAAATAAAATTTTGAGTACTAATTTGTTTATTATCATTTAGACATCAAATAATGTAATAAAAGACAACCCGTTTATTAAAATATAATTGATAAATAATATTTGAATTAAGCATGCATATGTTATTTGGTTAATATTGATACTTTCACATTGTTTGAAACTTCAATTTAATTTTTTTTTTTTTTTTAGTATTTTTGCAGCAATGAGGTGTGTTTGGCACATCAGATTCGGATTGAGGTTAAGATTATTAATCCTAATTCAATATTTGGTAACAAAAATTTTGACCATTCAGGCCAAAAAGTAAATCCTACATTTTGTGCTGGCTATTATGAAATAACGTAAAACGCAACACGTTGAGATTTTAAAATTTTTTCCTAAACCCATCTCCTATAATCAGTCATATTATCTATTCGGAAAATAATTTTGAGCCATCAAAGCATTTCTAACCTTTTAATTTTTGTTTTTTAATTATTCTCCTTTATTTGAATCAGCAATTGTGTGAACGCTGTAGAATTTTCTCCGAATTCTTGAATACCTTCAGGAATGATGATCTCTATTCTCTTTTCGATTTTCTTAATAAAAAAAATTGCTAAAGCAGGTGCTCAGAGCTCTTATGCTTATTCAAAAAAAAAAAAAAAAAAAAAAAAAAAAAGGTCTTCAATTGTGAATTTATTATGACTAGAAAATTTCCTAATTTGATATACTAGAACAAAATCGTCCACACCCACGCTTGCGGTGTGCTCAGATTCTGCCCACATGTACGTCATTAATTTTAATTTGAGTTCTACAAATTTATAGTTTTTACTAATCTCAAATTCAACACTTTTCTCTAATCGGAACACTTGGACAACCAAAATAGATTTAGGAAAAAGAATTAGTTTATGTTTATTTTTAATCATTAAAATAAGAGAAATTTTAACGTTACTTTTTTTATCACTCTTTTTATCACTTTTTATATTTATTATTTGACACGTAAATTCTCATTTTTTATTTAAATAATAATATTTTATGTTAATAGAGTCTATATATCAAATAGTCCTAGCATTTCTCTTAAAATAAACATATTTTCATACTCATCATATATATAGATATAACACTTTAAATAATTATTTTCACATGCTATGTTTATCTTAATGCTTAAAATTATTAAATTATATATATGTATCACGTTTATTCATAAACAAACGAATAAACTTTATTTCAATTTTCATATAGCGCCAATGATAGAACATAAATATGCTATACAAATTATAAGCTAAATAATTAAGTCATTTACCTTCTAAATATATGATTTTATTATAAATTTTATTAAAATACTTATTTAAATTTAACGTCTCAATTTTATATTCTATAAATTATTATGTAATAAATTAATTATCAATGATTACATTTAAATTAACTCACTTCGACGATACAACAGACGCTATATTGCATTTTCAGTCATCTAATCCGTCAACTTACAAAACACAGGAATAATTCAACGTAATCCTCTGCAGTCCTATAATTTTATTTAGTCCCGTGCGCCAAACAAGACTAATTTTTGAATAAATCAATAGCATTTTTTTTCCACGACTAATTAAGAACTAGCCTTAGAAGAAATACAAAATAGATCAGTATTAATTTCAGCATGATGTGGGGGCACATACGAATCATAAAGTGCTAGATAGACAAAAATTCAACAATTAGTGCCATTAAGCCTTAATTTTTTTTTTTTTTTTTTAGTTTAGATTAAAAAAAAAGGCTTCAACAATAAAATTCATTATAAGTTACTTTTGAGAACTGCAATTTGTGAGATTTACAACTTACATTAAAACGAAAAAATATCAATTAAACTAATAAACTAGCTAGCGAGCATCCAATTCCATTATGCCACGGGACTTGGCTAGAAGGAGCTTTTGCTAGCCAATATGAATTTGATTTGATGGACCTATATTTGCGGTATAGTATCTCAGGGAAAAAAATGTGGAGTATTGGTAATTTTTTTAGGGTTAATTTCAATAATGGCACTCATGAATAAATGATTATTAATTTTAGTATATTTTTGTATATTTTTATAATTAGTATCGTCATGTTAGTAAAAGTGGGATCATGCTGTTTTTATTTGAGTTAAAATGACAATTGTGTCCCATTTCAGTTTTAAAGCCTTGAATATATATTATGAAGCCTTTTATAATTCAAATATTCAAAGTAGAGAGAGGAGGAGGAAAACGAATGCGGGTGTGCACAGAGACTAAGAAACCCCAACAACCACCACCGTCTACCACTATCTACCACATTGAGCATTGACGAACCCATGACTGCAACCACCCACGCAGTGAGAACCCACGAACCCAGAATCTCGCAACGAGAACCCACAAACCTTCACTGGAGAAATCAACAGCTAACCTAAAAGTACGAACCGAGGAAATCTCACCCTCCTAACATTCTTCACCAGAAAAATCAACTACGAAACAGATGAGGTCAGTAGCGGATTCCAAGACAAAGGTGACAAAGGTGAAAACTTTGTTGGCTTTTCTTGTTTATTTATTTTTTCTTAGGTATTTATTTTTTTTTTTCTTTCACCATTTTTTTTCATCTTAGAAGAAAAGAAAGACTTTGGAGGAGGAGATAAAAGCAGATAAGGTTAGTTATTTGAACTTTCTTATTACCATTGTACTCCTTATTTGGTTTGTGACTCTGCTTGATGGCCGGTCATATCATTATGATCGGTTGATAATTGTATTATGACCGGTCATAACATTATGAGCGAGCCTATATGATGGGCGGTCATAGAATTATGATCATCGGTCATAGTACTATGACCACTCAATGGTTAGACTTTTAGTGTGTCAGTCATAGTACTTTAGTTAACAACTTTGTTTGCTTTTCTTACTTTTTTTTGTATTTATTATTTTTTTTACCATTTTTTATCATCTTAGAAGAAAAGAAAGGCTTTGGAGGAAGAGATGTCGTTGATAGAATGTGACATCATAGTCAGACGATATCTTCACAGGAGTTTTCCTGTCTTCAACAACATATCTTAAGGATAAACTTTTTTCTTGTGGCCGAATCCCAAACACATTTCTCACCAAATCTATAAGACCAATATAAGTTGTGTTGGTGAGGATCAATATCCCCTTCATTTCACAACCGACGTATCTCAAAGTACAGTCACAATATCTATTGTACTTGATGAAGACGTTCAATCTAGCAGTCATTCCTAAATAATTTCAAAAACAATAATTGTTAATCAACATGCAATTACTCCTAATCGTCATTGAGTCATTAGAAATAGCCAGTCATAACACTGTGTAACGGCCGGTCATAAGGCAATCATAGTGTGTCAGTTATAACACTATGAGTCATTTGAGTTATAATATTATGACCGGACGGTTATATTACTATGAATGCCTTATGACCGGCCATTTTGACTCATATTGTTATAATTTGACTAATAGACAATGACTCATACTGTTATGACTAACTGGTCATAGTATTATGATCGGACATATAACACTAGACTCCCAAGGTCAAATATATCTTTGATGTGTTGGTCGTTTCATTCAATTTACATATCAGTTATAAACCATCCAAAATCTCAAATTGACGAAGGATATTTTCAATTCCTATCACATTAGGTTCAACCCAGTTATTTTTTTCAATTTATATATACTAAGTCTCCAGAAAAATAAATTTAAAAAGACAAAAATAAAAGAAAAGCAAAAAAAAAATTTGTGTACCAACCTCAATTTGTGCACAACCGGAGTATTGGTGATAAGGAAATGAGGGCATAGGGAAGAGAGAGACCAAGTAGAGAGAGAGAGAGAGAGAGAGAGAGAGAGAGAGAGAGAGAGAGAGAGAGAGAGAGAGAGAGAGAGAGAGAGAGAGAGAGAGAGAGAGAGAGAGTAAAAAAAGGGGTGTAGAGAGAGAGAGAGAATAGGCGAGAAAGTTGATAGTTTCTTTGGGGTGCTTTTAAATGATATTTTTGACCTAAGTGGCATAGAAGTTATTTTACTTCACACTGCTGACATGATAATATTAGTTGTGAAAATATACAAAAATGGTGTTAAAATTAATAATAATTTATTCAGGAGTGTTGTTTCAATACCCGAGATTTATTTAAACCTTAAGCCAATAATAAAATAAATTTAGTAAATTAAAATCATGCACCACATTTACCGTTTATCTCAAAGATATTTGTTGGCATTATATTTTATTATTATAGCTATCATATGGTTTTATTAAACTTATAGCTTTGCTAATCGAGTTTTCAGTTTTAATGTGCAGTGCAACCAGCTCGATGTGGGAACTCAATGTGCTAAACTTATGAAGAAAAAATGATATTTATTATGATTATTTGATATGATATCTTACCTCTATTATGAATTTATGATTGATTTAAGGATGAATTATTATTTTATATTTTTATTATATGGTTTTATGTAAATGTGTTGAGGACTTAATTGCTATTTTGAGTTTTTGTGAGAGAAGGCTATGTTAGCAAATTGAGTGAACTTTAGGCACCTAATTGAAGAAGAAAAATAGAGACTTTAGAGCCAATTTTATGAGGTTAGGACAAATGTTAGAGGCTTAGAAAAACCTAGACATTTGTCTTATTATAAGATCACTTTACTTTTATTTGGTCTCTATCATGTTTAGATTCATTTTTGGGTCTATTTCAGCAAAAAACCCTAGAACTCTAGCCATAACATTTTCTTCTCTCTTCTCACTCCTTTTCTCACCCAAAACTCAGAATCAAACCTAGGTTTTCAAGAGAGAATGAGCTAAAAATTCAACCAGCCCATTTCAACCTAGAACCAAAAATAACCACCAAGGTTTTGAGCTTTTATTCACTTACTGAGTTTTTGCTATTTAGTTTTACCTTGTGATGCAGATAATGTTGTTGTTACCGAAGAGTAAAAAAAAAAAAAATGATTTCCAAGGTTGGCTGAGTACTCCAAGTCCTACATATAGCATCTTGCTTATATGTACTTCTAACAATAGATGTGCTCAAAATGTTTTTTTTTTTTTTTTTTTTTTTTTTGTTTTGTTACTATGTCGCTTTTGAATAACTGTTTAATGTCTAAGATTTGTAGTTGTAATTATTCTGCACACTGACTTATTTTGTTCAAAAACCTTCATGAAAATTTTGTGATGAAACCAACCACAAGTTTTCGCATCTTAAAATTACATTATTTTAAGTATAGAAAGTACGTTTTAAGGAGCACCATCTCGCTAAATTCGACATAAGACCGGTTTAACGTTGGGGGCGTAATAATTATTATTAAAATTAACCTTTTTTTTTTAAGTAAATGGAAGAGAGGAGTAAATTCTCTACTTAAATTTATTAAAAAGAAAACGTAATAAGACAGGACCTTACTAAAAAAAAGAAGAAGAAAACAACTAAAATGTAAGATGAAATTATATATATATATATATATATATATAAAATTAGTGGTATGTAAAACAAGTTTTTCCCTTGAGGCACACCTTGAATAAGTATTCATTTCTACCTCGAATCACCTGTAGACTCATACAAAAAACAAAAAAACAAAAAAAAAACAAAACAAAACAAAAAAAAAAAAAAAAAAAAAAAAAAAAAAAAAAAAAAAAAAAAAAAAAAAAAAAAAAAAAAAAATGTTTTATGTCAGCTGGCATTTGGTTTGGAAAACTGCGATAAATCGGTATTGTCTTGTATTTTGTCATTTATTGTTTTGATGACATCCATTGGTAACAATAAAGATTCGTTTAAAAAATATATTTAAATTCAAATCATAATTTTACTATAATATTTTTTTATCTCATAAAGAGTTTAAATTTTAAAAATTATTCTCTCATAAGATTCTCATCAATGAACACAAATCATAGAAAATAACTAATCATCAAACTTGTTTAATTGGGCATGAGAGACTCACTAGTCAGCGTTCACCATCTACTAATTAGCATCTCTTGATGCTCCTTAAATTTCACGTTTCAATCAATATGTATCGACTATTAAATGCTCACAATCAGCCAAAAAAGATGACATTTATATGGTCCATATCCAATAATTACATTGACACTATCATGTTTTTATGTGTGTGTATGTTTTGTGTGATTGATAACTTCTTCGATTCCACTATTCACTAATCAAGTGAGACAAAATGTATTTTTTTGTCCTTGAAAGGACAATGGCCCGTATCAAAAAACAAAGGACAATGACGAAAAAAAATTATATTTTAAAGGAAGATATATTCGATGATTCATATGCGATACTTCAATAGAAAGAGAGTGAATGAATAACATAGTTGGCAATTTTGAGTTCCTCTTAATTAATTGATGGTTTTGAAATATCTCATGGATTATAATTTTCTTTAGCACTAGTAAGAAATTATTTGAAGGATAATATTGGTTTTTTTTTTTTTTTTTTTACTGTTTAGTAATTATTGTAATTACCAGTAGTTATGGTAATGAAATAGTCTACTGAATAATTACTAATACTCTACTGATTATTGTAAGTACCAATAGTCTACTGAATAATTTTTCTATTCTTATAATGGTTTTGTGATAATTAGTCACAAGACAATAATAATCACAATCAGTACTATTTAAATACTTTTTATTAGTGGTATAAAAAAATGTAACACTGTATCGCTTATTCCTACATTTTTTTTCTTTTTCTTTTTTTTTTTTTTTTTTTCTTACAGTACGCATTCTTAAAATCCTTGAAAAAAAAAATCCTTAAAAATAATAAAGATTTTAAACTCAAACGACATGTCGCTTAATTACAACTTTCAAGCATTCAATGCTATTTTGACCAAATTCTCGAACGCGACGTGACAACGGAATCGTTCCCTTTATGTAATCGTTCCCTCTCGTACATCCCCAATGAAAACGACAAGCAAGGAAGCAGGAAGATGAAATGCTCTCCTGCTTAAAAAATAATGAGTGCATTTAAAATTCATTTTAAAATAATTTTATTTTTTATATAAAAATAAAAATAAAAATATTTTTAATTTTAAACAGAAATTAATTTTAAAAATGTGTTTAGTAGTTTTATCAATATATTATTTTTAGTATAAAAAAAGATAACATTTTAAAAAATAAAATTTATTTTTTATTTTTTTTCTCATTTTACACTAAATTAAAAAATTATTTTTATTTCTCTTTTTTATTTTTAATTGTACCAAATACCATTTTAAAATCATTTTTTAAATTTTAAAAACAAAAATAATTTCGGTAAACAGTAATAACAACTAAAAAATAAATAATATATGACCGGGCCATATAAAGAATGAACACGCGCAACAACTTCTTTGGATTGGATTTGCCGACTTTGATCCAAACTTGTCTTTTGAGGTGTTGGTTTGTGCATGGCAAAGCAGTGTACGCAAAATCATTAAATTAAGCAATACTGCATATATATATATATATATATATATATATATATATATAGATGTATACACATTTTATATGTAACATTATTAACCATATAGACAAACACGTATGTACATAAAAGTCTCCGCTAATATTGATATGTGTATGTGTCATTACAGTCAGAAATATTCTTTTAATCGGTTTTGTGTCTCTCTGTGATCGACTGATCAGAAGAAACCCAGAAATCAAAACCCACAGAAAATCTAGAGAGAAAGAGAGAAAGAGAGAGAAAGAAGAAGAAGAAGAAGATGAGTTTGAGAGATTTGGTGACGAGGGTTGACGCGATATGCAAGAAATACGACAAGTACGACGTGGAGAAGCACAACGAAGCTCAGAATGTCGTTGGCGTCGATGCTTTTGCCCGCCTATACGGCGTCGTCGAGGCCGAGCTTGATTCTCTTCTTCAGGTAGGTTCTCTAATTTTTCTCATCTTGCTGTTAATTTCTTGCAGTTTAGTTTTGAAGTGGGGGTATGGTTTTTTTTTTAGAGTTTATCTGGTGTTCTGTTTTTTTAGGAACATTAGTATTCTCTATTTTTTTAATCATTAAATTAAAAAAATACACAAAACAGTCAAATTCTCATATAAATTTAATAATTGAAAAGTAATAAATACCGATGTTTCTAAACAAGAGCACCAAAAAGAATACAAGAGAAAGTTGTTGTTGTTGTTGTTTTTTTTTTCAATGCTTTCATCGAGTGTCTCCAGTTTAGTTTCTCTCTAAAAGTATTTTATGTTGATCAGATTATGGTGGATTTTCATTTTTTTAATGTAGGAAATTTTTCTAATGTTTTTTGTACTTTTGATAACACTGGTATTTCTTACTTAACAACCGTTAGATATGTATTATTTTTTTAGTGTGATTTAATTTTTAACTAAATTTAATACATATTTGACGACTAATAAGTAAGAAAAACCAATATTTCTAAAAAATAAGAATACCCACAAAAGTTCCTTTAATATAAATTATGTTATCCTTTTGATTTGATTCAGTTTGTTTCGTGAGAAAACTAGAATAGAAACAATTGTAAGAAGAAAGATATTGAGACATATGTTTGATGATCTTTTTATAGTATGGTCTTCTACTAGTAGTGTGCATTTTTATTATTAGATTTGATCGAAATCACATAAAAATTAAAAAAAAAAAAATTGCAAAACAGTCTATGATATATGTGAGGTTAAAAAATAAAAAACTATTAATAGTTTATTTTTTTGGGTCCTACCATAAAAATCTTCCAGTTTCATATTTGAAATTATTTAGCCAAACCTAAAGCCAACGCCAAACCGAACAGAAAACATAAGTTGCAAGGTGTTCAAATCATATACTTGAGATCAGTGTGATGTCTTTACCTACAAGGAGTTCTAGTTTGACCGCTAAAGAGATTAGAATTTGTATGAATGTCTCAGTGACATTTTGTCGTGTATATTGTCAATTGCATTTTAACGCTTTTGCAAGAAATCGGAGGCTGCGGCGACGGAGAAGAACAGGGCAAGAGCTGTTGCTATGAATGCGGAAATTCGACGAACCAAGGCTCGTTTGCTTGAGGAACTCCCAAAATTGCAGAGGCTTGCTTTCAAAAAGGCATTTTTACCTTCTCTATACTGCGTATTTGCTTCTTTGTTTTATGCAGTACTAGTAGTTACTCCTATCTCTATTCTTCTTATGATGCTTATAAAAATGGATTTATTAGTAATTCTTGCCTATGGCGGAGCCCACTTAAGGACGAGGGGGGATGCTGAGTTTTTTTATTTTTAATTTTTTAAAAATAACGTTTAAAATTTTGTGATTCTCTAATTTTTCCTTATTAAGATATGGTTTTTTACATATTCGTCCCACTGAACTTTACATATTCTTATTTTTGCTTTGCTTGTATGCTTCAAGAAAAAAAATTAGAGTCTGTTTTATTCATGAATTAGAACCATGTGATTATAACCATTTTCGATTTACGTGTATTTTTTATAAGAAAAATTACTGTAGCGAATCACGAATCATGATTCGAATCAGGAAACGAATCCCTCCAGTCTGCCTCCGGTGAAGTAGAAGTCTAGACTGCTTTTCCTATATATGTAGGGACATATGTATAGGTATATACACACAGACACAAAAAGATAAAACTCCAAATTGCAATTGCATTTGTTTGTGACTCATTTGATGGATGCACTTACTTAAAAATGAAGATTCATGTATAGGTCAAAGGGCTCTCAAAAGAAGAGGTCGAGGCAAGAAATCATGACTTAGTATCCACAATTAAAGAGAGGATTGAAGCAATACCAGATGGAACTTCAAATGGAGTCAAACCAACTGAAGTTCGGACAGCTTCAACCTCTTCTACAGGAATCAAGGTTGATTCAACTTCAGGCAAGATTGTTGGCTTATATAAACCGAAATCTCTATAGACAAGAGATCTATATTCAATGTTTAGCATACCCTATCATAGTAAATTTGTTTGAACCGTTAAATTATTAATTATTCTAATGTATGATTAGTTTATTTTTTGCACTATAAAAGCTTCCAGATAAGTAAACTACATTTGTTCCTAACTTCTTCAATTTGAACTTAAACTCAGATGGGAAATTTGGCCTCGAGTACTTTCAACAAACAGAGGAGACCGATCGGTTTAGGCACGAATACGAAATGCGAAGAATGAAACAGGCAAGTTTTGGAACCATTCATTTTTTAGCAGAAAAGAAAAGATCTCATTTTCGTAATTCGCTGGGAATCATATTTGGTAAAAACAACAATGCTCTTTGGTATTTACAAAGAGGAAAGGAGCCAATTAAATTTTAAAGTGTATGAGTCTAAATTTTTATCTCTTACTATTAATTTAATAAATATCTTTTGAGAAATAACTAGATTTGTCATGGGGGTATGAATAAGAGGTAAAATCAAGACCCATTTGTTGGGTTTTTTTTTTTTTTTTATTTAAAGCTTAGGAGCACTTGTGCTTCCAGTCTTTCAGCACTGACCCTCTTCTTCTCTCATCTTGTTGGTAAAGTGATGGACTAGTAGTAACATACTTGCTGGAAAGTTTTAGGGTCCGTTTGGTGCAGGGATTCGAATCATGCGATTTGAACCATTTTCGATTTACGTGTATTTTTTGTGAGAGAAATCACTGTAGCGAACCATGAATCATGATTCGAATCGGGGGACGAATCCCCCAACCAAACATCCCCTTAGTTTGGCTACCTTTTTGCTACCGTTTTGTGCTCTTTCTTTTTCCCAAAGTCAAGTTTTGTTTCACTGTTCTCTTTGTTTTTTCCCCCACCAATTGCTTCCCTTCTCAATAGCATATTTTCATGCTGTAATTGATGGCTGAAAGTTTTCAAGGTACTATTGTAAAAATGGTCATTCTCAATTCTTAATCTTGAGCCGATAGGCTTGGTAGGAAAATAACTTGAGGCAGAATTAACTGTTTGTAACTCTCTCGTAGTTTCAGCATACATGATATGCCACATATGTCCCGAGCGAAAGGATTATAATACTATGCGATATTACAAGTACTTCTGTTTGTTCCCATAGGCTTTTAACCTCGTTCTTATGTGTCAATTTTTGATAGGCTAAAACACTTTTTAGTTTGAAAGTGATTTTATTTTATTATTATTATTTTTTTTAACATGGGTTCCATTAGACAGTAGATACAAGGCAAATTAAGGTAAGTATTTTTTTAGTAGGAATGGGTTAAGATTCTAACCAACGTATAGTTAGATTTCTTTATTATTAAATAGACACACACAGATATACAATTTTTTTTAATTCATTAAAGGCAAATATAAAATTGTTCAAAATTTTGCATTCAATAAAAAATTGAAATCTTAATGAGAGCACGTACCCCAAGACCTATTATGGCTCTCATTTAAGCGTGGAGCTGCCTTGGGTCCCTCATGAAATCTTACCCAGATACTTATTTTTTACTCACCCCTTTATTTGTGCCTCTGCCCCTATTACTGAAAATTTTAATTGTCACATGTACATAATTATTTAAAAAAAAGAATCAATTAGACCTAAAGTTTTGACTTTTAAGTATGTTTTTATTTGAAACTTAAAAGTCTCCAGTAAATAAAAATCCACCATGATAGCGAGTTCTGTGAGGGCCCTATCGTGAGCTTGTCTCAACTCCACCCTCTTCGGGGTGGCAGTTTACTTGTTCTCAGCTTTTGGAGAACTAAGTGCTGAATCAATGGAGGATATCTATGATAAGTGGAATTCTCTCTCTATAACAGCGGACGAGGAACATATTGTGGGGATCGACAACTCCCTGCTTAATATGGGCAAAGAAGCAACGAAGCATGGAGTAGTAGGGAAGTTGCTGACTGATAAGACCTTCAATAAAAGGGTCTTCAAATCAACTATGGCGCATGTTTGGAATATTCCAAGAGGGTTGGAGATCAAAGAGGTGGAAGACAACTTGTTTATCTTCTACTTCGATCATGAAGATGATAAAAGCAAGGTTCTAGACGGAGAGCCATGGCTCTTTGACAAATCTCTCCTGGTCCTCAAGGACATAGCAGAAATGGACTCAATGCAAGGAGAATGCTTGACTCACACAAAGTTGTGGGTCCAATTCCATGGACTCTCCCGTCAGAGATTTCTTCTTTACTGGGTATGCATCTTGGTGAGGAGATTGGTACAAGCTTAAAGGTGGACTAGTGGACATTACGAAACCCCTGCGGACGCTCGTGAAGACTCGACTCGGCAATTCGGGGCTGACCATTTGGCTCGAGTTCAAGTACGAGAAGCTACCAGACTTTTGCTTCCACTGTAGGCGTATTGGGCATACTTGGAAGCAATGTACTGCAAAGGATGCACCGTCGGAACCGCCGGAGGCTGGATTTGGTTATGAAAATAGCTTGAGAGGTACTACTCCGAACAGATTTACCGGAACCTTCAGAGCACCGGGAAGATCGCTGGCGGCACAAAATCATCGGATGGGAAAACAATCAGGCAGGAGCATTGGGATGGGAAGGGACGGCGTTTCGCCTCACAAGGCTCGTATTGGACATCCCGCCCACGAGGGGGAGAATTCCGAGGGTCGTGTATGGCTGCACAATAGAGAGGGGACACGTGGAGCTGCTTTGTCAGGTGTTTTGGCGGCTAATTCCTCGTGTAAATAAGAGGAGGTAATCGAAGCGACTAGAGGAAAAGCACATTTTGAAGGAAACGACAACACCAATTTGTCGTTTGGTATTGTGACTGAGCACATGACAAGGAGGTGCCAAACCTTATATTGGGCCATCCAGATTTGGGCCTAAATGTGAAGGAAAAAGTACTGGTCATATTGGAGGAGACAGACCAACCCAAGTCCACTCACGACCACTCTAAACGAACCATCCCCCGTCAATTTAGAGAACAACAAGACAGAAGAAACATTGCCCCCTTTGGGTCAATTTATTCGAACAACAAGACAGAAGAAACTAGTTGCATTGTTTGTGAGAGCTTTTTACGTTTTCGAATTCTAAACTTCGCAGTTTTATTTTTTGCAAAATTTGTTTGTTGGATTTCTTTCTCCCTTATGTTTCAGTAACCACCAGAAACAATTCTCATAACGTGATTCATTATATTTTTCCACTTAAAAAACGTGATTAGTCACGTCATCTTCTGTTATTTACCGTTATTTACGTTCGGTGCACGTCTAAAAAACATTTTGTGATGGACAAAATCTATAAAAAAAGACAGAACACATTAGTTTTGGGTCTTTAAACTTACTATTTCCATTCAGTTAAAGTATACACCATCAAACGAGAGATTAAAGAGGTTAGAAGAATTAAAAACCTGAGTTTTTTTTTCTTTCACCGAGAGCTTCAATAGCCGAAAGTGTTTATTTCGATCCGTTTATTTCAATTCCGCATTGATCTAATTATCATTTAAGATATTAAGAGAATATTTAGATCATTCAGAAATCCCAACAAAATTAAGATGGGAAACATGGGCGATTGACGGGAGCAAAATCAACAAAGGACAATAAATCTAGCAACATTGCTCTTAGGAGTTAGAAACGGAGAGCAATGAAAGATGACTATTACACCACGGTCGAGGTAACAGCCGTCCCTCGGGTGACAAGCGCCGAAGGACTCCTCACAGAGGACCGGTCGCTGACGCCGAGGGAGCCACATGTCAGAAGTGCCCATTGCACGCCGAGACATAGCGTGTGCTGATATGCGTTGAGGAAATGGTCGTGTGCCGGTGAATCGACGCCGAGGCATGACCAAAGTCAACTCTGCTGTCAGACCTTGGAAAGACGCACTGTTCCACCTACCCCCACTGTCATGATCAGAAGCTCAGACGTTGGGTAGAAAGTGGTTGATCTGACCGAGGATTCACAATCAGGGATATCCGACTGTCAAATCCCAAAAGTGAAGGATAAAAAGCTGACTGCCTCGGGATACGCAGAGGCTCTCTCATATGTATAAGGCCTATAAATAGGGTCAAAAAGCTCCATATATTTTTTAGAAGGACTAAGACCGGAATTTCTACAAGATTTGTAATCTACAGCATATTAATGCAAATACAAGTGGATGTAGGCAAAAAAAACATTTCTTGGCTGAACCATTATAAACCCTAGTCTTCTTTACTGTTTTTGGTTATTAATCCGTGATTATTCTTGAGAGATAAACGCGAGTGTCCTTGGAGAAAAATAATTCCTTGTTGATTAAAATTCACCATCAACAATTGGCGCTAGAAGGAGGGCCGAGAGGAACCTCAGAATCAATCCAGCAGAAAGTATGGCTCCAAGGAAGACCCGCAGCATGACGGCCTTTTAGAAAGGCCAAGAAGGCCAGGCTTCGACCCAAAGGGGGGAAAACCAGGTGGACCCACCCAACGGTGGCCTGGAACCTATCAGGGCACGGCCTAACAACAGGGGCCAGCAACAGACTGCCGGGAACCCCCCAGATCGCCTCGACCTGCTTCAACGACAAGTGGAAACGCTTGCGGCGGCCGTAGAGAGGATGGCCACAACCCTCACCGGGCGGGAGCAGAGGCCAGACTCGATGCCTCTCCTAGAGAACGCGCCGATGAACCCGGTGAACGCCGCTGTGGGGAACCAGATGGCTGGTAACCAACGTGGTGACGCCGAGGGGGTCGGTGACACAGAGGCCAATAATCCCCACCCATCCAGGTCAAATAGGTCTCTAGGAAGCAGACAGCGGGCCACGAGGCGAAGGGCTCAAGAGAGGGCAGTAGCTGAGGCGGATAACGGTCGAGGGATACCTCCTCGACCGCAGGAAGCCTCGAGGAGAAGGGACGCTGCTCCGGTAGAGTCCTCGTCTGTCCACGGGGACGATCTGAGAGAACGATTGAACGCTCGGCGTGAGCGGGACGCGCAGCAGTCCCGAGAGGAAGAGCTCGCTGCCGAGAACAAAGCCCTGGCCGAGAAAATGGCCAAAATGGAAAGATAGATAGGGAGTCGGCTGAATAACTTCGAGCAAGTTGTAGGGAAAGTCACCGAGGCAGTAAACGTCGACGCCAAGATGTATACCTCTCACGACCACCCTTTTACAGAAAACATCATCCGGGTTCCGCTTCCTGACAAGTACAAGCCGCCTCCCATTCCTCTGTACGACGGAAGGAGTGATCCCGACGACCACTTGGAGGTTTATACGGGACACATGGTCCTACATGGATATCCCGAAGAGGTCATGTGTCGTGCGTTCAGAAATCACCTTTCAGACTCTGCCCGGAAATGGTTTAGATCACTGAAGCCTAACTCGATAATGAGTTGGGATGATCTGAAGAACGCCTTTCTGACCCAGTTCATAGGTGTCAAGAAATACATCCCCCCAAAGCAAAATCTCTCAAGGGTATACTGTAGGATCTTATTGTGATATATATATGAAAAATCATTTGAACAACAACAATATTGTAGGCGGAATTTCAAAATTTTTTTTTATCATATCCATTTAATTCAAAATTAAACGTAAACCACAACGAGAGATGCATGCATGATATATGTTTATAGACAAAGGATTAGAATATCTCACATACCTTTGTGACGATTGAATTAAATGACCGCAAGGATCTTGTCTCACTATCTCACATTCCAAGATGGAGAATTGCCGTGAAACAAGATCGTTGTTTATTGCCACGATCACACCAAAAACCACTCGTTGATTCAAGGCTATGACTCTACGATATTTAGGATGAGAGAGTGGGCTCTTTTCAAAAACCTAAGGAAACTGTTTCCTTCTATTTTGTCTCTACAAAATCCGCCACCCTAAGGAAAAGTGTGATCTCTTTTTTTTTTTTCAAAGAACTCTCTTCTAGGGTTTTCAATAATATCCTTATATAGGAGGAAATTCAAAAACTCAAACCCTAGATGGGATTTTCAATTTCTCCTTAACCCTTGATTGAAATCCGAAAAAATCCCTACATGGCTTAGGGATTTCAATTTTTTCTTCCCCTTTTGAGCAAAATTCAAATCCCCTTATGGCAAGGGATTTCTGAATTTTCCCAAAATAATATATCACTTTTCTCTTTCCTTTAGTTGCCAAATAAAATCATGTTTAAATTTTATTTTGAATTTAAATTAATCTCTATTAATTTCGAAATTCAAAACTCATTCCTTTTATTTTTCAATTATCAAATAAATGAAAAATAACACAAGGAATTTAAACATAATTATCGATTCTGTTTTTTCCCATTTATTAGAGCTAGCCTTGAGACCGAATGGACCCACATGAACAAAGCTATGGAATTACAATATTCGACTAACTCATCTCTATAAGTTATCGACATATTTAATTTCGACATCGTACAACTCCACTAAAAGTTTGATGCCGAATAATCTCGCGATTCATGTGCGCTAATTTTTCTTTTGGTGTTGATACAATTTATCACACGGTCCACAGTGTAAATGCATTATTATCCTTCGTAAATATCTGTGATCAGAATGGTATATAATATTTCCGTTTTACCATTCCAACCATTATTTCCTCAACTCCTTTATATGACTGTGAATAAGAAAGACAAACTTTCGTAAGATGTCTCGCACATGTTACGATGTCTTAATCAATGAATATCATCATTGAATACCAGGCCTGGTTTATTTATTCACACACCCGTCAATAAAGCATGATGTGATATTGTTTCTTCTTTATTCCATATCATGAATCACATAACTCCAACTTAATATTGTCATGATCCCAATGACCGAGATGTCGTTCAATAATCGAACTAATCTCATTGGCGAATCAAAGATCATGAGATACTAAGTTGAGCTATGCATTCACTTCGAGGATTAAGATAATTATACAAATATACTTAAGTTGTGATGATTAGGTTTAGAGTTGTGTAAACGGTTTTTACTCTAACCTAATCAGTCACATGGTCTATTCAACATGTTGCGAGCATGTCTAGATCAACCACGAGTCCAACTCCCATGCCCCGAGACCAAAGATCACATGGTTCGATCTAACAGGTCATAATCGGATTCGATTGCCCAATCAATCCTAAGACTGCGAATATCTATTTTAAACTGTATCAGAAGAGTTTGTCCGGCAGGGTTCCCCTGACTCATCTTTCGTTGGTAACAGTTTATGGACTAAGCAATATTACTAACACTCTTGAGTATGTGTCAAAACATAACTTTATCTTATTTTATTAAATCAGCAAAATAATAATGTCTTACATTTGTCATTTCATAAATAACAAATTACATCCCACTTTATGGACACATTTCCAACATATACCAGGGACCAAATGAGTCCCTGAAGGATTGGATAGCCTGGTTTGGAAAGTAGGTGGCCGCTACTGAAGGAATATCCGATGAAGTGGCCCTCATGGGAGCCCTATCGAGTATGAAAAAGGATATCCCATACAGTACAGACCTTGACCGGAGGCCACCTCAGACCTACCAGGAGTTCTTGGCCAGAGCCCAGGGATTCATTAATGCGGAAGAGGCCAAAAGGGCCTTAAAAAGCAAGGTGGTGGTCCCCACCAAAGAGGAAGTGGGCCAACCAAGCCACGAGCAAAACGGAAAGAAGCGCCGAGGGACCCCTCAGGTGCAGGCCGAGCCGAGGTATAACTCGGCCCCCAACAATAAAGGTAGCAATGCCTCGACGTGGCAGGGTGCCACCAAGCGGGCAAAGCCACAAAAGTATGATGCCTACACCCCACTGACCATGGGGGTCGAGGACGTCTACCATAAAATCAGCCACCTTCAGGTGCTGTGTCGGCCGCCACCATTGAAATCCGGCCCAGCAAGAAGAAACCAAAACAAATATTGCCGGTTCCACGGCGAGAGCGGGCACACAACCGGTGAGTGCATCGACCTAAAAAATGAGATTGAGAGGTTGATCCGTGATGGGAGGCTCAGCGAGTACCGAGCAGACCAACGAGCCAACCATAATAGAAGAAACCACGACCGCCGAGAGGACCAGAGGCCGGACCAGCCCCCAGAACCCGTCGGCGTGATCAGGACTATCTTCGGCGGCCCATACCTCGGCGGTGCCTCTTGTCGAGCACAGAAAGAATACGCGAGAGAGGCCAAGGAGAGGTTCAACCGGAGTGTTTTGACAGTGTCCGGCAGAGATCGAAGACCGCGAGATTCAAAGATGCCGAGATAACATTCTCGGAAGCGGATGCGAACGAGGTCCATTTCCCACAAAGCGACGCTCTTGTGGTGGAAGCCATGATTGGCAACCACACGGTCTGTCGCATCCTTATCGACAATGGCAGCTCGGTGGACATTTTGTACGCCGATTACGTCGACAAGATGGGAATCCCTAGGTCGAGGCTGCAGAACAGCCCGCAGCCGCTGTATGGCTTCACAGGGGACTGTGTCGTTCCCGTGGGAATGATCGAGCTGCCGATGACCATTGGGGACCGACCACACACCTCGACCGTCATGTCATGGTTCCTGGTAGTGAAGGGAGGCGACTAATATAAT
Source organism: Morus alba (assembly GCA_012066045.3). NCBI lineage: Eukaryota > Viridiplantae > Streptophyta > Magnoliopsida > Rosales > Moraceae > Morus > Morus alba. Next base: position 6,921,277 of record CP050232.2, on the reverse strand, counting down.
GCGGTCATTGGTCAACCAACGTTGAGGGCACTAAAGGCCGTCACGTCGATCTACCACCAGATCATTAAGTTCCCTACCCCCAGTGGGGTCGGAAAAGTTTGCGAAAACCAATACGAGTCGAGGATCACATACTCCGAGACGATCCGTCACTACTCCGAGCCAAGCCAGACCAGAAGGGAAATGAGGATGGTTTCGACGGGCACTGACGAGACCAATCTAGACCCACGGCACGCGAAGGGAGAAACAGGAACTAGGCCAGTTGAGGAGCTGGTCGAGATTCCCGTGGATGAAATGGAGCCAGCAAGGAAATTGAGGATTGGCTCGGAGCTTGAAGAACATACCCAAGAGGAGCTGGTCACGTTCCTCAAAGATAACCTCGATGTCTTTGCCTGGACCCATGAGGACATGGAGGGGATCAGCCCTGATGTGATGAGCCACAGACTCAACATAGATGAGAAGTACCCCCCAAAGAGGCAGAAACGCCGACCGATGAACGCCCTGAGGTACGCTGCTCTACGGGAAGAAGTCGACAAGCTAATTAAGAACAACTTCATCCGGGAAGTTCTATACCCCGAGTGGGTGTCAAACCCCGTCTTGGTACTGAAGCCCAATGGGAAATGACGGACATGCATCGACTTCAGCGACCTCAATAAAGCTTGTCCAAAGGACAGCTTCCCCCTTCTGAGGATAGACCAGCTGGTCGACGCCACCCCCGGGCACGAGCTGCTCAGTTTCATGGATGCCTACTCTGGCTACAACCAGATACCAATGTTCCAGCCCGATGAAGAGCACACATCGTTCATCACCGATAGGGGCTTATACTGCTATAAGGTCATGCCCTTCGGCCTTAAAAATGCGGGACCGACATATCAACACCTGGTTAACAAGATGTTCGCAGACCAGATAGGTAGGACCATGAAAGTGTACGTGGATGATATGCTGGTCAAGAGCAGGGGGTCCAGCGACCATGTAGCGGACCTCAAGGCAATGTTCGACGTGCTCTGGAAGTACAGGATGAAGCTGAACCCCCTTAAATGCGCGTTTGGGGTAAAGTCAGAAAAATTCCTGGGTTTCATGGTGAGTAGTCGAGGGATTGAGGCCAACCCTGAGAAAGTTCAGGCGCTCCTTGACATGAAATCGCCACGGAAACCTAAGGACGTCCATAAGCTAACGGGTTGCATAACCGCACTCAATAGGTTCATCTCAAAGTCAACGGACAAGTGCATCCCATTCTTCGACACCCTGAGGGGGAGCAAGCCGTTCCAATGGATAGAGGAGTGTGAGCACGCGTTCCAGCAGTTGAAGGAACACCTTGGAAAGCCACCCCTACTGTCCAAGCCCGTGGAAGGAGAGGTGCTGAGCCTATACATGGCGGTCTCTGAACACGCCGTCAGCTCGGTGTTAGTCCGCGAAGAGGATAAGGTGCAGCTGCCCGTGTACTACACGAGCAAGCGCCTCATCGACGCCGAGACCAGATATCCGCAAATAGAAAAGCTTGCCCTCGCGTTAGTAATTACGTCGAGGAAACTGCGCCACTACTTTCAGGCTCACAGTGTTCAGGTCTTGACGAATCAACCCCTTAGGCAAGTACTACAAAAGCCCGACGCTTCCGGGAGGCTCCTCAAGTGGTCGATAGAGCTCAGCCAGTTCGACATCACCTACAAGCCGCGGATGGCCATCAAGGGCCAGGCCTTGGCAGATTTTGTTGTCGAATTCACCGGATTGCTCGAGCCAGCGGAGACAGTCGAGGTGGCACCTCGGTGGAAGCTCTACGTCGACGGAAGTTCAAACGACAACGGCAGCGGGGCTGGTTTAGTGCTACACACCCCGGAGGGTCACAAGATAACCTCCGCCGTTAGGTTTGAATTCCCGGCGTCGAACAATGAGGCGGAGTACAAGGCCTTGCTCGCAAGACTCAGGCTGGTGGAACATCTAAAGGCAAGGGCAATAGACATCTATAGCGACTCACAATTAGTCGTGAATCATGTGAAAGGTCAGTACCAAACCAGGGACGAGAAGATGGCTGCTTATCTCAAGAAGGCAAAAGAAGCCTTAGAAAAGCTCTCGGCCTATGATATACAACAGGTGCCAAGGGCAAATAATAGCAACGCCAACGCACTCGCCAAGCGGGCCACCTCGAAATATGCCGAGCTCCTCAGGTTAGTGCCAGTGGAGGTGTTGAAAGTCCCCTCCACAAAGGAAAATCCAGAAGTCCTCTCCCTGAACAGCCAGCCGAGCTGGAAGGACCCAATCGTAAAGTACTTGCTTGACGGCGAGCTCCCAGATGATAGGCAGGAGGCAAAGAGGCTTAGGTATCAGGCGGCGAGGTACACAATGCACGACAGGATTCTCTACCGAAGGGGGTTCTCGACGCCTTTACTATGGTGCCTTAATGATGAAGAGGCGAAGCGGGTGCTCTCGGAGGTGCATGACGGAATATGTAGCAATCACGCGGGCGGACAGTCCTTGGCTTATAAAGTTTTGAGGCAAGGGTACTACTGGCCCAACCTCAAGAAGGATGCCGCCGAATATGCGAAAAAATGCGGAAGCTGCCAAAGATATGCTCCAATTCGTCGACAGCACTCCGAGGATTTGACATCCATAATTTCGCCATGGCCATTTGCCAAATGGGGAATCGACCTCATTGGTCCGTTACACAAGACCCTCGGGGGATACAAGTACGCAATTGTGGCGGTCGACTACTTTACGAAGTGGGTCGAGGCAGAGCCTTTAACGACGATATCTGAGGAGAAGTGCACCAACTTCATATAGAACAACATAGTCTGCCGGTTTGGTGTCCCACATTCCCTCGTGTCGGACAACAGGAAATAGTTTAATAATGACAACACCAACCAGTTTTGCGAGTTGCTAGGAATCTATAAAAACTTCTCCTCTGTCGTATATCCTCAGTCTAATGGACAGGTCGAGGCGGTCAACAAAATTATTAAGGTTACGCTGAAGCGTCGGCTCGACAGTTACAAAGGGAAATGGGCCGACGAGCTGCCTAAGGTCCTGTGGGCATACCGGACGACCAGTAGGACAACCACGGGCGAGACGCCATTCTCGATGGCCTACGGAATGGAAGCAGTCCTACCGGTCGAGGTATCAATTCCTACAAGTAGAGTAACTAAGTATGACGAACAAAGTAACATCGAGCGAATGGGCTTAGAGCTCGACCTCCTAGAGGAAAGGCGCACTGATGCTCAACTAAGGCTTGCCTCCTATCAGACTAGGACGGCCATGTATTACAATAGGAGAGTCAAACACAAACAATTTAACGTGGGAGACCTCGTCTTGCGAGTAGTAACGCCTAACACCAAACCCAAAAACTCGGGCGTACTGGGTCCGACTTGGGAGGGGCCTATCGGATAAAGGAAGTTGTGGCAAACGGCTCCTATCGACTCTCCGAGATTAGCGGTCGAGACATCAAGCACACTTGGAATGCCGACCAGCTGAAACTCTACTATCCATAGTAAAGTTATCACTCGACTTTGATGTAACTTCAATACTTAGATAATTTTTTGTCCAAATTTTGTATGCCTCTACGGACTAGGGGGTCGACGTGTATTATACGAGAATAAAGTTTGAACCTTTTCACCCATTATTTTTGATGTTCTCCTCGACCATTGTAAATTAATGTTTGTCGACCAATGCAACCTGGCTTACTCGGCGTTGAAGACATGTCTCGACTATCTTCGACGAGGGGGTAGTAAGGCTAAGGCTAAAGTCCACTCGAAGCCTCTAAAGGCAGAAGAGCCTGGTAAGCCTAGCTAAAGCGCGTTCAACGAATAAAATTTTCTAAGGCATTCATCAATAAAAACAACAACATGCGCAGAAATGCATATATATAAATAATAATAATAAGCTGTCTCGACCTTATGGCCGTTACAAAACAAAAATCAATGTCTCGACCTTACGACCTTCAAAAAAAAAAAAAGAGATCTCATGGAGTCGCCTCTCCCCTCGGCGTCCCCTTGACTTCCGCTTCCGGCTCCGCCGCCATCGCCTCCTGCCCCTGTTCTCCGCAGGTCCCCCGACGATCGGTGCACTCTCGAGAGGCACCACTTCCTCACTGTCAGAATCGTCGAGGAAGGCCAAGTCGACGTCCGGTCGCTTCTTTCGGAAGCAGTCGAGAATCTGCTCGCCGGTTGCCTTCATAAGGTTAAGCTGAAGCTCTTCGAACTCGGCAGAGTCTTGATAGTCTTCAAGCCTCTAGGAGACCAGATCCTCGAAAGCCTCCGAGGACTTGAACTTCTCGACGTCCTCGACGACCGCATCCTTGAACTCCTGGGACGACTTGAAGGATGCGATCAGTGAGTCGATCGATCGACGGTATTCCTCAGACCTGAGGAAATCCTCGACCGCCTCCCTCATCTTCTGCTGGAAAGCGTATGAGGCCAGGAAGTTCTCGACCCCCTTCGAGCATCCCTCATTGAAGCTGTCACTTTTTTCTCTGGCTATCGCCTCTTCTAAGGATTTGACCTTGGTCTCCTCAAGGTCCAGCGACGACTGGAGCTCATCCCGAAGGATCCCCAAGGAAAGAATCTCCTCTTGAGCAGCCCTCGACGGCGTTCCCTTCTCCAGAAGGGCAGCGACCTCCACGTAGTTCAGAAGCGTGGCCTCGAGAGCCTGCAGAGAAGGAGAAAAAGAGAGCCGGGGATAAGCACATGCCGCGGACATGGTCGACCAACAGAAAAAAAACAAACAAAAAGAAGGAAATAATACAACTTACAGAAATCTGGCGGATGACAGCAACGTGGTGGCGGTCGAGCAGGTCCATCTTCGTAAACTTCTCCCAGGAGTCCGGGTTGAAGTGCGAGTAGATGGCCTGGATAGGCAGGCTGAAGCGGTCGGGAAGGCGCAGGGCGCTGCTCAAGTGGCAGTCGGCAATGTCCTTCACCAGGAACATAAGGTCATTTATCTTCGACCCCGGCATCTGGAGGGGGCCCCCAGTCAGAGGTGGGACCTCCTTCCCCTTGTCTCGACGCCGGGGCTGTCGAGAGGACCCATCGCCCACAGTAAGGTCGATCGGCTCCTCGACCCTTGGCCTTTTTGTCCCAGACGTGATGACGAAAGTGCCCCGCGATTGGGCCTCGAGACCCCCCGGCGTAGGGTCGGCGCTAGTCTCGGGCTGGCTCGTCGACTTCGAGCTCACGCTACCGCTCCTCTTCCTCGGCCTGGGGGGGGGGACGTTGTACTTCATCTCTGCAGGGACGGCTGCTAGACAACAAAGAAAACATTAAAAGACGGCATCTCTCGACGCATATGCAACAATGCCCAAAGATAACCCGTGTAAAGTAACGCTCGACTTACCGCTGAGAAGGTATGTAGGCGGGACCACTGGCTTGACCGGAGGCTGGAGTAGGACCGACAACCCGTAGAGGAGGCGGTTTTGGGCGGTGTTCAGGACGGCCATGCTCCGAAGGGACTCGTCGAGAGAGAGAATGCGCTCGATATGTCCAAGCTTGGCTGTCGAAAGAGTCGGCTGGTCCACGGTCTCACCTGCACAACACACCAAGCATATGAGGTCGACTTCAATTAATTGGACGATGTAGGGTAATAACACAGATGCACCTACAGTATTTGCTAAAAAGACTCTGCGTCCCTGTAGGACGCCCGACGTCGAGCGGGTGATTGTTGAAGTTGCCACCAAGGAAGAAGAACTGCGGCTTCCATCCGTGGCAACTCGAGGTCTTTTCGACCACAACGGCGGGGACTGGTGGTTTGGATTTGGAGTTAGCCCCGTGGTAGAAGAAACCCTATTGACCGGGAGACGCCTCGAGGGAATAGCAGTACAAAAACTCCTCGACGCTTAGGTCGAGGCTCAAGTACTTCCTCCACAGAATGACCATGAAGTTTATTATGGCCCAGCAGTTCGGGGACAGCTGGGTGGGAGAGATCCTATACAAGCTACAGAGGGCCTTCACAAAGGGATGGAAGGGCACCGTCTGTCCTAGAGCAAGTGACCGCGTATAAACAGTCATGTGGCCGGGAGGGGGGTTGTGGACCCTGTCGTTCGACGTCGGAACGACAAGGTAGAAGTGGTGGGCGTCGATCCCCGCCTCTCTAAAAGCCTTCAGAGCGGACGAGGGTCTAATCTTCGACGGGTTGACGTCCGTTGCCATCTCTGTAACGTCGTCTGATGGCGCCTGGCGATAAGCGCGCCTCCCGACGGCATTGACCTCCGGATCTTCCTCCTCCTCAGCGGGAAGAACCAGGCCGCCCGGCTGTGACGCAGACGCCGACGCCTCGACGTACTCGTCTACCTGGCGGATGAGAGAGTCACCGCTGTCGATCAACGAGTCGCTCGACGTCGCAGCATCCCCTGGGTCTTCCCTGACCCGAGAGGTAGAAGCCTCTCAACCCCTAACCTTCCTAGGCGGCATGATCTGAAAACAGGAAAAGGAGGGTCGAGATGAGAACCTAATGGTCGAGAGGCCAACGGAAAAATAGGGAAATGAAAGCCCCAAATCAAGGGCCAGAACCCTCGACGCCGAGCCCACGAGGCCGGAGAAGGGTTTAGCGCACAAAAGAAGGGGAAAGCTTGCAGGGTCCCCTGGGACCCAGGAGCGAGCTCGATAACCCTGGCATGGTCGACTCAACCCGGACAGCTGATACCACGGCGGGGTCATCCAAGCCGGCACATTTCAGAGAGGTAAGCATATCGCTTTTACTTTTCTTTCCTAATCCCTTTATCATGTAGGTTCACAAGGACAAACCAGATTCACACCGGAAAAAGCAATGAGACTTTGAGAAACTTACCGGTATTCACGAAAAGCCTGGGAGACCGAGAAGGAAGAGTTGCAAACACGAAATGTGAGCGGCGGTCGGAGTCTCAAACGGCGGATACTGGCGAAAATCCGGCAGAGTAACGGCGTAAACAGAAAAAGGTAAACCGGAGAAATGCAATGGAAGGGGGTATTTATAGGCCCAGACGAGGGGGATTCGAAAGGCCTCAGAATTCAAAGGACGCCAGATCTCAGCCGTCGAATTTGAATCGCCTCGATCCAACGGCGCATCCGAATAGGCGTGATCCAACAGCTGGGATAAGAGTCGAATTAGTAAGTACAATCCGACGGTCACGGCTCTTCCCTCGACTGCCACGTGTCGACCAGATGTGGAGCGTGACTGTTGACATGATCGACGAGACTGCTCCATAACCCGGGTCCCTGCAGTAATGATGGCACAGTAATGATGACATAGTACCCCTCAACGGCCGCTACAGCTTGCATAGGGAATCTTCCACGTGGAAGCCTCGACTATTGCATAGCCTAGGGTGTCGCCACACGGCACCCCAGGCTAGGGGTAATTGTTACACCACGGTCGAGGTATCAGTCGTCCCTCGGGTGACAAGCGCCGAAGGACTCCTCACGGAGGACCGGTCGCTGACGCCGAGGGAGCCACGTGTCAGAAGTGCCCATTGCACGCCGAGACATAGCGTGTGCTGATATGCGTCGAGGAAATGGTCGTGTGCCGGTGAATCGACGCCGAGGCATGACCAAAGTCAACTCTGCTGTCAGACCTTGGGAAGACGCACTGTTCCACCTACCCCCACTATCATGATCAGAAGCTCAGACGTTGGGTAGAAAGTGGTTGATCTGACCGATGATTCACAATCAGGGATATCCGACTGTCAAATCCCAAAAGTGAAGGATAAAAAGCTGACTGCCTCGGGATACGCAGAGGCTCTCTCATATGTATAAGGCCTATAAATAGGGTCAAAAAGCTCCATATATTTTTTTAGAAGGACTAAGACCGGAATTTCTACAAGATTTGTAATTTACAGCATATTAATGCAAATACAAGTGGATGTAGGCAAAAAAAACATTTCTTGGCCGAACCACTATAAACCCTAGTCTTCTTTACTGTTTTTTGGTTATAAATCCGTGATTATTCTTAAGAGATAAACACGAGTGTCTTTAAAGAAAAATAATTCCTTGTTGATTAAAATTCACCATCAACAATGACAATTTGGGAGAATCACCTCTCCCTATTGACGATGCAGAAGATGGTACGATAAAGAGGAAAGGGATTACTAAAGATTCAGAGGATAAGGGAGGTAAGACTAGAAAGGTCCCCACCGACAACAATGAATCTCTTAATTTGGAACGTTTGGGAGTTGGGGAAGCCTCGGGCGTTCAAATGCTTGCGGAGGCGGCTCCGTAAGCACAAACCCTGACTGGTCTTTCTCTCGGAAACTTGACTGTGGGGGAGAAAGGCGTGCAATTTAAAATTTTGACTCAGTTTTCTAAACGGTTTCAGTTTTGATAGTATTGGTAGAAATGGGGGCTTAGTAGTTTTGTGGAACGGTGAGGTTTTCGTTGACACTAAAAGCTACAATAATTTCCATGTTGACATGCTGGTGTCTTCACTGGGTTCTACGGTAATCCGGGGAGGTCGACGAGACACATCTCGTGGGAACTCTTGAGGCCAATTCGGGACAATTTTTTGCTTCCTTGGTTGTATGGGGGAGATTTTCATGAGGTCCTATTTCCTTCTGAACATGTTGGTGGTAATGATAGAAGTGAGTGCAATATGAGGGCCTTTAGAGAAGTTATGGAGGATTGTGAATTGCATGATTTGGGGTTTCGTGGGGAAACTTTGACGTGGGATAATCGGCGAGGAGAAAGGAATAACGTCCAAGCTCGATTGGATAGATGTTTTGCGACTTCGGGGTGGCGAAGCTTTTTCCAACTGCTTGTGTTTCGCATTTGGATTTTTGGGGTTCGGATCACCGGTTTCTCTCTGGGGAGCTTCTGGCAGCGGCCCTGACATGGCCGGGGTTGTCGGCGGGCACTCAAAGATGGGCGTTTGACCTACTTCATATGTTGAATGAGGATTGTAGGGGAATTATTGAAGAAGCTTGGATGCTCACTATGGAAATTGGGGACGGAGGTAGTATTACTGGGAAACTTTCTCACTGTCAAGATGCATTAACTTCATGGAGCTCTGCCACCTTGGGATGTATTCCGAAAATAATATCAAAGATCCAAAATGAGCTGCGATCTCTGTATAGAATGAGTAGGTCGGAGGATAATCTGACCCGTATTTGATGAAAGGAGAAGGAACTTGACCGTTTACTGGAACTAGAAGACTACTATTGGTGCCAACGTGTGCGGGCTGATTGGCTTAAGGGGAAACAGAAACACTAGTTTTTTCACGAACGGACGTCTCGAAGGAAGGCTAGGAATGAAATCAAAGGAATTGAAGATTAATGCGGCAATTGACTCACTAATGGGGATGAGATTCTCGGTGTGTTGTGCATGTACTTCACTCATATTTTCTCCATAACCAATCCCTCAACCTCGGTCATTGCAACTGTTACAGAGGTACTGGACCACTCTCTCCCTCCACAAATAAAAGTAGAGACAGATGAGCTTTACAAAGGAAGTGATGTCAAGAGAGCTCTCTTTGACATGGGTCCCACAAAAGCACAAGGGCCCGATGGTTTCCATGCTATCTTTTACCAAAAATTCTAGGGGATTGTCGGGCCAGATGTTTCAAAAGTTTGCTTAGAGGTGCTCAATGGTAAGAGGTCAGCGGCTTCCCTTAATAGAACGAATTTGGTGCTCATCCTAAAAACAAAGAATCCAAGGAAAGTGTCTGACTATCGCCCCATTAGTCATTGCAATGTTGTCTTAGAGATTATTACTAAGTCCATTGCTAATAAGATCAATGATATTTTCCCTCTCATCATTTCAGAGTGCCAAAGCGCCTTCGTTCCAGGAAGACATATATCGGATATGTCATTACTGCCTTTGAGATCTTGCATTCTATCCGGAGTTGAGCAAGGCGTAAGAGCGAGTTGAGTGGTCTTTCTTAGAGGCTATGCTTAAACGCCTTGGTTTCAGGGACCGATTGGTAGGAGTAATCATGGACTGCATCTCAACCCCAGTTTATTCTTTTGTCATCAATGGCTTCTAATATGGGGAGGTGCGCTCAGGTAGGGGCGTTAGACAGGGGTGCCCCCTCTCACCATACCTTGTCCTCATTTGTGCCGAAGGATTCTCAGCTTTGATTCGTCAACATGAGCGACTTAGGTTACTGGAAGGCTTTGCGTGTGCCAGGGGAGCTCCTAGAGTGAGCCACTTACTCTTTGCGGATGATAGTGTCATCTTCTGTCGTGCAAGTTTAGATAATTGTGGAGCTATCAAGCATGTTCTCTCTGCTTATGAGGAGGCTTCGGGGCAGGCTGTGAATTTGGATAAGTCCTCAAATTGTTTTTCTCCTAATTTAGATGTAGATTTGATTGAGAATGTTAAGGGAGTGCTCTGCCCTTCTTTCATTGGCAGATACAAAAGAAAGGCATTTCAAACTATCAAGGAGCGGGTGGGGAAAAAGTTGCAGTTGTGGAAAACGAGATTCTTCTCGTCGGCGGGTAGAGAAGTTCTCATCAAGGCAGTTGTGCAGGCGATTCCCACATATACTATTAGCGTTTTCCGCCTTCCATCCTCACTTATTCATGATCTCTAATCGTTGACGTCAAATTTTTGGTGGGGAGGATTGGGCTCGAAGCGGAAAATTCATTGGGTTAAGTGAGACTCTTTGATCAAGTTAAAGGGTAATGGTGGATTGGGGTTTCGTGACTTGGAGTGCTTTAATCAAGCACTCGTTGCTCTTCAAGCTTGGCGTATTATCCATAATCCGGATTGCCTTATGTCGAGAGTGCTTAGAGCAAAATACTTTTTCTCCACCGACTTTCTTAATGTCCAGCCGAAGAATAATGGGTCCTTTATGTGGAATAGTATTTTGTGGGGTAGATACCTTATATGCCGGGGAGTGAGATGGCAAATAGGCATAGGTAGATTTAACGCTTTTGACATTCCTTGGATTCCAAGACCTTCTCCTTCCAAACCAATCACGCGCACTCCGGACGATGAAAGAGGTCTTCTCGTTGCAGATCTCTTGGTCAATAGGAGGTGGGACGTTAACAGAATTATCGAGTTATTTTTACCTTTGGATAGGCATTCTATTCTTGGTATTCCTATTAGTTCGGCTGCACCTACAGATTTGTTAGTGTGGCACTATGAGGAGAAAAGGCTTTACACAGTCCGCTTAGGATACTGGCTTACTGTGAATTTTAAGACGGAAGCGGCATTGTCGGAGATCAATGGCGAGAACAACTGGTGGAACCGCCTTTGGAACCTAAAGATTCCCGGTAAGATTAAGCATTTCATTTGGAGGGCATTCTATGATGTTCTTCCTGTTTGAGGAACTTTGTGGACTCTTGCAGACAGGTGTCCTTTGCTGGACTTTGTTTTCAACTCATTTTGTTTTTGAAACTGAAAGACTAGGAGCTTTTTTGTGTCTTGGCCTGGTTTTTATGGAAGGACAGGAACAACTTTGTTCACAATGACAAATCCAAGGCGATAGAAATTCTGTTTGAAGATACTAATCTTTTTCTTTCTGAGTTCCAACGGTGTCGTGTTATTAATTCAAAGCAGGCCCCCACAACGACCCCTCCTTCTCTGTCTTGGTCAGGTCCTCCAGAAGGCCAGTTAAAGTTTAATATTGATGCAGTTGCTCCCCTCTAATTGCTGAATGCTATGCTATTAGAGATGGCCTCCTTTTCGCAGCCGACCATGGCTTGAAGTTGTCCATCGCGGAATCTGCAAGTAAAGTTGTCTCTTTTGTTCAGTCCAAGTGCTTTACTGGTCTGCACGGTGCTTTTATCAGAGATATTTGCTCCCTCCTTTCTGAGGTTGATTGTACTTGTGTTTTTAATCCCCGCTCAACAACAAATGGGGTTGCTCGTAGTCTTTCTAATTTTGGCCTTAGATCAGGATCCGACCCGTTGGCTTTCTAATGTAATTTGCATCGACTTCCATGATTAATGTTATCTCAGTTTCATTTAAAAAAAAAAAAAAAAGTAAATAAAAATCCACTATACTATTATACAACTTCACAAGTTGAGTCCAAGCTTTATACATTAAAGCTAACTTTAATCCCTAACTTAGTTCACTTAGAATAATAATAAATAAATAAAAAGATACATACTTCGAATGAAGGTAAAAAATTGTGGCATTGTAATTTTACTCAAAATTTTTTGTTTTCACACTCAAAATTCTTGCCCATTGCTTCCACTGGCACCCATGACATTGTTACTATTATTATTATTATTATTATTATTATTATTATTATTATTATTATTATTATTACCCATTGCTACTATTAAATTAATATGAATGCTTTCAAGGCCATTTGTTAACATTGGTGATATTGTTTATGGAAAAAAAAAAAGTCCTTGCTTGTGAATAGTTTTGGGTTTGATACAGGATGAAGATTTAGATGTTATAACACAAGGATTGCACACATTAAAAGACATGGCCCATGACATGAATGAGGTTTGTTTCGTACCATTTTCAAATCATATCGAAAAATTTGATAATGGAACACGAGAATAAAGTTTTTGTCAGTTTATGCTATTGTTATTAATACACATAATGTTGTACAGGAATTAGATAGGCAAGTGCCCTTGATGGATGAGATAGATGATAAGGTAAACAAATAAAAAAAATAAAAAATAAAAACCTTATGTCTTTGTTTTTTGTTTTTTTTCGTACCCTTTATTTTGGTGAACTTTTTCCATTGTTTACATATTAAATGGTTTCAATATCTCAATTTCCCTTCTGTTTGCTTCTTCTAGGTTGACAGGGCAAATGCTGAGCTTAAGAATACTAATGTGAGACTCAAGGAGACAATAGTTAAGGTACATAAGAAGCATTCTATTACATAACTGGAATTATAATTATTTTTTGTTTTATGGAATTTCTTATTATGATTTTTTTTTTTTCCCCTTCCTTGTTATAATTTTGTTTCAGCTGAGGTCTAGCCGAAATTTCTGCATTGACGTCATCCTCTTAAGTATAGTTTTGGGAATTGCTGCCTATTTATACAAGTAAGTTTTGTAGCTTAAATTATACTACAGCATTAAAGCATAGAATAACTTCTGTTGTTATAGGACCCGTTCACTTCGTTAATTTGAATTTATAATTTGAGTTGAGATGTGATTAAGCTTTTTATTGTAGCAAAAGAGTTAGATGTAACTGTTTTTTTTAACTTTTTATTATAGTAAAACTTAAATTTTAAACTCAAATCGGTAAAGTTAATGGGTCCATAATCTTTAACAAGTGAAAATTTAGTCGGGACCCTATTTTAACCTTGCAGAAGAAAACGGAGAAATTAAACTCTCGTCAGTGAATTGAAAGTTCTAGGGGGGGGGGAGAGAAAGGAGCTATTTAGATGTTTATGGTGTGTCACCGCAACTCATAGATAAGATACTAAATTGCAGATTCAACATGACTAACCTCTATCATTTTTAAAAAAGAAAAAAAATCATTGGTCTTAAAATTAGATCTACTAAACATTAGACAAGGCTTGTTATTTTACTCTTGTTCCATAATTTGTTTAGTTTAATTAAGATGGAATATGTGCAAAAATGTTCCTCTTCAAAGCATATTTTTAAATGACTATACTTAATGAGAACCCTTTCACACTTCTTAGATTTCTTTATGGTCAGAACTCTTTAATCTTTTGGAAAATAAATATGTTAAAAACAAATGACGTGAATATTTACTATTGAATTCCAGTCCTTTTGTTTTGGGTAGAATATTGAATTCTATCTTCTCTTGCTCGTGTCTTGACCTCATTTAAGACCTATGGGACAGGCTTATGGCTGTCCTCTTTTGCATGAAACGTTTGTTTGTTTGCATTTTTTTTTTTTTTTTTTTTGTGGGCTAAAATGTTTGTTGGTTGTGGGGCAACTACTGCAATGATGATTTTGTTTATATATATATATATATATATATATATATATATATATAATCCAATATACATGCATTTCAAACGACATCCAAAAAGAAATAATTGATGATGTAGATTTCTTTTTTGATGTCCATGATTTTTTTTTTTTTTTTTCTGTTGTAGTGTATTGAAGTGAAATTGGTGTGGCATCGATTCCTTCCACGTTTTCTCTACCTTCATACATATATATATATATATATATATATATATATATATAATTGCGACGAGGATTCTTCCACTATTGTTGTGCTTCTTTTTTTGTTTGATAAAGACATGAGTTATCTTTTCCTCTACATACGGTCTATATGATTTATTAGGCCTTTTGTATGGTCCATATTAAGCCCCACAATTCAATGAAAATCTTGTCCACGGAATTGATGTAACACAAGATTACATTGTGAATCAGATTATACGAAAAGTTATTGAGTTTCTTTAATAATGCAATTACGTTTATCAAGTTAATCACTTTTCTTTTCTTTTTTTAATTGCGTCGTAACCGTTCAATTAACATGTCGTTATGAACCTTATATGACTTAAAAAAAAATTAAGTCCATAAATTAATGGAGTTAGCAGGGAAGGGCCCACTTAATTGAAGTCCAGTAGTTACTATTTAATTTAATTAATTCTTACTTAATTTAAATACAAGTATTAAACTAATTTGACTTATTCAACTATAAAATCAAAGTTGAACTCCTAAATTATGAGAACATTATAATGAAGCTTTGAATAATAATTTCAAGCTTGTCTATCGATATAAACTAATTTTTATGTATTAACCATCCACAATAGATAACTTGTTAATCTCTCTCATTATTTATTTGTCCTTTGTGATCTAATCATGAATAGTTTGGTTTATTAATATCAACATATCAAATAAGTTTTAGGTCTTATTTACCCAAGTCTTGAATTAATACTAACACAAATTTTTTTTCTCTTCACAATGGAATTGTAGATTCTGTGTCTATGGTTAGTGCTCCAGCTATCAATGTCATAATGTCTCTAAAATGTCTTGATTTTAATAATTAATTAATATAATAATTGGATGTGCTCATTAGAGTTGAAAATTTAGATCGAACCAACCCAACTCAGCAACCCGAATGGTGAAATCGGATTGAGTTGGCCCATTCTAAGTGGGAAGAAGGTTGGCCTAGCCCCGCCCAAAGCCCGGCGACCTGAGATGGGTGGGGTCAAACCAAACCTTTATAAGGCATTAAAAAGGAAAAAGAAGAGATAAATATCACTCAAAAGTGCATGAGTCAAAATTTTTATCTCTTATTTTTAATTAATAATTTTTTTAATCAAATAACTATACTAGTAAAAGGGTATTAATTAAGAATGTGGGGTAAAAAGCTCTCTTAAGGGTGGATTCTGCAATTTTATCTTAAAAAAAAAAACTTAAGAAAGTATTTTGAAAAATAATATCGAAAAAGAATTAAAATTATATATGAATCTTTTATTAAAACAAAAACTTAAGTAGTGAGACATTTGAAAGGAATTATTTAAATTAAAACAAAGTGGGGAAAATAAAGGATTTTAAAGAAAGATGGCGTAAAAAAATGAATGGTCAAAGAATATTAGAGAAAAAGTAAGTGAAAAGAAGAAAAAATTAAAAGAAAGTTAAAAAAAAAAAAAAAAGATAAGAGGAATAATTTTAAAAAATAAAGTTATATAATAGTTTTTGACAAAAGCAGATACATATTTGAAATGAATAATTTAAAAAAAGTAAGAAAATGAATGTATTTTAAAGATGGATATTGTAAAGAAAATGAATTGTTAAAGAATATTAGAGATAAAAACTAAAGAGACAATAGGCCAGAGAGAGAGAGAGGAGCCAACATGTGGCTTGCTATACTTAGGAGTCAATTTACTTAATTGTATACGTCCGATGTTAAATTTAGTGTCCGTTTATTTTCTGTATTTATTCCTAATTCTAAATTATGATTCATGATTTTTATAGTATTTTCTCTCACAAAAAATACACGTAAAATGAGAATAATTCTGAATCATGATTCTGAATACGCGAACCAAACGAACACTAAATTTATAGATATTCGTTAAAAAATTAAACTATAAAAGAGCATCGGTAAAATAAAAAAATAGAAAATAACAAAACATACTAAAAAATAAAATTAAAAAAATTAAAGATGGAAAAAAAATTTCAAAAAAAAGTGGGACGACCACGTGGTGGCTTTGAGAAGTGTTTTACGTGAGCACTGTAGAAAAAAATGTGTAAAGATAAATTTTCATATAACATAAATTAAAAGAAAAATAATTAAGTAGGAATATACAAGTCAAATTTCCCCGATTTGACCACAAGAATCGGTTATGAAATAGTCTTTTAGAAATCTAAAAAAAAAATTATTTCAACCATTTACAAAAAAATAAATAGAATTGCATTAAAAACTCAATTTTAAAAGACTAAAATGAGGAAAAATATATTTTAAAAAACACACGTAGAAAATTAAATTGTAAAAAAATTCACAAAATAACAAAAAAAAAGATTTTAAAAAAGGAAAAAAAAAGACAAAAAAACTGAAATTGGGAAAAAAAAAAAAAAAAAAAAAAACCAAAGAGAGAGAAGAGAGAGGGCTTGCCATTTGGCGGTTTAGGAGAAAGAGTACTTGATTCTTTTGTGTACTGTTAGATATATGAGTACTTCAGGTACATGATTAAAGAATTTTTGTGGTATTATATTTCCTCAACAAATATAATAATGGCCAATCATTAAATTTGTTATTAATAAAATATTGCATAAATTTTATTTCTAATAAAATTTATGATTACGGAAATGCTTTTCTTTTGAAAGGGTTACTGAAATGCTTTTGAAACATATATTCTAACAATGTCTCTGTAAACAAATAAATGGCCATTCAGAATGATTTTTTTTTATTAAATAAGTGAATTATTTTTTTTTTTTCATATAAGAAGAATGTACATTTCAAACTCTTTTAATTTTCTTTCCATTATTATCTTTAAATATTATAATTATAAATATTATAATATAATTAATATTATATTATAATAATTTATATTATAATATAATTATATCTTATAACATATAATATAATATATTATAATTATATACGTATATTATATATCATATTTAATCTTATAATAATATCTTATATTATGTATTATACATTGTAATTATATTTATTATTAATATAATATACAATATAATCGTCATATTGTAATTAATAATTATTATTATAATTATATTTATCATTATAATATAATAAAATACAATATAATATAATTGTGATATTGTAATAAATAATTATAATAATAATTAGGATAGTAATATTTTTTATAAAATTAAGTATAATAATTAAATATTTTATAAATAATAATATTATATTATATTATATTATATTATATTATAGGATATAGATATGATGTTTTTATTAATAATATGATAGTTATAATAAAAATTAGGATTTTATTATTTTAAATATATACTATTATAATTATAGGCAAAGTCTTTAATCCGGTACTCACTATTTACCGGACTGAAACGGCAAATGTATAATTCTACCATTTTCGTGTATATTTATATGTAAGGTGTGTATATTTATATGTAAAGATGTATGTGTTAAGTTATAAGAAATAATAATGTATATTAATTCTCAAAACATGTATTTTTATAGTAATTAAGTGAACACGTAACCTATTAATATGTATATTGGTTGATTTGTTGTATTTTATGTTATTGAATGTCGTTTGGATTTTTTTTTTTTTTAATCTTTTGATGTAGGAAACGACAATATATACTAGGTAGTATTTGTTATTTTCAATAAGCGAGAAGGGAGCACAAGACAGTGAAATGGGTGAAGAAATGAGGTAGTTTCATGTAGAATACTGAAATTGTGGTATATCCAATAGTTGAAATCCAATGTCGTTTGTTCAACACAGCCAAAAATTACCGTAAGTTGTCTTGCAATGCATGGTGTATGAGTTTTCCAGATTACTAATGAATTGCATCGTCAAAAGAAATTTCATTATGACCAAACACATGAAGAAGCTTGATCTGTGTGATCTGGAATCATAAGCTGCATGAATTAATTTTATAAATTCCATCGTGGATATGAACTTGTGTCGACGAAAAAAACTTCGAGTGAGAATAATGTAGATGTGCCCTATATATTATGTCTACCAACAAAACGAAAAGAGTAATTGATGCAGGAGCTCTTAATATTATTGTCGTTTAAGCTCTTATTTGTCGTTTACGTTCTTATTTGTCGTTTATGTATTTCTTTTTCTCCTTCCTGCCGTTTAAGTTTTAGCATGTCGTTTGCTTAATGCAATGCACCAGCTATATATAGCTGAGTTGTCGACTATTGAAGGGAATGAAATTAACCTAGTTGATTCAGCCCAATCGCTGTCTTGTTTAGCATTTTACTCTCTGGTTTTTAGGGGCTAAGCTTGCATGGCTGACCCCATCTGGTTTAAGCCAGAGAACACCCGCTGCCTACACCAGGTTTGGTACTAATGCAGGAGCTCTTAATATTATTGTCGTTTAAGCTCTTATTTGTCGTTTACGTTCTTATTTGTCGTTTGTATTTCCTTTTCTCCTTCCTGCCGTTTAAGTTTTAGCATGTCGTTTGCTTAATGTAATGCACCAGCTATATATAGTTGAGTTGTCGACTATTGAAGGGAATGAAATTAACCTAGTTGACTCAACCCAATCGCTGTCTTGTTTAGCATTTTACTCTCTGGTTTTTAGGGGCTAAGCTTACATGGCTGACCCCAACTGGTTTAAGCCAGAGAACACCCGATGCCTACACCAGGTTTGGTACTGATGCAGGAGCTCTTAATATTATTGTCGTTTAAGCTCTTTTTTGTCGTTTACGTTCTTATTTGTCGTTTATGTATTTCCTTTTCTCCTTCCTGCCGTTTAAGTTTTAGCATGTCGTTTGCTTAATGTAATGCACCAGCTATATATAGCGGAGTTGTCGACTATTGAAGGGAATGAAATTAACCTAGTTGATTCAGCCCAATCGCTGTCTTGTTTAGCATTTTACTCTCTGGTTTTTAGGGGCTAAGTTTGCATGGCTGACCCCATCTGGTTTAAGCCAGAGAACACCCGCTGCCTACACCAGGTTTGGTATCAGAGCTAGGGCCGGCAATTTCAGGCACGGCACGATGAAACGACACGAAAACGACACGAGATAAATGGGTTTGGACCGCACGATTATTAATTGGGTCGTTAACGGGCTGACACGAATAACACGAAAATAAACGGGCTGGATTCGTGCCAGCCCATTTAACACGTTTAACCCGTTTAATTAAACGTGCCATTATCGGGCCGACACGGCACGACCCGGACCGGCCCGTTTAATGTGCCCAATTTTTTTTTTTTAAGGACAAAACCGGAAAAGGGAAATTGGAAAACCCTAAGTCACTCTTAAGTGTCTAACAAGTTTAACTCCTCTGTTCTCTACTTCTCTTCCCGTGCGGCCGTCTGACCTCTCCCCGTGCACAGGTGCACTCCTTTGTCCTCTCCTCGTGCGGCCATCCCTGAAAATTGAATTATGGGTCTCAATCCTGCAGGTGTGAAAAGATTTGTCTACATTTCTTCTGCAAGTGCAATAAAGGAGAAAGGGATAAAGAAGAAAGGGACCCATTTATTTTCCCCTTTATTTCGTGGATATTACAAGGGAAAGGTACCGTACCATCTTATTCACTTTTCATTTGAAGTTTGTTTGCAAGTGTATTGGATATATTGGCTTTATTTTATTCTTGTATTTACGTAAGGAGCTTTAATATTAGTATCCTTTGTCTTTCATAAGCATAATAGTTTTAGTGGTAAAATTTGTCTCCTAGTTTCATTTAGTCTGTTCATTATCTTTAAATATTGTTTTCATACATGGCTTCCATGATGGCTCTGCGTACAATTCATGGTTGATTTGTTATATGGATTGGAAGATAAATCTTCCTTATGACGTGTTTTGATCTTGTACAAATTACAAACTGATAGTGTACAAATTCATGGTTGATTTGTTGGGTTTTATTTTCCTTTTTTCCTTTTCCTCAAAAATAGCTCATCACTGTATCTGATAGTGATTTTTACATTGCCCACATATGAATTGAAGAACTAGGCATGCCTCGGTGCTTAATTGGTATAAATAGAGTCTCAAACATGGGAATGTTTTGGTTGACTAATTTGGAGTTTTTTCTCCACATCTTCTATTGCTTTTTCATTCTTGCATATTTTTATAACTAATGATGTAGGTCCACTTCATATATATGAGTGTTTGAGGATTTCTTGGATTGGTTTTGTACTAGTGATCATTATATATAGATATGGATATTCTCAGTTCTGTGATGAAATTCATGAACGACTTTTTTTTTTTTTCCTTTCTTCTCTCTTTGTCATGATCTTTAGAAGTGAGCTCAAAAGCAGCTTATAAGGGTGTTGTTTATTTACTGAGGAGAAGTGAACAACAAGAACTTTTTCTTTCTTTCTGTTTGTTTTTTTCCCTTTTTATTTCAAACTTTTTTCTTTTCTCTTGTGCATTTGATCTGATTTGTAGATGGATGATTTGCAAGATAGTGTTGGAGTAAATGTAGAGTCAGACAGCTTTACCGCATCTGCTGCTGCTACTGGTGATGCACCTATTGCATTGGAGGCGAATGTTGAGCCTGAAGCTAATTCCAAGAATCCGACCACCATTTCTAAACGTAAAAGGAAGCATACTTCTGTTGTCTGGAACCAGTTTGAAAGGCTTCCAATGGGTCCAAATCAGGAGCTAAAAGCCAAATGTAAGGAGTGTGGTGTGGTATATATGGCTAATAGCAAGAATGGGACTGGAAGCATGCGACGTCACATGGAATCATGTGTACGTAGAGACACACGTGACGTGGGCCAACTATTGATGTCACAAGACAAAGGGTCTTTAGCGTTGAGTGCAAAAAGGTTTGATGCTGAACACTTTCGTGAATTGATAACAACAGCAATCATTTTGCATGACCTTCCATTCTCCTTTGTTGAATATGAATCTATTAGGGCGACTTACCAATATTTGCATCCTGAGATAGCTTTGGTAACTAGAAACACTTTAAAGGCAGATGTCCAAAAAATGTATTCTCGAAAAAGCAAGAATAAAATCTATGTTGGAGTTGAGCCCTGGTAGAATTTGTTTGACGTCCCGATTTGTGGACTTCCATAGTTACAGATGGATATTTGTCATTAACTGCCCATTTTATTGATAAAGATTGGGTATTGCAAAAGAGGATTTTGAATTTTTGATTCATGCCATCACCACATACTGGTATTGCATTGTCTGAAAAGCTTTATGCATTATTGTGTGAGTGGGGAATTGAATACAAGGTTTTCACTCTTACTTTGGACAATGCCTCTGCTAATGATGTGTCTGTTGATCTGTTGAAGAATCAGTTGATTGAAAACAATGCACTTATTTCTGATGGTTCTTTCTTTCATATTCGTTGTTGTGCACATGTTTTGAACCTTGTAGTGCAAGAGGGGTTGAAAGATATTGATTCAATGGTTAAAAAGATTCGTGTGAGAGTGTGAAATATGTAAGAGGGTCCCAAATTAGAAAGAAGAAGTTTTTAGAGTGTGTAAATCTTGTGGGTCTTGATTCTAAGAGAGGTTTGAGACAAGATGTACCTACAAGATGGAACTCAACATTCCTCATGCTTGACAGTGTCTTGTATTATCGACGAGCATTTTGTCATTTAGAATTGAGTGATTCTAATTACAAGGACTGTCCTAATCCATATGATTGGGAAAAGGCTGAGAAAATTTGTGAATTTTTGGAACCCTTTTATAATATTACTTGTGTTTTTTCGGGATCTAAATACCCCACTGCAAACTTGTACTTTCCAACTGTGTACACAAGTTATTTGTCATTGAAGAAATCTGAGACAAGTGAAGATGCATATTTGTCTACTATGGCAAAGGCAATGCTTACCAAGTTTGAGAAGTATTGGAAAGATTTCAGTTTGATATTGGCAATTGCGATAGTGCTTGATCCTCGTTACAAGTTGAATTTTGTAGATTATGCTTATGGCAATGTTTATGGAATGAAAGGGTCACCTCAATTTTTAGAAGTTAAGAGAAATTTGGAGTTGTTGTTTGCTGAATACTCTAAGGGCAAGGTTTCTACAATAAATGTTGTGACTTCACTTCCTACTCCTATTGCTAAAAACCCAGCACAAAAGTTTTTACAGAGGCAAACCAAAGTATTGAAGGTAACTCTATGTTTATGAATATTTATATGTTGATTTTGTTAATTTAACATTCATTGATGAATACTAATTGTTCTTTATTTGTCTTTTTCATCTTGTTTTATATCTTTGTGGTTATAGGAGTTCAACAACTTTGAAAGCCAAGAGCAAACTGTTATCAATCGAGTTAGAAGTTTATTTGGATGAGCCAAGAGTACAAGGGAATGTTGAGTTGGATGTTCTTGAATTTTGGAAAGGAAATCAGTTTCGTTATCCGGAGCTTTCTTACATGGCTCGTGATATCCTAAGTATCCCAATATCTACTGTAGCATCTGAATCTGCCTTTAGTGTTGGAGGACGAGTATTGGATCAATATAGGAGTTCACTTAAACCTGCCGTAGTTGAGGCATTGGTGTGTACTAGGGATTGGCTATTTGGAGATAAAGGTATATTTGTTTTTTTTTTTTGTTTATTTACTGTCTTAGCTTATGTTATCTTAAGTCTTAACCATATAAGTTATCTATTTTGTGCAGAAAATAACAAATCGATTCGTGAAGCTATGGATGATACTGAAGATGTTTTTAGTTTGGATATCAATGAGCTCACTGCTGGTTCATCTCAAAATTCTCACAACCTCAACACTTCAAATGCAATGGAAGGTAACAAGAATTTCCTTGTGGCATGCCTAAGCTATAAATTTCATTTCATTAATAAAATGTTTTCTTTTTTCATGAATAGGTTAAAGCAACTGGAAGAAGAGGTTGATCGGTGAGGAGGTCTCCAAGGTCTTGGGATTGCTCAAGGTATGCGCTTTTTTTTGACCTTGCGTTTGGTCGCCCAGAAAGTCTTGTAATTTTGGTTGTTATTGACTGATTTGTAATTTTCTTCTGTGAATGGATGATGGGAAAATGTCTTTATTTAAGCGGTTATAATGGTTTTGTCTATGGAACTGTTTGTGCAAGTAGTATAATACAACGGACTTCTTGTAGTTGGGGTTAAGATTTGTGTTACTTGCATACATTTTGTATTGGTCTCACTTGGGAGATGTAAAAGAAGGTGATGATAATGGAACAGTTTTGTGCAAGTAGTAATGCAACCTGAATTCTTGTAGTTGGACTTGGGGTTAAGATTTGTGTTACTTGCATACATTTTGTATTGGTATCACTTGAGAGATGTAAAAGAAGGTGATGATAATGGAACTTGCATTTAAATATATTTTCATGAAACATTATTTTCAATTTTCGTTTTTTTCCCTACCAGTTGTACTGTTTTAAAATTTCTTGAACAATATTAGTTTGGCGGGTCATAAACGTGTTTTATTCGTGTTGGCCCGTCACGGCACGTTTAATAATCGTGTTCGCGTGTCGTGTCGTGTTAATCGTGTTCTTAACGGTTCGTGTTCGTGTTTGGGTTTTTGACACGTTTATTAATCGTGTCATGTTCGTGCTCACTGTAATCGTGTCGTGCCATAATCGTGTCGGCCCGAACACGGCCCGCGAACACGAATTGCCAGCCCTAATCAGAGCCAAGGCTTTCCCAAGGCGTGATGACCACCGGCGAGGCCAGCCTTCCCCGGATTGAAGACGATGACCGAAACATTCCAGCCCTCTGGGCCGCCGTGTCGAAACTCGAGCAAAAGTTTGAGGTTAGCTTTGAACTCCTCAATCGCAACCTCCAACAAGTCATAGCCCACATCGGAGCGGCTACACCCAACCAACGGAGGGACACCCCACCACCGCCACGAGAACGGGAAGTCACACGAACTCCACCACCTGTGAACAGAGGCCCGCGTCCATTCCGACGACCTGCAGAGCTGAACGATGAGCTTGACGAGCTAGAGACCGGAGATGCAACAGCTCCACCACCGCGACTAACACCGCCGGAGTTGGCCTTCGAAGAGGACTTTGGCCCTTGGGTCAACCGAGGCACCAGGTACGAACCACGACACGCTTGATTTAATAGAGACCGAAATTCTGATTTTCAATTTAAGCTGGATTTGCCCAGCTTTGATGGACATTTGGATATCGAGGATTACCTCGACTGGGAACATAAGGTAGATAATTTCTTTGAGTATATGACTGTACCGGAAGACAAGAAAACCAAGTTTGTGGCCTCTAAACTAACCAAAAGGGCTGCCGCTTGGTGGATTGCCTAGCAAGAACAGGGAGAGAGACGGACAGCCACCGGTTCGCTCGTGGGCTCTCATGAAATAATTGATGCGGCAACGGTTCTTGCCGAATGACTTTGAGCATACTTTGTTTCGGCAATACCAGCGTCGTTCGCAGCGGGTCGAAGCGTAGGAGAGTACACTGAAGAGTATTATCATTATTAACAATCTCCCGAACCAACAAAGTCGCCGGGAAGGTTGAGAGGACCAAGACCAACTTACACCGAACCTATTTGTCTCATAGGGAATTACTTTGGCCTACAAAGTTGAGGCCCAGAGCATCCAAGACCATACTTACACCGGAGACCTATTTGGGAACAAATGAACCGCCACGCCCACCGACAAGACCTCACGCCTATTGAAAGTCAAGACAAACCACGTTGAGGCCCAACCTATGCCCCCCCATAGTGGGAATCCAAAGTGCCTGCTTGCCAACCTCATCGCTAGGGGTTGTCAGCGAGGAAGAGGAAGTTGAGGCAATTGAGGAAGAACTTGAAGAGGTGGAACAAGTATTCGGAGATGAGGGGGACCGAATCGGGTGTGGTACAAAGAATCTTGTTTGACCAAAGCAACACAAATACAACCAACGCCTCCATTTTTCGACAAGCACCGTCACATGGAAGGTGTGATTTAATTATTGAAAGTCAGAAAGACAAACCTCACTCTGACACCCTAGACCCTTCAGTCCAAGTGGGTCTAAGCACATCGAACCCCATTCCCAGCCCATAATGTTGTTGTTTGTGATACGAGATGGATGCATCACAATCCTTCTTGTTGGGGTTCATCGATCCAACATGATGGCGGGACTAAGGCTCCCTTTCAAGAAGATAACCTTGAATCAACCCCTCATTGTTGCAGTGAACTACCACCCTGGGAAAACCCTTTGAGCAAGGCATCCAGGATGCAAAGGTGGTCCTGGCGTTTCAAAGGGGACCCCTGAAGAGGAAGTTGAGGCAATTGAGGAAGAACTTGAAGAGGTGGAACAAGTATTCGGAGATGAGGGGACCGAATCGCTTGTGGTGGTACAAAGAATCTTGCGTCACCAAAGCAACACAACGCGAACCAACGTTTAACTCCATTTTTACGGACCTCGCTTGGATTTCGTTTTCGCAAAAACTTAAATTTTTCAACATGAAAGTGTGTGATTTAATTATTGACTTGGGGACATAGCCCGGCTAAATGACAACTTTGTTTTTATTTTCAAGGCTTTGGTCAAAGCCCTTAACCTCACTCTTTGAGAAACACCCCACCCTACAAGATTGGGTGGATCAAGAAAGGGGTCGAAGCTTTTCACCCTCAAGACATTATCTTTGCAAGGTCCCTTTTCTCCATTGGCAAACACTATCAAGATGTTGTTGTTTGTGATGTCATCGAGATGGATGCATCACACATCCTTTGATTGGCCGACCTTTTCCTTTTGAGTTCGATGTGAACGCTTTAAGCATGATGGCAAAACTAAAAACCATGGCTATGAATTCTCCTGCTCGGCAAGAAGATAGCCTTGATGCCTCTTCCCCTTGAGGCGCAGGTTGTTGCCCAGGGTGATTTAGGATAAGGTGTTTTGGCGATTTTAATCAAGTTCCTTACCACCCTGGAAAACCCTTTTCCTTGAGCAAGGCATCCGAGATGCAAAGGTGGTCCTTTGCTAAAGTTTCAAAAACCATGGGATGGAGGCAGTTTTTGCTCCTATCATCCCAAGAGGTACAGGCCTTAAATGGAAGAATTTCTTAAGATAAGAGATCCTCACCCCGGATGAGCTACCCGAAGAGCTACCCCCAATGAGGGAGATCCAAAGCCCTAATACCGTTAGTTTTTCGCATCAATTTCACTCTCGGTGTCTATTTAGCCTTATTTATTTACTCGCCAAACCTCCCACATGTTTCTGTTTAAACCCCTCCCAGATGGGGCCCCTCGAACATGATACCCTTGAGCAAATGATGGTAGAAGGATTTACTAGACTGGATGATGTCAATGATTATTTACGCATGTATGTACGACATCATTCGGCCTAGCTTGAGCCCGTGGGGGCCCGGTTGGGGAATTCCGCTTTATTAATCCCTAATTGAGCTCCACGTCACCCACCCCGCTTGGGGGGGCGTGATGCCCTATTCCCCAAAAGGTTAGTACCCAAGAAACATGGCAATTGGCGGATGTGGGTTGATAGCCGAGCCATAAACAAGATAACCGTTAAGTATCAGTTCCCCATTCCACGTCTTGAGGATATGCTTGACAAACTTGACGGTTCGAAAGTGTTTTCCAAGCTTGACCTACGAAGCGGCTACCACCAAATTCGAATTCGGCCGGGGGACGAATGGAAAACCGCCTTCAAGACACGGGAGGGTTTGTATGAGTGGCAAGTTATGCCCTTTGGCCTTTGTAACTCACCAAGTACCTTTATGCGGCTCATGAACCAAGTTCTCAAACCTTTTATCGGGCGGTTTGTGGTCGTTTACTTTGACGACATTTTAATCTACAGTAAGGATCCCACAGAACACGTGTGAGTTCCTTACCACTAAATTACTTTTTCTGGGATTTGTGATTAGTGCGCAGGGCATTGAAGCGGATGAGTGTAAAGTGGAAGCAATCCGCAACTGGCCGACTCCCACCTCAGTGCATGAAGTACGCAGCTTCCATGGTCTGGCCACCTTCTATCGGTGATTCATTCGACACTTTAGCACCCTTATAGCTCCTATCACAGACTGCTTGAAACAGGGCCGGTTCACTTGGGGGACCGAACAAGAACAGAGCTTCATTACTGTCAAAGAGAAGCTCAGCACTACACCAGTCCTGGCCCTGCCAAATTTTGATAAGGTCTTTGAGGTTGAAACTGATGCCTCCATGGTTGGCATCGGAGTAGTACTCACTCAGTATGGGAGGCCAATCGAGTTTTTTAGTGAGAAACTCAGTGAAACCAGACGCAAGTGGAGCACCTATGAGCAAGAATTCTTTGCTGTAGTTCGGGCACTGCAACACTGGGAGCCATACCTTCTCTCTAAGGAATTTGTCCTCCATAGTGACCACCAAGCCCTACGGTACATCCACTCTCAGAAGGCAACCAACCGAATGCACACTAGGTGGGTCCTCTACCTACAACGGTTCAACTTTGTGATCCAGCATAAGTCTGGTAAGTCCAACAAAGTGGCGGACGCCCTCAGCCGCAAACCGCACCTGCTCACCATTTTAGCAACTGAAGTAACTAGCCTCGAAAGCTTGCGTGACCAATACGCCGATGATGAAGATTTTGGTGCCCTGTGGGCACGTTGCTCTGCTGGCAACCGAATCCCTGACTATCATATCCAACACGGATATTTGCTTAAGGGAGGTCAGCTTTGCGTCCCTCATTCGTCCCTCCGGGAGCATTTGATCAGGGAGTTGCACGCAGGCGGACTAGCAGCACATCCGGGGCGGGACAGGACCTATGAGCTCCTCGCCAACCGATTTTTCTGGCCACATATGCGGAAGGAAATAACTAACTTTGTTCGGCGGTGTGGAGTATGCCAACGCGCGAAGAGGCACGGCCAAAACACCGGCCTCTATTTGCCTCTGCCTGTTCCAGACAACATCTGGGAGGACTTGAGCATTGACTTTGTCCTCGGCCTGCCAAAGACCCCCCGCCATTTTGATTCTGTCATGGTCGTCGTGGATCGTTTCTCGAAGATGGCCCATTTTGTAGCTTGCAACAAGACTGCAGACGCCAGCAACGTGGCACGCCTGTTCTTTAAGGAGATCGTCCACCTCCACGGGGTCCCAAAATCAATTACCTCCGACCGCGACGTCAAGTTCATCAGCCACTTTTGGAGAGAATTATGGAAACGTTTTGACACTTGCCTCCAGTTTAGCAGCACTGCCCATCCGCAGACGGACAGCCAAACTGAGGTGGTGAACCGGACATTGGGGAGCATGATACGATGTCTTGCAGCAAATCAGCCGAAACAGTGGGATATGGCCCTAGCTCAGGCTGAATTTGCTTTCAACAGCGCCGAGAACCGCTCCATTGGGCGCAGTCCCTTCGCAGTTGTGTATACGAAGCTCCCAAACCAAACTGTTGACCTGCTACGCCTTCCCCATTCTCGGAGCAAAACTGCTGCGGAACTAGCTGATCAGGTGGTGCGCATTCATCAAGAGGTCAAGGCACAGTTGAACCACTCCAACAGCAAATACAAGGAGGCTGCTGACAAACATCGACGGGAGAAACTATTCTCTGAGGGGGATCTGGTGATGGCTCATCTTCGCAAGTCTCGAATGCCAGTCGGGACATACCACAAGCTGCAGTTTAAGAAATTTGGGCCCTACAGAGTTCTCAAAAAGATCAACGACAATGCCTACATTATTGACTTGCCACCAGACTTGCAGGTTTCGAGCACTTTCAATGTTGCAGATTTGTTTGACTACCACCCACCAGACGTAGCAGACACCACCATCCTTGAGAATTCAGAGTCGAATTCTTTCGGGGAGGGAAGCACTGATGCAGGAGCTCTTAATATTATTGCCGTTTAAGCTCTTATTTGTCGTTTACGTTCTTGTTTGTCGTTTATGTATTTCCTTTTCTCCTTCCTGTCGTTTAAGCTTTAGCATGTCGTTTGCTTAATGTAATGCACCAGCTATATATAGCTAAGTTGTCGACTATTGAAGGGAATGAAATTAACCTAGTTGATTCAGCCCAATCGCTGTCTTGTTTGGCATTTTACTCTCTAGTTTTTAGGGGCTAAGCTTGCACGGCTGACCCCATCTGGTTTAAGCCAGAGAACACCCGCTGCCTACACCAGTACTTCAGAATGTAAATGTGCAACAAAGTAGTAGATGTAATTGAATTAGGAGCAGGGTGATCTTATAAATCAACCCAAACTCACATCATCAGTGACCTTAACTTTCAAGAAAAAGAATTTATTAAAAAATAGTCCCACATAAAGGTAATTGGTTACAACTCCAAATCTGAAATTGCGAGTCCTACAATTTGTGAGATGGAAGGCATGCCCTTGCGAAAAACTATTATTTGGTCACAATAATCCTAAACATAACCACTCAAACAATCAGACACAAAAGATCTCCACTCGCACTCTTTAATTTCATAAACAATAGCCGTCAAACATTCAATTACTATATACTCAACTAAAACAATAACAAACTTGAGAACAACAAGAACGTCTTCTTAACTCAAGTTCTAAATTATAATCAGTACAGTCCTGTTCATTTCACCGATTTGAGTTTTTAATTTTAAATTTTTACAGTTAAAAGCTCTCAGAAAATGTCACATCTAACTTTTCTGTTATAGTTAAAAACCCTTAAAAATGTCACATTTCAACTCAAATCTGTAAAACATACGAGACATGTATTATTTTAGCATTTTCCTTGATGTTTACCGTCTCAAATAAACAAAATATGAAATAACCATGTCAGTTGTTCTTTTTTTGTGTGTTAATAAGTGGATTTCATTAACCTCAAAACAGAGTAAGAAAAAACATTAAACAAAGGGAATCCAAGAGAGACTTAAAACTAGTCAAACTCCCACTCTAAGACATCAAACATAACCCAGATTCTTCACCAAGAGACATAACATTCTTCGCCAGATTCAGAGCCGACAACTCCGTCGATTATGATGAACCCAGAGTAACAAATGAATCCTCAATTTCAACAATAAAGCTTGGCCTAAAATATAATGGTTTTCAAACGACAATCGTTTAGTTTCCAGGAATGCCGAATAATTAAATAAATACAATAATATTATAGGGTACTACCACCTTTTGACTTTTGTCAGTTCACCCTATATAGGAACCTCTCACGTATACCTCTCAAAAATTTCATAAATAACATTTTATCGTGACCGTTCAAAATGCAATCTAACGGTTACTTTTAAAGTGCGGACCAGACAGATACTTTGGACATAGCGGATGGGAGACCATTCTTATAATTATAATGAGATACTGTATTTTGTAATATTATAATTAAGCATTTATATAATTGCAATATAAATATATATTATAATAGATAAATAGATAATATACTATAATTAGAAATGATTATATACTATATTATATATTATAATTATAATATGTTATATTATATTATATTATTACATTTTTATAATTATATTATATTTCTAATAATATAATAGATTATAGTTGTAACATTATAATATAAAATAATCACAATATCATTATTTCATTATATTATATATTATGATTGTCTTATAATAATAAATATTATATAACTATAATTATAATTATATATATATATTATATGCTTATAATTATATATATAATATTAGTTATTAAATGATTATATTTATATATATGATATTAATTATATTAGCCTGAGGGGTAATTTTGTCAACATAAAAATATTCATATCTCATTTCATTGCATCTGTCTTTCTTTTCCATTCTATTACATTATCATTCTCATTTCTATTCCCTTAATTTACTATTCTTTCACTGCAACCAAACGCACTTTAAGTGTCTATAAATAGGAGGGAAAGCCTCTGAGAAAGGGTCACGTTCCCTATTCTCACACACACACCACTGGAGTCTTGAGAGTCTTATAAAAGAGAGCTTTGAGAGAGGAATTGTAACAGAGCTTTAACTTTGTAATATTCTTTATACACAGTGCAACTATCCTCTCTAATGGTCGTAGCTCTTTAAGAATGAACCACCATAAATCTCTGGTGTTCTTTATTTGCTTTAATTTTTAATTTATATTTCTCCATTATTATTTCCTAATTATCATCATGATCATTAACTCTTCATTGGTCCCTGAAAATTGACTTAAACTTAGATTATGACGGTGATCAAAGGCCCTAATCTTAAATATTGTGTTGTTATTAATTTTTAAATATCTCGTTTGTTTTGACGGTAGAAACACGTCTATAGCTATCCTTTTTTATATTTATATTTTTTCAGCTTGTAAATCCTTTTTTTTCCACTATTGTTGTGTGCAATCTTTTTAGTTTTATTAACATATGTATATATATATATATATATATATATATATATATATATATATATATTTTTTTTGTTTTTCCTTCCTTTTTCCTCCCCTTCTCATCAAATATTTTTTTTCCAACATAACTAATAAGAATGAACTTTGATTTTTTTTTTTCATTTCTCTCTAACTAAACACACCCTTAACAGTGTGTTTAGTTGGGAGGAATAAAATGGAACGTAAAAGAAAAAGAAAGGAGCTCAATTCTAATGTTTGATTTGCTCTCACAAATAGAACAGCCACTAAAAAATTGACCTTTCAATCATTTTGGTTAAATCATCGTTCCTCCCGAGCGGAAGGGACAGTCATTCTGATGTGTTTTCTAAATTTTTTCCATACTTGCCCTTCTTCTTCACCTTTCCTTTTTAACACCACCACCATCTCTCCCCTCCATCTCAACCCCCACCAACGACGCCGGCAGACTCTGACCATTTTAATTGCTATTAATGAAAACAAAGCAATTTTATGTAGATAATAATGTACTATGACTTAGAATTTGTTTAGTTAAAAAAAATTGATAGTTTTTTTTTCAAAAAAAAATTGATAATATTTAATTAAATTATGAATATAGACTCTGCACTATTAACATAATGTGCTAGTCTAATCAATATTTGTCAATTCGAGTTATGGTTTAACTTTTTATTTTATTCAGTAGACAACGTCTTTTTATAAGAAGTAGATAGATTTGTACCATTTCGAAATAGGTTTTATGAGCATTTATGTAGGGCCCAAGTAAAAGTATAAGTTGTTCCCGTCAAAACATTCGAGACGATCTTATGAGTCACTAGTAACGTCTAATATCACACTACTTAGAGTGTGTTTGGTTAGGTGGAAATGAATAGAATAAAATAGAATAGAATTGTAGTTTAATGTTTAGTTAGATTTATAAGAAATGAATGATCATTCAAAAGAAATGACTATTCACCCATTTTAGGTGAATCATCATTCCTTTCTCATATGGGAGGAATGGTCATTCTAAGTTCTTTTTTTTTTTTTATTTCATAATTACCCTTCAATATTATTATATAATTAAAATATATTATATAGTAGTTATATCTTATAATATAATATAATATATAATTAAAAATATTATAATATAATATAGTTATAATAATATAATAATTAATTTATAATATAGTTTTAAATTATAACATATTTATTTAATATTCTATAATAATATATAATATATTGTAACGTAATTATATCTTATAATATAATATATAATAATATATTATAATATAATATATATATATATATATGATATAATATAATATAGTTGTAATATTTTTAACAAATAATACCATAATTATACTAATAATTCTAATATTATTATTTTATTATATAATATAATTATTTTTATTATATTAATAATATAATAATAATTAATATAATTAAATATTAATATAATCTTATAATTCTAATATTATTATCTATTATAGTGCATTACACATGACTACATGATGTATTAATTATAATATATTTTTTGCATATAATATAATAAGAATTATATATTATATTGTAATTATATATATTATATTATAGTGTAATATAATATAGTTGTAATTTTTAATTATATTATAATTGAATTATTATTTTTTATTATATAATATTATAATATATTTTATAATATTGTAATTATATTAATAATTTTAATAATATTGTTATATTATATATCATAATTATATAATATATTACATGATAATAATTTTATTATATTATATTACATTTTATATATTATATTAATAGATAAAATATTAGTGTATATAGCATAAGGGTAAGTTTGTCAACATGAAAATATTCATGTTTCATTCCAGATAATTCTTAAAATTACAACCAAACAAATGAATCAATTTTCTTTTTCATTCCATTCTCATTCTCATTCCCATTATCATTCCCCCACTATAACTAAACGTGCTCATGGACAAAGCTACATTGGGCTCAAGAGCATAGGTCAACTCTAGATGAGTCCAATCACTCATTCTATTTTTTGCCCTCCCCAATGAATTGTTTTTTACTATTTTTCTTACTATTTGCCTCATTGAAATCTTCTAAATTAATGTTGAAGTAGAACTTTTAAAAACATTTTACTTATATCCCAAGTTTTAACTTATGCAAATGCTATTATTTGGGGTCCCCAAAAAAAAAAAATATATATATATATATATATATATATATATATACTATCTCAAATTATATTTTTGAGATCTTAAATTTTGAAAATTAAATTAAATTCTTCATTCAAGGCAAAAAGAAAAATGAAATTAAAAAAGATATAATCCCCTGTAAGTATAATTCAAAGTTTTGATTTAACAGCGCCTTTCTTAAAAAATGAAATTTTAACTCTTATCATTGACACTAATAAAAATATGAACCCACAACATGAATCCTAAAGATGAGACTCATATTTTTATAGTTGTGGTATTAAACACAATTGATGACCCAACCATTTTTCAAACTTTTTTTGGGTCATTCCTGTAAAACAATATGTTGGGGTCACAATTGATGACCCAACCATTTTTTGTCGTTTTCGAATTTTTGAAAACGGAAAACTTTTTTTCCCGACTTCTTCTCGTAACATATATATATATATATATATATATATATATATATATATACCTAAAACGAAAAATGTCGTTTATTTAATATTTATTATTTTAAATATTATTACATGTTTTCGTAAATTAAACCCTAAACAATTTCGGTTTTTAAAACCGAAAACAATCTCGAAATAAAATTACCAAACGCATTTTCAAAAATGATTCCAAAATGAAAATAAAAACGTTTTCATTTTCATTTTCATACAAAAAACAAAAACGTTTTGGAACCAATTCCAAACGCACCCGTTGTGAAAATTGGAAACACAAATTCGATACATCGAGTTAGTTATGAAGCCACGTGGCATACTATTAATCTCAGTTGGGCAGCTAAACACTTCGGAGCATGTATAATCGTAGATAATTCTCAAAACCCCACCCCTAAAAGAAAAAGGTTTATCGAATCAATTTTCTAAACCTAAATCATTAATTAAAAGAATCATTTCTCACCACATCGACTAACCTAAAAAATTATTTCCAAACAATAAAATAAAATAAAATAATAATAACCTAAAAAGTTAAAATACGCAAAATTCTTTAATTGGAAGGTAACTGAATTGACCATTGTGCCCTTTATTTCAACCTCCAAATCGAGACACACATGATATTACAATCCTACCCCTCTCCATTCAACGGGAAAAGCCAGGAGTTTTCTTTGTTTTCCCTCTTTCGGTCCACGTGAGACACACCCAAGAGTTTCTCTCCCTGTCAATGTTCCCGGAGACAATCTAATCTCACCCACGACAAAACGCGAACGAAATATCCAAAACCAAAAATCCATTCTTAAAAATTTCCCAAACCCTAAACGCCCCATTCTGAAAAAAGAATAACACGAAAATAATAAGAAACCAAAACGATAATTTCAATACATTCACTTCTAACACAAAAGAAGAGAACCCACAAGAATGTTCAACATTTCTAATGGGCAAAAAAATAAAATAAAATAAATTTCGACTGCAATCGATCTACATTAGGGATTTCAGCGATCGGGCCTTGACCGGCTTCCGCATCCGCTTCTTTCCGCTATCCCCACTTACAACGTCGTCCTCCTCGTCTTCATCCTCGTCCTCGACGTAATCAAATTCCCGATTATTCTCGATTTTCAATGTCGTCGTCGTCGTCGAAGACAACGGAGGAGTGCTTCGCTCAGACGAATTACTATTCTCCACCGCCGCCTTGATCTCAGCTTTGTCACTATCTCCTCCGCCTCCGCCGCCGCCGTGATCTCCTCTCTCGCCTCGCCTTCTTGCCCACAGTGGCCCGAATCCAGAATAATAGTAGAATTCGTAAGGGTTCGAATTTGACGAACTCGGTCTTTTGGCGGCGGCGGCGGCGGAGGCGCCACGGGTGCGGCGGAGAGTCGCCGCGGCGGATTTCTGCTTAGAAGCAGTAGTATCAACGATGGTGTTGTTGTTGTTGTTGTTAGCAGTACTATTACTGTTATTGTAAGACCTAAAAAGGGACAAATGGTGCTCGCAGAAATTGTAGTTTTCCTTGGCTTCCCTCTTGCATTGCCATCCTTTGCCGTCGTTTTTCTGGCACAGCCCCATTATTAGATTCCCCCTCCCCATTCCGTTGTCGTTCGCGACCTTCACAGCCTTTTTCTTATTGTCGTTTTTATTGTTATTAATCTTGCGGGCGCACTTTTCGTCCATGATAATTACATTGTTGTTCTCCTCCTTATTCATCGCCGGATTGTTGTCTTCTCCAATATCCATCATCGACGCCACGCTGCTATATTGGTGTGTATACATACACACACAGACATATATGTATATTGATTACACGAACATTTTTCAAGCACGCAATGGGTATAGTAGACAAGAAAATATTTCACAAACACATTTTGCAGTCGACCCAGAAGAATTTCCAGACATCGATCTACGAGAAGTATTCCGCAGCTATTTGCCGACGATAAAATCGAAACCCTAACGCTCGAAATCGAAGAAAATAATGTTTTGAATATTAGGCGAAGCGATTTATTTACCTCTCGACAGCTCCAATGGATTCGCCCAAGCTCCCATTTCCCGTGAAGCAGCTATTAAAATCTTCGCCTTCAGTCTACCAAAAACAATAAATAAACAAACTAACCCAAAAACCCAGACGATAATATTAAACAAAAAAGAAGAGTTACGAGAAGAAGAAGAAGCCATTAAACCTAGAGAAAGATTTAGGGTTCGAGAGTAACATAACAACCCTAAGGACGATAATGTGGGGGAAAATAAAGGGAGGAGATTATAATACGCGAAACCCTAGTTGGCGGAGAGTAGAAGAGGGATCTAAGGGGGCAAAAATGAAAGAAAAAAGATTGAGAAAGTAGGGAGGGAGTAATTACCAGGAGAGAGTATTGGGAGAAAGGAATCACATCCCAGGGAGACTGGTTGAGCTGGCACACGTGCGTCTGCAGAGCGCCCTCGGGAGCCGAAGCGTGCGACGAGCTGGAGGAATACATCATAAGAACTGGCGAAACCTTGGCGTTCTTCCTGATTCTCATTTTTCTTCTTCTTCTTCTTTTTCTTCTTGTTCGAATCGCTCGATAATCGGAAACCACAAAAATGGCGTTTTTCGTATTTTCCCTTGTATAGATCGATCGACCCAGGAGATATATATCTATCGATTGTTACTGTCGGACTTTTTCTCTTTGGTTCTCTCTCGGCGCTGAGTATTTTTCTGAGCTAGGGTTTTTGCAGTTTGGGGATTTTGTCTGGTGACTATTTTCTCGGTGGGCACTTAATTTTCTCGCGTTTTCTTTCTGTGTAGAGAGAGAAAGTGAAAGAGAGAGAGAGAGGGGGGGTGGGGTGGGGAAGAGGAGGGGGGGTTTGCAGATCTCACAGAACTCGATATCAGAGAGAGAGAGGGGTTTTTATTAACTTTTCTGTTGCTTTTCGGCCCTTCAAATATTTTTTTCCTTTTCTTTTTTGTGTTTTTTTTATTTTTAATTGTACAATTTTGTCCTTGGATTTTTCGCTTTTTTACGGGCCACGCCTACGGGAGTGGTAATTCTCAAGCAAAGAAAGCCTGCCGCTATTACACGTCATGATAGTTGTCCAAAAGGCCCCATTATATTTTTTATTTATTGTTTTGATTTTTTTTTTTGCTGAATTAAACTTTTTTTTTTTTTTTTAAGATGCGAAGGAGAAATTGTAGCCCGCGGACGAACCTACTGTTCGGTACAGTGAAAGCGGATTTATAAGTTTATGGCTATGTCGCCAATCGGCCTATTTCTTTCTCTTATGGATTTTTAATTTTTCGATTTTTATTTTTTTTTTATTTTTGCTAACCACGATATTTTATTTCCTTCATGTGGATATTGTTGCACTTAAAAGGAATTATTCCGCCTATTATCTTATGAGAACTTATTTTCACGTATCTTACTGAGATTTTTTAGTTATAATTGTTTTTCCTTTTGACTGCATACTGTTTTAGTTTTGCAACAAGAAGTATCTGTTGTTTATATTTACATTTAGTCGCTCATTTAGTTTATTTATTTAAATTTTTAATTTAAATTAAAATATAATTTTATATGATAATTTTTTATTATAATAAAAAAATTAAATATGATTATTTTTTAAAATTTTTTTACTGTAAATCAA
The DNA here is from genome assembly GCA_012066045.3 of Morus alba. Taxonomy (NCBI): domain Eukaryota; kingdom Viridiplantae; phylum Streptophyta; class Magnoliopsida; order Rosales; family Moraceae; genus Morus; species Morus alba. The sequence goes on along the minus strand of CP050232.2, from coordinate 6,883,953 downwards.
TAAAATAAATGAAATTTTAGAGTATAAAAAATCATATATATCTCAACAGAGATCGGACTCAAAGCCACACAGGCTTTTATAATACTCTTGATCTGTCGAGATATATTTCGAGAAATATAGGATTGCTTTTAAATATAATATCAAATCAGTCAAATATATAAAGCACTCGCAGTTATAGACACTTTTTTTTTTTTTTTAAACCAAATTGTTAGGGAGGAATTGAAATTCAATAGTTATATTTTACTTTCAGAATAATTACACAGATATAACATTAACTAATAATAGCTGTAATTACAGTGTAACCCACATATTCAGACGCCAAACTGTCATTTATATGACAAATGTATTAGAGTGTTAAAGTTAAAAAAAAAAAAAAAAAAAACAAAAACAAAAACAAAAAGGGCATGGAAAAGAAAAAATAAAGTCAGAAGTGGCTTTTTTTTTTTTTTTTTTTTTTTCGCACTCCTTTACTATGTACCTATCTATGTACCTGGTAGGCTAGTATAACACTGTTATGCAATAATTAGCCGTACTTATCATGTTTATCCTGGGTTTTGTTAATTGTTAGCATCAATCAGTCACAACAAGGTAATCTCAGATAAAAGGGCATGTAAGTAATTTGGATTTTCATTTTCATTAAAAAAAAAAACAAAACTTTTTTCAAAATGAATACGAAAAATATATATATTCTTTATTTGCAAACATGAGTAAGTGGAGGAATGGGAGTAGGAGCGTGAAAACCACGCGCCAAAGCCCACGCTTTGTTGGGGAAAGTGGCGAATACGTTTGGCCCACATCAAAAAGAATTAGAATGACTAGTTTATCTGCAGATATATCTCGGTTTAATTTTTCTATTTTTTTTTTCATATAACGAAAATGGACGGCTGTGATCTTGTGAGTCCCGTGATTGATGAGGTAAGCGAGTCTCTTATCAGTACATGAAAATTATAACTTAATAGTATCTGGTGGCAAAGATTAGTTTGTATCGTTGTTTAAAAGAACCTTTGTTGTGTCTTTTTGTGGCATCTCTTTCAAAAGGCTTGTCAAAACGGTGAAACTGTCATTGAAATGGGGTTTTAGGGCAACAAAACAAAACTAGGCACAATTAGGGTTTAGGAGAACGCATCAAAACAATAATATGTGCGTTACATTGCCCATTTTTCTCTTGATTTTTATGTGCCGGTTTTCATTTTCATATTTGAGTGGTAATTTATTAGTATGCTTAACAAAGTGAGATTTTTTTTTCAGTTTAGGTAGTGACGCGCTTACTTACGGTAATGGGATAAAATTGTTGCCAGGCAAAAATGAAATTGTCACACTAAATTAGTGTCGGCATTATTGGTAATGCATTAATGTTGCCGCATGTCATTAAAAAAAAAAAAAAAAAAAAAAAAAAAAAAAAATCAACTGGCTGTGCACGGTCATGTGGTAGTACATTGTGTACTATCATAAAAAGGGTATTTTAGAACTCTTCTACAAAAATACTTGGTTAATTCTCTTAAATAAGCAAATATATACACCGCGGTGCAAATATGATTAATGAAGGTCTTATGACATTCAATTATTTAAATGTGTATGTTATTTTCGTCTGCGTAATTCTAAATTATCTTAGGGTCACTAATAAACTTGGCTGCTTTGACTGACTACGATGAAAGGGTTGATCCTTTTATGCTTAGCTTGAAGCGATGTTTACAATTAAAAAGCAAGAGAATAATCATTAGTTCATTACGTCAGCAAATTGATAGAATTAACCTTTTAGTATTGGGCATCAATACTTGAGTGTTGAGGTATATATAATAAATAAATATATAAAGAATAATTAATTTTTGAAAGTAATTGAGATATAAGATAATAAGACGCATCCAAGGTGAACTTTTTGCGGCATATCAAACAAGTCCTTTTTTTTTTTGCCAATTTTACTGCAGCAAAAAAGTTAATCTTTCTTTGATGCCGACGTTTAGGAAAAACACCATTCGTATAGATATATATATATATATATATATATATATATACTTAATTTACATTTTCGATGATCAATATTGAACCTTATCCAAACAAAAAGCACCTTCCATTAAATAAAAATAATAATACTTAAGGAAAGTAGTTTTTAAGTTTCTCTCTGTTGCCTTGTCGGGTTTACAAAAGGATGCCCTTTGTTAGTGTACGGCCTAAATTTATGAGGTCAAGAAAACAACTACAAATTCATTTTTCTAAGAGAACTATAACTAGTACTTTGACAATCAGGTGTGTGTGTGTGTGTGTATATATATATATATATATATATATATATATATATATATATATATATATAACTTCTGCAGTTTAAGGTTGACAAACAAATATAATTAGATATCCTTTGTACGTTAATTAGATTAAACGTATATATTAGAAGACCCCTGCTGCAATCTTCTGTATTCAATTAAATGGTGATCATCATCAGTACTATATATGATTTGACCAAAAAGCATGGAAATTAAATCCATTATGGACGAATTGTTTTCGTCATAATTAACCGGCCATTACAAAGACTTTTGTGAATATTCTTTTTAGGTTACTTGATCAGAAACCTAAAATTTGCAGTCTGCAAACAGGAAAACTATAGCGATAACCCGTTTGGTTGCTGAGAAAACATGAGAGATTTGAAAGCGAAAAAGGAAGAGAAAACGAATAAAAGAAAGAAGAAACTTGTTTTATTAGTTCCATGTTTTTATCGATCTGTAGATTTCCCTAGCTTGTAGAAGTGAAGAATGAACTATACTCTCTCAGATAAACCAGGTCAATCTAGGAAACTTGAACGAGATGGAATTATAGTATTTAGTGTTTATCAAATATAAATCCACTGAATAAGATTACTTAATATTTTCCATTATTTTCCTCTTCTTTTTCTTGTTCTTTCCGAGCCAAAAAAAGCAACAAGCACCAAAATTCAGAGCAAAGAGGAATATTTAATATTAATAATATTAAGAGCTTTATCTTCCTTCGTGCATGGTCTACGTGTCATTCTTTTTTGAAGTGATTGACATTTAATTTCATGAAAAAAATATAGCTAAGTATATAAAGTCTCTGTATCAAATGGCCTGTCGTTGCAGATCACCAAGAACTCAGAAACAGAACTCTTGAAAACGGGTAGTAAAGTGGAAAAGAAATATCATTTAGGGTTTTATATATAAATTGTAAAAACTGTAGACTAATTTTGATATAATATGGTTTGAATTATATATACAGTTCAAGAAATGTATAACCCTAAATTCTGAAGACCAAAATGTACCGGATCTTACAACAGTACAGGGAAATATTACATATTCTTAGTAACAAGAAGAAAACTGGAGTTTGGATCAATATATAGAAATCAGATATTCGAAAAATACCAGAAAGAAATTAATGTTGAGAATCCCAGAAGTACAAAAATAACAGGAGACTCAAATTTGTTAAGACGCATTTGATATTGGATGGGTGAGAATATATCAGAGAAAGTTCAAATGGTCTCAGAAAACAAGCTCAGTTTGCAATAATATCGATACAAATAATATGTATACGTTTCTTTGCAGAAGTGCCATATAAGGCAGGGGAAAGGACAAGTTTCTGGTTATGCTGAATCTTGGAGTACAGTGAACAAAGGATATCGATTTCTTTTCTTTTTTTTTTTTTTTCCTACTAAACAAACAATGACAAAGATGCATCGATTTTGTGTGGGGGGAAAAAAAAAAAAAAAAAAAAGGGCTGTGATGGTGATTTTTACAAGAGTTTGCATTGTAAAATTAAACTGACTCATAACACTGAAGACTCAAGACTGAATTAGCAGCTCTGATTGGCCCCCACATGCCTTCCCAACACACTTGGCTGCCCTTTTTTCATGCTGGACACTGGACATATGACTTCTTTTCTCTCTGTATATTTCAGAAAAGAAAGCAATCATATTCAAAACTCAAATCCCTTTCCTTTTCTTTTTACTCTTTTGTATTAATGCCACCACTACACTAATCCTATTAAACATCGGTCAGCGGGTTTGACCGACATCGAAGTCTTTTCGCATCGGTTGTTAATAAACCGACATAACACGTCATCAAAATAAACTTATATTAATTGTGTTAAGAGTATATTTATACTCAAACTCAAATTATTAATTATGTTATAATATTTTTCTCTTATAAAAATTTTAAATTTTAAAATTAAATATAAAAATTATGATTTGACTAAACCTTATAAACAGACCCAAAGTGATTACTTTGGTTTGGCACAAAAGGAATCATACCAATATTGTAGTTTAAATTGTCAGATATATTTATCAAATTCTGTCACATTTGTATACTTGTAAAGTGATAATAACATGATTCGACATTCTACAATTATAATACAAGCAAAATACCCTACTGCCGATATCCCATTTGCTTGAATTGTGATCATATATATAAAAATATATATACATAGGTTTATATACACTTGAATTTTGATAGTATATCATGGAAAGTATTGTTCACAGTGATCCGACAAATATTAACTAACTCAAGTACTATGATCTAGTATAATATACAGTACTCGTAAGGTTCACCCGCCAATAATCTCTTTTTACATTGTTATTTTCATCTTTCTATCGAAACAACTTTTTGGTTCTAACTTTGCACCCTCAATTGTATTCAGAAAGGAGATTGAAAATTTGATAAAAGTACGATGCAATGCCAAGTTAGTGTACTAATATCAAATTTTAGAATCTGAGTAGGGACAGTACTCTCCAATGTGATACATTGAGACACCAATCTCGCATATGTTTAGTTTTGGCATTTATTTAGCCCCCGTTCACTTTACCAATTCGAGTTTAAAATTTAAATTTTGCTACAGTAAAAAGTTTTCAGAAACAGTCACATCTAACTTTTTTATTATAGTAAAAAACTCTCACATAAAAGAGCATCTCAACTCAAATTACAAACTCAAATCGACGAAGTGAACAGATCTTTTTTATTAATTGTTGTATTGACCCCTTCATTTAATTATTAAAACATTGCTATTATTAAAACATCGCTATTTAACTTAAAATTAAGTTTAGCATTGATAACTAAATGCTTAATTATTATGACAAAAATGGAATATTTGAAATAATATTATCTATTGGAGCACAAAATATCATAATATATAGAACCTGGCATTTTCATATATTTTAATATTAAATATAATATTGATATGAACAACGTGATCTTAATTAGTAGTCAGACAGTCACAGATTTTCTGTATTGGTAGTTTCACATGGGCCTTCAATATTAAAGTTCTAAGTTTAAATTTTCTTTCACCAATAAATAATAATAATAATAATAATAATAATAATAATAATAATAATAATAATAATAATAATAACTAGATATAGCTATCAACAATACTATGTCAATACACAAGAATGTTAACTTTACATGTCGAGAAAAACTTGATTCTTAATTAGAGAAAAAAAAAATTAATAGCCAGGAGCTATACATGTATATTTCTCCTTTTGTTTTTCTCCATTGTATGTATTATATGCCACAGAAAAGTTAGACCAATCAAGTCACGAATTATATGAACGAAAGAAGTGGAACGTAGCGGTTGATGGATAGTTAAGCAACCAAAAAATGTTGAAGAAAAGGATAGTGTTTCAAGCATGCCCTACATATGCCAGTTGCTAAAGCCAAAGGAACTACATTTTGTAGATAACTATGTGCGCTTTGATGTTGAGATGGAAAAGATGGGACATTTAGCAAAGGCAGCTGGCATATGCAAAAGGTCCCTTTTTTATATTCATTTCAGAAAGCAAACTTCTTTCCCTTTTTTATTTTGTTTCGGGGGTGGTGATGATTTTCTTTTATTGAGTGAACACAAGCAACTTACCGGGCAACAGTTTTTTTTATCTGTTCTTTCATCTAAAAAACTCAAAAAAAAAAAAAACAAAAAAAAAAAAATTTTGAAGTTTAATTTTATTTAAGTTTATATTCTTTTAAGTTCTAATTTATTCAACTTTTATTAACTTTATTTAAGTTACAACTTCAACTCAAATTATAACTAAAATTCAACTCAAAAACTACACTCAAATTACACTCTAAAATAACATGCCCTTAAATATTTAAATTTGCCCTTGTATGACACATTTTATTAATTTTGCTCTTTTCTTTTGTCAGGTTTATGGGATTGAGATTTGTATTACGATTTGAATTGAGATATTAAAAAATTTCGGCTTTTTCATGAGTAATTTAACACAATCATCATCAAAATTAGGCGTATGTAAATGTTTTACAAGTTAAAGAGCAAATTGTCAAAATTAAAAGTTTAAGGGACAAGTTGCCAAACTCCTAAAAGTTTGGAGGCAAATATAAAAATAACTCTATCATTTTAATAAGTTTTCAGTGATTTTTTTACTCCAAAAGAGCATTCATACATCTATATTTGGACGATTAGAGAGTTAGTATTGTCTCATAGTAAATAAATTGCAGAAAATAAATAAAGACAGGGGCACAAATATATAGAGGCTCACCCGTAATTGATGGGCTACATCTTTTATAGAGTCTTTAGACGTTGCACTATAATCAAAGAAAAAAAATTACAATGGTGATTTAGAGGAAGAAAAGAGGAAAAGAAAACGGGAATCAAGAATAATATAGAGAGAAAGTAGAGAAAGAAGGGGAAAATATGTTGCAATTTGTTGATGAATGCATCTAGGGCTTCTAGAATCTTTTTGGTATGCGTGCGGGCCGAAGATGGTCTCATTGGTCTGGTTGGCTGCCCTTAGTTGGAGAAGGTTTCCCTTCTCAATTTTGAGTGAAGGGCTTCTAGATATGCTTTCCATTTAAATGAGATTCTGGGGGATCTAAGTCTCCTTTTGAGTAATCTTTATCACTTCTAGCCTCTAGGTCTGATCTTCATAGATATTGAGGATATAATCATGGTGATGACTATCTGTTAATTAATTCACAGTCTTAAGGTGGCACAACTCGGTGTGACTTGTCAAATGAGTCGCGCCTTGCCAATTCGCATGTGAGTCATCTGCAAGCAATTTTTGGGAATCTTGAGACTGATGACTCGATGGATGGTTAGCCACATATTGACGACTAGCTTGTTGATCTGTGATCCGCCAAGTGTTCGCAAATCGCTACTTTTTCTAGGTGCTGAATTTCGTAACTGACTTGTATTCTCCAAGACGTGTGTTTAAACATGTATAGTGAGAGATGACGTACAAAATTTGAACCCAACATTAAGTCCCCACTTCATAGTCGATGAAAATTGGCTTAAAGAGTATTCCACATGAATAGCATGCCAACACTGATTGCTTCTGGACGTTAATGATGACAATTTTGATTGTTGATTTGGATTTGGGGGATTTAAAGATTTTTTTCAAAAGAAATCTTGAATTTCCCACTTTTCTTTTCCTTTTTTTTTTTTCCAAAATTCTCCATTATTGTGAAATTATCCTTCACTAATTATTAATGGTAGTTTAAGGTATTATTTAAATAAAATTTTGACGGGTCATACGTGAGGCAAGGTATGGTTTTAACTTCCCCTTCAATATCTTAACGGCAAACAACAAATTTCAACATTTCTATAATTAGACATATTTCAAAAATTAATGTTCACTTAGAAGCACATTGGGTTGTGTACTAAATCTCAATGATTGGCCTCATTCATTTCACCAATTCGAGTTTTTAGTTTTAAATTTTTACAGTAAAAAGCTCTCAAAAAATGTCACATCTAACTTTTTCTGCTATAATAAAAAGTTCTCAAAAAATATCATATCTCAGCTCGAATTGAAAACTCGAATTTGCGAAGTGAACGAGGCCAAAGTAGCACAAATTTATTCATTCAAACATAATAAAAACAATGTACAAAGTCAGTGGCGGTCCGAAATCGGCAAATCATCCTAAGCACATTTAGTGGCCATAAACTCTTCTTTAGATTTCTACTTGTAAGGACACAAAAGCATTAATATCAAAGTCTCAATCCAATCATTTTCCTACCCAAACATTTCAAACTTCTTACAAATCATTATCTATTTCTAATGTTGATCTGCATCCTAAATAGAAATTACAAAAGAAAAATATTCAAAATACACTATTTATTTTCATTAAAGATCCAATTAAGAATTGGTTCGAGGTAATCAAGGAAAAATGTTTCCATATTGCCAGTAAAAAAAAAAAAAAAAAAAAAAAAAAAAATCTAAGAAGGCCAAAACAAAATACAAGCTCGCAGAGTTGGCTTAAGCAATTTTGGGGCCTTAAGCAAAAAAGTTTTAAGGGCCCTTTTTACGAAAAAAATTTTAAAATTCAATTAAAATTTTAAAATTTAGTTAGACGTTAGAAAATATTAAAATGGACTTTTTTTTTTAGAATAGATACACCTTTTTGCAGAAGTAACAATTCAAAAAAAAAAATGTTAACAGACATGTAAAAGGGAATCTTTTAGGTCCGTCATTTACTTCGTTGATTCGAGTTTGTAATTTGAGTTGAGATATAATTTTATGTGATAGCTTTTTACTGTAGTAAAAAAGTTAGATGTGATTGTTTCTGAGAATTTTTTATTGAAGTAAAACTTAAATTTTAAACTCAAATCGGTGAAGTGAACGGGGCGTTGGTTTGTTGTTTTCTTTTTAAAAGTTCTCTTAACACTTACTTCATAGTAGCTGATTGTAGCAGAAATATTAGTTCCATCCTAATTTAGAACGTCTTCTTAGATTCAAAAAATACTTTTCCGTTCTATTTCAATCTAATTACTTTAATTTCTCAAAGTTGAATAATAGTTCAAAAATATTTTCACATACTTGAAATTGGTTAAATCTATTCCATAAAAAAAATAAAAATAAAAACTTAAATCTACTTCTAAGTGAAGAAATAGCTTGATAAATTTTCTATGAATCACACATCCACTTTTATCAAATTTGAATTTATTTTCATCTTATTTGTATTTTCTTGTTGAAATATAGCAAGTATAAATTCATTTTTTTTTTCTATATAAGTTTTAGAATAAGAAAGAGGCCTTTTTATTAGATTTTTATTTATTTTTAGGGAGAAAAAGGAAAATATGTCAAAATTTGAGATGAATTAAAATTAATAGGTCAATAGTTTACATAAGTTAATAAATAGGCTAAATTATTATTTTCGTCTATAATTTGTCCGGTTATAAACCATAACTTGACAAGTTTATCCATAATTTATCTGGTTATTAATCATAATTTGACAAGTTATGACCTATTAATTTCTATAACTAAAAATTAACCTATATACTTTCTTAAACTTTTCATATTGGTCTATTTTCTACTATTTCCTATTTTTTTATTTATTTTTATATTTTGAAAAAAAGGCCTTCTCCATTTTAATTTATGGGCCTTAGCTCAACCTGGGGCTTTAAACAATTGCCTAAGCTGCCTTATGGTTGAGCCAACACTGGACATGGTCTGACATGAAGCCATCTAAAACAACGATTTTTCATTTACTTTGGTAATAAAAAAAATGTGGACTTTTCAACCATCATGCAAGATCATACATGTTTATACGTTACGTATAAATGTTAACCATGTTACACATACGAAAACATTACATACTATCCTTTCTTTGCACATCATTGTTGCCTTTTTCAAAAAAACTATTTAAAACCGATTATTACTTATTTACTCAACACTCTGTGAATAAACAAAATAATTCCTTGGATCAGAATCAATCGTATGCGTTTACTCATGACATTATCTAACGCAATATCTACTTTTAAATATTTAATGAAAATCAACACAAAGTTAAGCGATAAATTGAGAGACTTATACGTAATTTTACGCTAAAATTACCTTATTCAGATTAACACGATGCGATAGATGATTCTTTTTGAAGTTTTATTGCTTTTTTACACTCAGATTGCGGAGGTTATACATATGATTTTTCCTCAAACTTAGGGCAAGGTGGAAAGGTAAAGCTGCGTGGGAGTGTGTTTGAGAAAGAAAGATGATTTTCAAGAGAAGATTTGTTAAAACTACAAGTCGTTTCTTTCTTCTACCCTCGCTCCTTTATTCAACTTTTTTTTTTTTTTTTTAAAACGCACTGTTGCGTGTCAGAAAATCCCGTCGTTTTCCATCCAATGGTCAATAAAGAATGCTGGATCAGAAACGACAAAATTAACTTGTTGGACTGGAAAGCGATCCTAAAAATATTAATAACTAATTAGTTATACTTGGTTTGATACAATGACCATTAAAGTAAATGATTATTCCTAAAGATTAGTTGTTTCTTGTTTGGTTAAGGGGGGAAAAAAGATTTAGGCATAGCCATTCCTATGGAATGGTTATATTACAAAAATAAAAAATAAAAAAAAATGCATGCATATGGCAACATAAATTGGACAACTGGAATGCTTTTCTCATTCCAAACTAATATCAACTAAAATTCCAATATTAATTATATCTTGCAATATCTTTTAATATAAAACTTACACAACATGGCATGTTTATAAGAGTGTAATTAAAATCTAGTCACTTTTTTATATATTTTTGGAATAATAAAATACACAGTAATTATTGTAAGATTTTTACGTTTTATGTTACAAAATCATGTAATAGTTATTATAATAATTTTAATTTTTTACTATTTGTAAAATATTCTAAGTTATTTGCTATATTTCAACATGTGGTAATAAGATTAAGTTATATATTTAACTCGCCCTATCTTAATATTTACATTAAATTAACATTCTCATTATCCTAACATAAATTATCCTTCCTAATACCGTAAATTGCTCTCAAAATTCACAATTTTGAACCAAACATTGGAATTAAAAAAAAAAAAAAAAAAAATTCCTTTTCCTATTCTAATTTAATTATATCCTATCTATATTTACATTATAATTTTGACCATCAAATCAAATGATACCTAAGAAAAATAGTGAGGGGCTCACTTGTGCTTGACTTGGTATTTAAGAAAAAATTACAGATTATGTACCTGACTTATTAAAAATATCACTTTTAAAAAACTCCGCTCTAAAGTAGAAATATATAAGCTAATATTAAGTAATAAAAATAAAAGAAGGCTCCATTAGGGTATTTTTAAAAATTTCCCTACAGATAAAGACATGACTAAGTGCTCTATGTCCCAAGCGCCCATGCTTAAGAGAACAATGCTCAAATTTTAAGAAGAGAATCTTAAGGAATACCGCTGTAATGAAATGTGTTATGAATTCTGACATCCTAAGAGGAGGAATTAGAATTCTATTACTCTAGAGTACTTATCAAAGGTCAACCAAATGTGCTTTGTATAAATTGCACCAGTTGGTCGTCAGCTCTAGACACTTTTTGAGTAATCAATTTCCTAGATTACCACTGATAATCTATAAGTTTATGTCGTCACAATCAATAGAGGCGACCGATCAGTAATCTACCAGATTATGTTGCATTTTCAATACAGAGATAACTAAACGTCTTCGGTGCCTCTCTCTACAGTAATCTGGTAAATTAACACCGGTATTTTGCCGGATTAATTTTGATATCAACGCATTTCATCAGTAATCTACTAGTTTAACTAGAAATCGCAATATTTATTAACATTTTAACAAAGCATAAGGGCTTGTTCTTTTGATGTTTTTGAGTTAGATAACTTAAGTGTAGATTTTGAGTTGAGTTGAGTTTGAGTTATAACTTGAGTTGAAGTTATAACTTGAATTTGTGTTTGGTTGTGTACATTTGAGTTATGGTTTGAGATAAGAATCTTTTTGAGTTTGTGTTTGAGTAAGTCAAAACTTGAATTTGTATTTGATAGTATTTTAATAAAAACTCAATGCTGATGAAAAATTTTAATAGGGTATATGGGTCTAGTTTTATTTGTCTTTTCATTGTCAACGCATAGAAAAAAAATTATCTCAATTAAAATTAAAACGAAAAAGTTATAGCATTTTTAAGAATAGAAAACATTGTTTATTAACTTGAGTTTGAGTTTCTGAACTCAAGTTGAAGGGGAAACTTGAACTCGAGTTTTAGTTTCAAACTCGAGTTCAAACTTGAGTTCAAACTTAAAAAAACGTGAACTCAAATAAAATTATAATAATAGTTACTTTTTTTTTTGAGTTTTTTACTAAAAAACTAGCTCTCCGAATGTCCCCAAAAACTCCTAAATCTTCCAAATAAATTAACATCAATTAAAAATCTCCAATATGCTGCCACGAACGAAGACAATTAGAGTAACTCACCTTAAGTATTTTATATATTAGGATAAAATCATTTTGATACTCTTTGTTATAGCCAAATATCTTGTTGGTATCCTGCACTTTTAATAATATCAAAACGGTACCTTCACCTTTAAAGAATATTTTTTTAGTACTCTAAAACTGATTTTTATAACACTATGTCCAAACAATCATTTTCAATCATTAAATAGAAACTGATAACTTTAAAATTAATTTAATTTTTTAAATGTTCTAAAAAAATTTCAAAAAGTATTTTTAAAATTATTATTTTTTATTTAATTAATGAAAATGGTATATTTGACATTTTATGTCCTAAAAATCATTGCCAGGATACCGAAAGAGCATTTCTTTAAAATTAAAGGTAATACTTTAATATTAATAAAAACATAGGATATTATAGAGGTGTTTCACAATAACAGAATGTATCAAAATAATTTTATTTTTTTATATATTAGTCAAAAACGGTTATAGAAATCATTGGGAAAAAAAAGAGAAAGACCTAAGAAAGAATAAAAGAAATGAAGACAAAAGTGGAAGAAAAGATTTAAAGCAAAAGTCAAGGAAAAAAAGGCAAAAAAAAAAAAAAAAAAAAAACTTTTTGCAATCGAAGCTGTAATTTATGAGAATTATGGATAAAAAATATTTATGCATGGATATATTTGAGAATAAATTAATTTAGTAAGGTAATTAAGAAAAAATAATATTTTAAATCACCGTAAAAAATTTATTTAAAAGAGATATATTTAAAAATATATAAAAAAATAAAATTTAAAAGATGCAATAAAACAGATAAGAGAGAAAAAAGAAGAAAAAAGAAAAATAAAACTTAAAAAAGAAAAGCTAAAGAAAAAAAAAATGACAACAAAACGCCCCCAGAACTTATAAAGAGAGAGAATAAGTTTTATTGCCCCCTTGCGTTGCCGAATGTCCTTTTTTAGTTTTTTTTTTTATTTTTTTTTTTTAATATTTCTAAGTTTTTGTTTTTTTTCTTCTTTTTCATCCTTTATCTTTTATTATTACATCTTTTAATCTTTAATTTTTATATAATTTCAATTATATCCTTTTTAAATACTTGTTTTATGATAATTTAAAATATTTTTTAATTACTCAGTTAAATTAATTTTTCTTTAAATATGTCTTTACATAAATATATATATTTTTTGTGATATTCATAAATTATAACTTCAGTTGTTTGACACAGATTTTTTTTTTAAGATTTTTTTTGTCTTTTTTCCCATGGCTTCTACTTTAGATCTTTTTTTCTATAAATCAGAGTACCCAAAAACTATTAAAAAACATTGTCATTCTATTTTGTCGTTTTTTTTTTCTCTAAATTTTCCCTCTTGCTTTTTACTCCCTAAAATTTATCATTTTGGTTCTTGTTTGACGCTTTTTTCTTTTTACCCTAAAATTTATTTATTTCTTTGTTTTGGTTCTTTTTTAATCTTTTTTTTTTATTTTTACCCTGAAACTTTATTTTTTTTATTTTGATTCTTTTTGGCCTAAAACTTATTTATATCTTCATTTTGGTCTTTTTTTTGCTTTTTTTTTTTTTTTTGCCCTAAAACTTTATTTCTCATTCTTATTCATTTTGCTCTAAAATTTATTTATATTTCATTTGGTCCTTTTTTATTCCTTTTTTTTTTTTTTTTTTTTGTTGCCCTGAACTTTTTTCTTTTTAATTTTGGTTCCTATTGCGCTAAACCTATTTATTTTTTATTATGGCCCTTTTTTTACCCTTTTTTTTTTTTTCAGCTCTAACTAACTAACTAATATCTTTTAAAGGAATTAAAAATGATAATAACTCCTTAAAAAGATAATAATAACGAGTGATTAAAACTTAACGCACAGATTACACTACATGTGCATGAAGTTCAACTAGTATATATAAAAGGAGCGCATGTTTAATTTTTAGAAGAAAGGAGACGAGTACATGAGTTAAAATTTTTACCTTTTATTCTCAAATAATAACTTTTTTAATCAAATAATTATACTAATAATAAAGTATTAATTAAGAATAAAGAATAAAAATCTTTTAACTCTTTTTAAGTAAGTTCAATTTGATGTATGTGTATATGTTCTTCCAGAATGACAAATGGATTTCGGTTTGGGCTGCCAATATGGAGGCAAGTCCAAATCAAGTGGGTATCTTGTTGCAAAGGCCCTATGCCCTTTTAGCAGGTCATGACAAAGCTCTTTTTACGGCGGCCACAGCGCCTGAGATAGGGATATTTCGAAGCACAGAGTCCAATTTCTTTGGATGTGCCTGTATATTACTAACTGAACATTCTTTAGAAAAAAAAAAAAAAAAAAAACTGAATATCAATGCATCCACCTCCTTTAATACCTCTCTGTAGATTGAGAGAAAAACATTATAATAAAAAATTAAATTTAAATTTTTATGAGAAAAAATATTTTAATAATATAATTTGAGTTGTGATTTGAATTGTGAAAAAAAAAAAATGTCTTATAACTAGAAAATAAAATTGCATAAAAAAAATATGGGAATTAAAGGCTTGAGAAGACAAGACATGCAGACACATGATGGGTCACTAGACAACGTACCTACAGTTTTTCTTTCCCCTCTTTGTCCCACAAATAATGCGTAGTGAATTCTGAAATTAATAGTGTGTTTAGAGTAGTATTTAAGAAGCATTATGTAGTTTTTTTAAGTATTTTATCCGGTACTGATTTAAGTTTAAATTTGAGTTTTATTATAATAAAAAAAATTTAAAAACAGTCACATCTAATTTTTTTATATAAAATTATATCTTAACTCTTAAAATTTAAAAGAGGAGATTGATAAATTTACATCTTAAATGTAAATGCATATTTACCTTATAAAAGTCTTATATCATAATTAATTAGTCGGGACTCTTGGAATATGATATAGCATATATTTTTCTCTTTCTTTTGGAACTTCTTTGGTAAGACAAAAATAAATAAATTTTACGGCAGTTAGATTTGTAGTAAAATTACATGCATATTTTTTAATTAGAAGAGAGTAAGCTTTTGTTTTAGTTCACTGGTTTAAATTTTATTGGTTTAAACTTTTTACTTTGAACAGAAAAATTCAAACTGTGTAGTTTAAATTATAGTTTGAATTAACGTTTAAATGTGTAATTAAAGTTTTAATTTGAACAGATAGTAAAATTTGATTTTGTATTTAGTAAGTTACAAATTAAAGAGAGTAACACTTTTTACTGTTTAAAAATAATTTGAACAGTTGAATTTAAATAAGAGTTAAACTCTAAATTAGCTCGTTAACTTAGTTCAAATAGTAAATATAATTTAAATTATATGTTTATTAAAGTCAGTTTAAATTATATTCACTATTTAAATTAAATTAAACTAAACTAAATTAATAAAATAAACTTGGGCTAAACAACTTGTATAGAAAATGATTCTTGGGTATACAATTGGATGAATCAGATTGAACATCTCCCAAGTCCCATCTCAAAAATTGACTTCGTGTGAATTTTTTTTTTTTTTTTTTTTGAAAAAGAAAAGTGAAAAAAGAAAGTACAGTGTTTGTACTTTGTACTTCAAACAAGAAAAGTAGAAATCATTGAGAAAGATACACCTCTGTACCACGTATAGACACTCTGTAGTACGGGGCCAGAACCTCCCATTCATTCATTACGTTTTAAAATTCAACTTTCAACAAGGAAACTAGTTTAGCTAATCCTAGCTCTCAATAATTTGAACTTTATATCGGTACGCGTTTAGGCACTAGCTTCTAGCTAGCTAGTAATGCCGCATGTTTTGTATGGGTACCATAAAAGTGCGAGGAGGGACGACCATTCATAGATACACGTTTGGCCTTCTAAAATTTTTTTTGCGGTCCCTTTTAATTTATTAATTTAAATTTTTAATTTAAACTAATATATAATTTTATGTAAAAAAATTTTATTATAATAAAATAATTAAATATGATTATTTTTTAAAATTTTTTATTGTAACAAAATTTAAATTTTAAATTCAAATCGGTAAAATAAACAGGACTTAAAAATTTTTAAGTTTGACATATCTTTTTTTTTTTTTATTTGTTAATTAACGTTGACACATCAATCATAATATTATATTAAAATATTTTTAGGATATTATTTTAAGGTTAATACTGCATTTACGCATGGAAAGATTATATTTTTATATTTAGTAAAATTGTGGATGAATTTTCACTTTCCAACATTACCAGTTTCATTTCAAACATTCAAAAGAAACAATTAATTTGGTACTACCACGGTATTAAAAACTTCAAAACCAGTTCAAAAAAAGAAAAAAAAAATTCACAACCAACTTCAAGCAACAGCGTCAAATTAAAGAAAATGCGGACCTCTTAGCTGGACATTCCCAATACGCCAATGGAAGCGTGGCCCACACAAAGATCAAATAATTGTACAATCAATAAAACAAAGGTTGTGAATATGATGGTTAAGAAAAATATTGTTAGCGGTATCCTATTACCTAATTTTTAAGTTAACACTAACTATAGAGAGTGTGTTCTCGTAATTTATTTTGCTGATTCGAGTTTAGAATTTGAGTTTTGTTACAGTAAAAAGATCTCACAAACAGTTACATCTAACTTTTTTACTACAGTAAAAAGCTCTCACATAAAATCACATCTCAACTCAAATTAAAAACTCGTATCATTGACATCACAATTGATCATGTTAATTTATTTTCCAAAATTATATAGCAATAGAAACACCAAAATTGAATGGTTGTAGGTATAGTCTGACTAATAATTCTACATTTAACTCTACTTTAAAATTTAGAGTTCAAATCCCCGCTCTTAAATAAACAAAAATAAAATAAAATAAAAAATAAAGAAAAAAAAATACAATGGGATAGCTAGATAGCGAAATAGGGATGCTCTTCAGAATATGACAAACTATCTAAATTCTAAGCGTATGTCATTTAATAACACAAGAAGAATGTGGTAGCCCTCTCAAGTTCAATGCACAATGTGACATATTCTAACCAAATGTGTACCACGTGTTCTAAAACTATAAGCTTATAACACACACGTTTGTCAAATTAAACTGACCAAATATGTTGCTTTTATTCTTTCAAAATATATGTATTGCATTCTAGAGATTGAGTTTTGAGAGAGCGGGGGAAAAAAAAAAAAAGACCATATTGATGGTTATATCATTCTATATATAAGAAGAGGGGATGTCTCTTTCTAACTTTGGTACTTCAACTCTTTGTTTGCTTGTTTTCATTTTTTTTATATATATTTATTTATTTTACTTGCTTGTTTTAAACCTTTTTTAAAAATTTTATTTTTCAGTTTTTTTTTCTTTTTTTCATTTTCTTTAATTGTATTTTAAATTTTTGTTCTTTTTTCTTCTTATTTTTTTAAGGTTTTTTTTTTTTTTTTTTTTTTATCTATATCTTGAGGTATGGAATTTTGTACTTCAACTATTTGCTTGCTAGCTTTCTTAAAAATATATATATATATATATATTTTTATTCTCTTTTTCTTATTATTTTTGTTTTTTTTTTTTTTTGCACTATTTATTTGTTTTTTCTCTTTTTCTTTTTTTTCAATTTTATTTTATGTTGATTATAAAATTCTTTTTCCTAAAATTTTCCCTTTAAAGAGTGTTTTATTTTGTTTTTGTTCTTTTTTAAATATTGTATCTATATTGTTTCTCATTATATATTATTTTTTGTTCTTCAACTTTTTAGCTGCATGCTTATATACAAATTGTTCAACCTTTTGCTTGGAAGTTTTTACTTTAGGACTTGTTATTTTTATTGTTTCTCATTAAAATATATTTATAATTAGTTCAATTCAAATTATAAGTTGAATTATTTGCATACTTATTTATATATTCTAATAGAGAAATAATTTCTTAAATTAAATATAATTATTTTGTAAAAAAAAAAAAAATTTAAAATGAAAGCTATAAATTGTAAAAGTACAAAAAAAAAAAAAAAAAAAAAAAAAAAAAGCTACAACGGGAAGAATAAGACGGCACCCGGCTATTTGGCGTACTTGAAGGCTGGAGCAAATAAAATAATATGAATTGAAAGAAAAAAAAATCCAAAAAGAAAAATAAAATGCCCTTCATAAGATCGACAGCCTGACTTTAGAGTCTAATAGATTAACCAATAGCAGTAAATGGTTAATTACTTGGTGCTAAATTTGCTTCAAACATAGCATTTTGTCAAAATTGTCAAAAATTATACTATTTTAGAGAATGATCTTTCCACTTAAATGTTAAAACTTAAACTTACATTGCAAATGCTCCTATATTTTGTGTTTCTATACATAATGTTATTTTAAATGTTTTAGTGCAATTGTTAAGATTTAGAACTTGTAAATTTTTACTTTTAAAATAATTTAAAAATAGTCATACCATATCGATTAAATGGCTCAAAACATCAACCAACTACTAATTTTATTCAGCAAAATAAAAAAAAGCAACCAAATAGTGAAATTAGAGGTCTAAAAAATGTTAAAATTAAATATATGTATAACATAATTACATATTCTAAATTTATCATAACATGTATTATAAAGTGATTGTACTTTTTTAATGTCAGAATTTGATATTGGCACATTAATTTATTAGAGATATTATCTCTAATACGATGCAAAACAAATATATTGCTATTAGTTGTTTTTGAACAACTAAATTAATTTGACGAATAATTAATGACGTGTAATTTTTGACGGCTCTTATACATCTATAGAACAAACCGCAAATACTGGAGTAAAATTTAAGGTAAATGATACTTATCTTACCCAGTTCTTGAAAAACAATATGTGAAAAGAAAGATTTTTTTAACGACACCCCTTAACTTTATGAATTTAGTAAATTTGTCCCTCAATTTTTAATCTTAGCAATTTACTTTTTAAACTTTAAAAATTCGTTCTAATATTGGTCAAAGAGAATTATTGTTCAAACCTTTTTGCCACAGTATTTAATAAGGATAATTTTGATCTTTTTACATCGTATTGATCCCTGTATGGATATCATGAGCATATATTTTTTTTTTTCAAATTGAGGATTAACCATTTTAGGAGAAAAATTAAGAGTTCTCCAATTTTTTTTTTTTTTTTTTTTAAAAAAATCACTTATGATATGTATGTATGGACCAATTTGATGATAAAAGACTAGAATTAGCCTCATTAAACATTCACATGTAAGAAACCGTCTAAATTTTTAAATGAATTTTAAAGTTTAAGGGGTGAATTGCCAAGATTAAAAACCAAGAATAAATATTTTAAGAGGAAAACACATTTCATAATTCCACAATAATAAATGAAAATTTTTAAAAAGCATTTTTGTATGGATATCTCATTAACTTTACGAGCTTGATAAATTAATTTCTCAACTTTTAATCTTGACAATTAACTTTCTAAATCTTAAAATTCATTACAATGTTGATCAATTTGAAAAGAAAGTAAAAAATACGACTTTTTCCAAGTGAACATTTAATGAGATTAATTTGATTTTTTACATCCAATTGATCCATATAAAAAATGTTTTGAAATTAGAGAACCCTAAACTTTTTCTCTCAGAACGGTTAATCCCCAACTTCAAAAAAAAATTTCACTCATAATGTCCGCATAACCTCATTAAATATTCACGTAAAAAAATTCCATATGAACGTTCAATTTTATTTTTAATTCGACCAATATTATAACAGTTTCAAAGTTTAAGAGTAAATAATTAAAATTAAAAGTTTATAAATTAATTTACCGTAGAATTAAAGAGGTTTTCGTTTTTTTTTTTTTTTTTTTTTTTTTTAAGTAGACCTGATCAGATTCACTGTTAACTGACACTGACAAGATCCCAAAAAATCGGTTAGCCACCTGCATGGCTGCACCTACCGTAGTAACTTAACAAACTCCTGGTACTCCACATTGAAATATCAGTGCCTATTATTTTCAGGGAAAAAAAAAAAAAGAATCGCACATAAAATCCCATAATTTACATATGTTTTTTTCTTCAACATTATCAGTAGGCAAATCAGAAAACCAAAACTGCGTTTTTACTTCCTTTTTATCTGTGTATAACTTTTAGATCGCCAATTTGGCCCTTTTTAAACCATTTTTAAGAGATATTTAGTTTCTGAATTAAAATTATGTGATTAAAATTATTTTTAATTTATGTATATTTTTTATAAAAAAATATTATAATAAATCATAAATTATAATTTAAATTAGAAAATAAATTTAAGTACTAAACAATGATTTGCACCCGTGACCCACCTTTACCATTTTTTTTTTCTAAAATTAGCGACTTTCTTTCCAAGAGCTGGACTGGACTGATTAGATTTATTACTCCTGGATCCAAGTTAGACAACCCAAAAACGTCTATACTTGGGGAATATTTATATATATATATATATATATATGTTCATATATACATATATAACATAAGAAACGAAATTTGTTTTGGTAGAAAAAAAGTAATGAAGTTGCTTGATTGAGAATTCTAACTTTGAGAGCTAAGATTAAGCATATAATATAATACATAAATATATTCAAAATTCTCTCTTTTTGTACCAAATTCCATGTATTATATACACAACTGAGAAAGCGAGCCATACCCAAAAAAAAAAAAAGAAAAAAGAACCCCGTTTCTAACTACCAACCTCAAACGAACTGTACTCACTGTAGAAATCGGCAACCCCAGACGCGGCCCAGAGCCGTTGATTGAACTCGTCCTTCATCTCATCAGGGACAAATGGCGTTCTACAAAGCGGACACGTTTTCTGATCGTGATCCATCCAACGGTCCAAACAAGCCCGGTGGAAAATGTGTCTGCAGTTCGTCAACCACCTGATCTCCTCCTCGCCGTCGAACTCATAAAGGCAAACCGCGCAGCTCTCCGGCGAGTTCCCGGCACCGGCGACGGAGTCAAGATCGCTGAACTTGATCACCGGAAGGAGTTCGCGGATCAGGAGAGCCGACACCGGCGGATTCTCCGGCGATTGCGCCGGCGGCGAAGACGATTGGGGCCATACGACGTCGGTTTCGAGGAAATCGGAGAGGCCTAGGAAGTGGAAGAGAGAGAAAATGAGGTTCCGGATGAAGCCGAGGAGAGAGAGAGTGTGAAGGAAGAGGTTTGGGAAGAAGACCTCTGTGTATCCGACTGGAAATCCCATGGGATGAAATTTTCAGTTTCTAGAGAGAGAAACAGAAGAAGAAGGAAGAGAGAGAGAGAGAGAGAGAGAGAGAGAGAGAGAGAGTCGTTTGTGTTTCGAGAAAGAAGAGGGGAAAAAGCTTATATAGAGGAGACGAAAATGGGAATCTCTGGAGAGAGAAACAGTGAAAGAAGAAGCTTATGGAGGTGGGAGGTTCTGTTTCAAATATGGAGGCCCGAAAGATAAATAAATCAAAAAATAGGCACTCAAAATAAAATACACAAAAACGGTGATAAAGTCTCTTACTGTGAGCTATAGTCTTATGACCGTGCATTAGGAGGAGAAATTTGCGGGTGGGTCACAGTGAAACCTGCAATTAAGTTGATTTTTATTGTCCGAGGTAGGGGTCACCATGGGCGTTTTGGGAAATTACTGTTTTGGGGAAAGGCTGCGCACCTTTTTTTTTTTTTTTTTGGTGAAATACAGAGTGCGGGTTACTCTATAAGTGCGTGTATGATTAGCAAATAGCCACCCAATACATACTCACACAATACAAGCTACAAAACAAAACTACACACGTGTCACGTGCTCTAATGGGAAGGGGCTTAGAAGTGGGTGCCTAATCATCATCTACTCATTTTTTTAGTGATCTACTTTGTTAATTAATCTACAAACATTCTATATATGGAAAAAGTTATTCTCGTTCCTTTCATAATTAAAATCATTACAGTATATTTTATATAAATTTAAATTTAATTTTTTTTTATATACACAATTTAAATTATTATTAGAGTTGTGTAAACAAATATACCATTAATTCTTAATTATATAATTTCTATTATAAATTTATGATGACGGTTGAAAATAAGAAATTATTAGTAAGGGAAAGCTTTCTTTCTACTTAGACTTAATTTTGTATCTCTACGTCTTGTCCACTACTTCCTTTGGAGGCACTACCTAACTTTAACTTTTTTAGGTTTTAAACTTTTAATTGAATTAATAGTTCTTTTGTCTTTAATGAAATATTTTTATGGTTCTTATGTAATGTTGACAGTGAAATTTCATTAACAAGATTACGTTGGATTACCACTTGATGGCTTGTTGGGTTACCGGCCGAAACTAGTTATATTCTCATATTTATGCTGTTTGTTTTCAAGGCATATTACATCCACTCGTTCTTGTATTTTTCATTTTGTGTTTTGAAGATTACAAAAGCCCTCCCTTTCTCTCTGGGACTTTGCCCCATTTATACCCTGCTATTACATATGGGTACGTTTGGGGCGGACCGCCACAGGGAGTCTTCTGATGGTTTCTCTCAAGTAGCATATTATCCTACCTGCCTAGACCGTAGCCTCTCAGCACCTTTTGGACTATTCACTTACCAACTTTGTCCACTATTGCGGCTCTGCGGATCCTCTATGATTTCCATTGGTCCATTCTAGGCGGTTTATGGGTAGGTAATCATTTCCTATGCTACTGACATTCTCCAAACCCAAAAATAGCCTAGGGATTTCCCCATTGTTACCTCAGAGATCTTTCTTAGGACGTGGACCCATACTCATGTGTTTTGCCCTCTGCACCTATGCTATACATCACGAGGCCCGGCCTCTGTCCCGGTCGACCCCCTCACGATACCGCTTCTGTTGTGAACAAATCATGCAGGTCTTGACTGTATGTAGGGTTAAAGGTTCCATGAATCGTCCCATACAATCGGGCTTTTCACCAAATGCCGTAGGGAGAAATGAGCTTTAAGCACCGACAGCTACCTGACGTGGTGGGTTTTGGGCCACATGGAGCATGGTCGTCATCCGAGGTGTCAACGCATATTTTTCCACACAACAATTGCCCCCTAGGTCAAGGCTTTTTTTGGATTGCTCGAGCTAGGCTGGGATTTGCTCTGGCCTTTCTATTTGCTTTGGGTGTGGGAGCCTAACTCCGAATCTCCCTTGTAATGATGGTTCTGTGCTTCATAACTCTTTAAAAGTGCAACCGTCGCGTTAGCTTGATCGCCATGCTGACGTGGGCTTTTATTTAAACAGACAAATTTAGGGTCGTTGGATCGTCTCTCTTCGGCTTCCCGCCTTATCCCCAACCATTGGATTGAGTCCCTTCATTTTTCCTTTAAGTCAGTAAGCTTTTTCTTTAGGGTATACTTAAGGATTTTGTTGATGGCTTCAACTTGTCCATTGGACTGCGAATATATCGGTGCTGAGAAGACTTTTTGAATGCCCAAATCGTCGTAAAATTTGTGTGTCGAGGCATTGTCAAACTGTTTACCGTTGTCGGATACGATTGAATGTGGAACCCCAAATCTACATACAATGTTGTTCCAAATGAAGTTTGTGCAGATAACCTCTATGGTCAAAGTAAGAGCTTTTACCTTGACCCATTTAGTGTAATAGTCCACGGCGATGGTAAACTTAAAACCTCCTAGTGTGAGGTGCAGAGGTCCGATCAGGTCGACCCCCCATTTGGCAAAAAGACATGGGCTAAGAGTAGAAGTTAGGTTTTCTGAGGGCGCTCTAGGAATCGTGGCATATCGTTGGCACTTATTGCAATGTCGAGCGTATTGATACACGTCTTTTTAAGCGTAGGCCAATAGTACCCCTGCCTTAAAATCTTTAGAGCTAAAGATTGTCTCCTAGTATAATTACTACACACTCCTTCATGATTACTAAAGATTGTCATCTAGGCACCGTTGTAAGGGCGTTGAGAAGCCTGGTCTCTAAAGATGGCCATCATATAGTAAGTACTTGCCAGCCCTATATTTGACCCTCCTGGCCTCATCCTTGTCATTGGGTAGCTTCGCATCCATCAAGTATTGAATGGGTGGTGTTATCCAGTTTTCATTGCTGGGTCATCAAAACATCTACTTTCTAATCAATTGATGGTCATTCCAGCTCTTCGATGGGGACGACCCCTAGCATATCCGAATCCTTTGAGGACGCTAGCTTGGCTAAGACATCGACATTTGTATTTTTGGCTCTTGGTACCTGTATTATCTCATAGTTTTTGAACTTAATGTACTCTTCCTTTACCTTTTCTCAAGTATGCCCTCATCCTTTTCGCTGCGTGCCTGATACTCTTCCTTTACTTGTTCGACCACTAGTTAAGAGTTACTAAAAATGCCAAGGCTTTCAATCTTCAAGTGACTTGCCAACTGCAATCTTACAATCAGCGCCTAGTGTTCCGCTTCATTGTTCGATGCCTTGAATTTGAACCGTACCGCTAAGGTGATTTTGTGGCCCTCTGGACTTATCAGCATGACACCCGCTCATGATCTAGTTTCATTTGCTACTCCATCTATGTAAAACTAAATATTGAATTAAAAGGGCATATTTTTCATTTTTATATTTTTTTCTACCTTCTTCTTTTATTTCCTTTTTACACATTTTACACCGAAAACAGACAAGAATAAGTTTTACATCTCATGAGAATAAAATAGAATGAAATATGCGTTTAATAATAAGATTATACATGGTAAATTTAAGGATAATGAAATACTTAGTAGATTTACAGTAGATAATTAAAGTAAATAGAATATTTTAAAACTATTTAGAGTAAATAGTAGTAAATTTTACGTGGCAAAATTTTTTTCATGTAAATCTAGTCTTAAAATGAAAATTTACCAGGTAAAAAGTTTTTTACCGCATAAATCAAGTCATAAATAAAAAATTACGAGGTAAAAATTTTTTACTATTAATTATTTTAAATGTTCTAAAATATGTTATTTACTTAATTAATTTTAAAAATATGCTATTTATTATAATTTTTGGAGATTTTATTTGTATTTGGGAATTGCTTCCTAGGCCTACTAAAGGCTTAACTAAGATGTCAATATAATGAAAACTGAAATTATATGGCTATATGTAACATGTAGAAATTGAAGTCAAACATGGAATATTATATTATTTTATACCCATTTTATTTATGATATCTATGATAAATGAACAATACTTTGTTACATATTTTTAAACTTATTGTTATTTATAAATATTTTCTTATTTCACCTCAATTTTTACATGGTACAAATATAAAACAAGGAGGATTGTAATCTTTACCAAAAACATATTCTACAAATTTTTATGATGATTATTGCCATCAGAGCTTTCTTTTTCCTTTTAATTTGGATTGTATATATATATTATGTGTAATGGAACCTTTTATTGTAGTCCTGATATAAGTTGAAAAGCTCAATTTAAAAGAACTATCATTTCTAATATTTTGAGCTAGGCTCTAGCAAATCACAACTGGACAGACCCGTGGCACAGCAAAAAAGCATGAAGCCCCACTAATCATTTCGTGAGGAAACCAAGGAAAACCTCCCACAATACACACACTTATATAGACGTACGCATATATATATATATATATATATATATATATATATATCGCGCACACCAGCATATTTTGCTAGAAATGATTGCTAATTAGGGTTTGATACTAGTTGGGGGGAAGTTTTCTATCTAATTAATTGCTAATCACCCCCAATTAACTTTTTAGTTTGATGTATAACTATTCTAATTAAATATTAAGTTTGAGCTTTATGACCTAATGTCAGAAACTGTGAGTGACTGGACGATATTGGCAAAGTTTCTATGCATTAAATTAAGTTATCTGCAGATTTAGACCCTTTTTTAAATTATATGGTGGCCCAAAGTATCCAAGATATATTTTGTCTTGTCTCTATTGGCCAAAAAATTGATTTGAAAATTAAAGTAATAATTTGCTCAGAAAAAAAGGATTAAAGATGCATGCATTAGTGATTTTTTTTTAAAGGAATTAATGATTATTTTACTCGTGAATTTGTCAATGAATTGAAGATCTCTTTAGTCGCATCGAGTGATATATATACAAATATTATCTCTAGATAAGACTGAAACAATATTTGTATATTTTTTATTTAAAATATGTATATTTTTTTTTTTTAATATATATATAATTCTACATTTTTAAAATATATATATAAATACTGCTCAAATTCAGTACCTTGGCGTGTGTGTGTGTCTATATATATATATATATATATATATATATATATATATATATATATAATATAGGGAAAGAAGAAAAAAAAAATGAAAGTGATAGGGATGAGAAAAAGTATTAGCTACTAACTACTAGCTAATCCAACAAAAATGGTTTCTTATTTATATATAGCTTTTTTGGCTAATTATTTACCTAACTAATTATCTAATGTTTCCATTAATGTCACATTTTGGAAAAAAGATATTATATGGTCACATTTTGAAAAATAAAGAATTTATATGATTATTACAATGAAAGTAAATGAATAAAAGAATAGTTCATAACTTTCAGCTTTTAATCATTTCAATTCATTTTTTTCTTTTTTCTTTTTTAATTAGATCTGCATCAACAGTGCATCGTTCCAATCCGATCTTAGGGAACATTTCCTCTATTAATATAGTTATCCATCTGATATCTTACTGACATTCTTTTCATGTCTTTCTTCATCATTTAATATTTTATTTACTGATTAATTGGCAATATCATTTACAAATTATTTAGCCATGACTTTTCACCTCAATTGTGTTGATCACGAAAATCTTTATACTCTTCCTTAAAAAAAAAAAAAAAAAATGAAAATCTTTACATTCTAGTAAATATTCATGTATATTCTATTAGTTACATAACTTGCATTATTTTCGCCTTGAAATTCAGATCTTGTTTGTTAATTATTATTTTTTTCTTCCCTAGCCTTTCCTTTTAATTTTCTTAATTCCACAAATTAAAGACCAAACTTACGAGATAATGATTCTACAGTACTATAGTTAAAACTAATAATTAAGAGTCCGTTTAATTCGCTGATTCAAATTTTTAATTCGAGTTGAGATGTGACTTTATGTGTGAGCTTTTTACTATAATAAAAAAGTTAGATATGACTGTTTGTAAGAGTTTTTTACTGTAACAAAATTCAAATTATAAACTCGAATAAACGAAATGAATGGGGCCTAAATACGTCGATTTCACTAAATTTACAAACAGTACTAAAGGACAACCCAGCAGCATTTGGCTGTTGTTTCCTGCTTTGTCTAGAGTTCTGGTTTAGAAAGTGACGAAAAGACCTAGAATACAAGTTGTTGTTTTTTTTTTTTTTTTTTTTTTTTTTTTTTTTTTTTTGGCTGAAGAGAATAAAAGATTATTCATTCTTTTAAAATAGTATATATATATATATATATTACTAATTAATTATATGATTTGTCTTTAAACTATATAAATTTACACTTTAGCTCATTAACGTTAAAATTATAATAAAAAAGTGCGGTCCTGTCACTTTCAAAAGAAAACACCCTTAACATCAAGAGGACACAGTTGTAAACTGTTTGACTGGAAATTACACCCATTAGGGACTAAAAGTTAAAATTCTCGAAACAAAAGCGTCTCGTTTATTTCACCGATTCGAGTTTAGAATTTAAGTTTTGCTACAGTAAAAAACTCTCAGAAAGAGTCACATTTAACTTTTTTGTTATATAAAAAACTCTCATATAAAATCATATCTCAATTCGAATTAAAAATTAGAATTAAAAACTCAAATTAATGAACTAAACGAGTGTTTAGAAATTAATTTATGAAATCTTTGTCTAAAAGAGAAAAGACAAGAAATCATATTGGGAACTTACTATAGAACTTTTTGAAAGTTTAGGAACCATTTTACCATACAAACAAAATTTAAGAACTTTTTGGAAGAAAAATAACATGATCTAAGAACTAAAACTCAATTTCAGGAAGCACGCCCGTGTAGTAATTATTGAGTGATTATATTGTCAAACGGAAAGGAAATAATAAGAGAAATAGAGAATAAAACATAAATGATACCAAACACGCTCTTTGTTTTAAGAGTATGTTTACGTATTAACACAGAAATTAGAATAGAAAAAAAAAAAAAAAAAAGGATACTCCTCTCATTCTCTTTTCAATGATGTTATGTGAAGATACTATGTTCTTCTATTCTGTTTTCCGTTTTCAATAATGTTATAGTGATCATACTCCAAAATAATGGCAAACAACCACAATGACAGTAGTCTAATGGTGTTGTGTTTACTCTCAAATCGCTTGATGAAAAGTCAAAATATCACGGCATTGAGTCCTATAGAAAACATTTGGTATCATTATTGTTGAGAAAAATGCGTGTTGTCCCAATAGAAAGTAGATGAAAATCTAAAGTGATTTATATACACAGAAAAATCTTAGACTCAATAGATTAATTTTTTAAATCAAGTTAGGCTCATGAAGTGTGTTGAGCTAATTTTGCATATGAAACAAGTGGTATCAAAATTGATCGTTTGTATGAGCTAAGCGATCACATTCAATTGGTGTTCCTGCAGTTGGTGCTATTGCAGGTGGGATGGTGGAGCATTTGATGGACTCGCATCTTTTTGACTCTCTTTTCCATGCTTGAATTGGCTCCCGTTTGGAGTGTGATATTTGGATGTGCCGGTTACAAGAAATTTTGATTCAAAAGGAAGCTTAATAAACACACAAATGAGGGAGAAATTATTGAAAAAAGTGTATTTGTGTTGTCTTGGAGTCTCCCAAACAATAATGAATTTAGTTTGCATACCAACTTTTAGTATGACGTGCTTTGATAGTTATAGCTTATTGTAAATATTTCTTAACGTGTGAGGGTCTATTTTGTCACGTCCACAAAACATAGTTACGACTAATCACTACTCTCTAAACTTTTGTTAAATAAAATAGAATAGAAAAGGCTTAAGGACCAAGAAAAAGATAATCCAAAAGAAAATAAGCGAGAGGTGGTGGGACACGCCCACTTCTGGAATTTGCATTTCTTTGACAAGGAATGAGGGAATTATACAAGGACAAGCACAGGCACAATCCAGAGAGGTTTTGGTCCATGTTGGTGACCAATAATATTTTGCAAGAGCCAAGGCATACGACAAATTCAGTCGGTGGTGCGAACCCTGGCCAACCAACACCGCATCATGGCTCGGATGGCTGACTCATGACTCATGAAACATGGTGCTCAAACCACAATGTGGCGCTTATATAAGGGCTCATATCAGTGTAAAAAAAAGAAATAAATAAAAGAGAAGAAGAAAATATTGAGAGAGTTTTGATGGCAACTTCAAAGCTTAACCCAAGTCTGCCTACTAAGGCCAAGACACTGATGGCCCTCAAAAGTGCCCTTGATCACTGTCACCCTCCCCCAAAGTAACAAAAACTTATGGATGTGCAACATGTGGTCGATTGGTCATGTTCAACGTAATAATAGAAAAAGGAAAAAAAATGAAAAAGAAAAGAGGAAAGAAAAAGTGGGGGCAATAAGGGGAGAATTATATCTCTTAGCTATGTGTATTTTTCTGTTATTTGTTTCGTATGGTGATGGAAAGAGAAAGAGCAAAGCAAAAGTGGGGGCAAAGAACATCAATTATCTTAGCTATTTGTGCTTTTGTGTTATTATTTTTGTATGGCCGTGGAAAAATGGATTTTTGTTTATCACGTGTCTCTGTAGTATCCATATATATGTTGAGTGTGCTTCTCATTATTAGGATGGTGTTGGTGATAAATCATCGTCCACTTAACAAGTAGACATTAGGTTCCACATTCTAATGTGGATGTAGGGATGAATTACAAACATCCTCGAGCATTTTTTTTTTTTTTTTTTAATCTTGACAAGTATCCATTAAAAGTATATAGATCAAGATTTTTATTTTTATTTTCGATTTAAAGTCAAATAATTACACTAACAAAATATATTTATTAAGAGTAAGAAATAAATGTCTAGACTCATACACTCTCAAAAATAAATTCTTAATTTTTTTTATTTTCTTTTATAAATCAATCTTGTAATAACACTATAATAGAAGCAAGTTTCAAGCCGCACATTGTATTTTTTTTTTTTTTTTGAAAAAAAAAAAATACAATGTGCGGCTTAAAACTCATGCTTACTCAGAAAATGAAACCATCAAGACTCAAATCTTTTTAAACATACACAAAAAAAAAAAAAAAAAAAAAAAAAAAAACAATGTGCGGCTTAAAACTCATTCTTACTCAGAAAATGAAACCATCAAGACTCAAATCTTTTTAAACATACACACACTCACACACCCTATAACAAAAAGAATAGATGGGTTTAAAATAAAATGACGTGGCAATATGCAACTATTTTCAATTTGAAAAGAAAAAAAGAAAAAAAAAATAATGGAGATCTAATCAAGATGATTGTTAAAAGAATCCCTACTTCGCACTTTACTTTTTAGGTTAAGTAGATAATTAATTTAAAGCCTATATATAGCATTTGGTAGGCTGGTTAGGTTGCTAATTTTGTACTAAGGCTATTAGTGCTATTTATTGACACTTGTAGAGGCAAAACGAAACTGTGAAATATGACAATTGAATCCCACACGTGTTAAGAGTTATGTGGCACTATACCATCAATTATGATTATATTACAATTAATAATTTATAATATTTTTCTTATTGCACAGACGAATAAAAATCACAAATGTCTCACGAACAAATTCAAAATAAAAAGGTACTAATAATAATAATATACCAGATTCTATTTGAACTCAAAAAATAAGCGTGTTTGGACGAGAGCAATACTAAAATAAATGTGATTTCTCGAAAAATCCTCACGTTATACCTCTTTTTTCAGAGCGCAAAAAAAAGAGAGGTGGTGTTGGGTAATTTTCAGTGGTACTTAGGTGATTTGAGGAAGGAATGATTATCTCTCATGTCAGTTGAATTATATGCACAAGAGAAACCAATGCTTTGAGGCTTGAGCTATAGATTGTCAATTAAAGGGGCCCAAATACCATACCGAAATGTTTGATCAATGTCTCCTTCTTTCACTCCCTTTCAAGCATTGCATATACCCACAGGCTTTCAACATAACCTTATCTTCTACGTGTTGTGGGCTTCTATTTTTTTGACCCTTGATTTGGATTTTCTAACCGATTGTTTCTGGTGGTCCTCTCCAACTCCTTGGTCTTGTCTTAAACTCCTTTTTTATTTTTATTTTTTTTTTCTCTTTCGAGTGTGTTTTCGTGTGATTATGATTTGACCAGTTTATGTGTTACATCCATTAAAAACAATTATTATTTATGGGGTTTTTTTTTTTTTTTTTTTCCTGAAAAAAAAGGTTAAGTTCATTGTCTCTCATGGTGAGGATATATCACAAATGGTCCTTTCCGCTTGGTGATCATTACATGCATTTTGGCACGTACCACCCGTGTCTGCACAATACATAATGTTTGGTTTAAAAAAAAAAAATCTTTTACTCTTGATGGTTGAAAGGCAATATTTTCTTGAATATCTTTGCTTAATTTAAAAGATTATCCAGTATAATACTCATCGGATCTCCAAAACTTGTAAAACGTGATTTCAACAACATTACAAACGAAGAAACAAAAGCAAATAGTCGACAAGAAAAAGCAACGACAGAAGAATTTAACAAAAGTGTTATTCATTTATTTAGGAAAAAAAATGAAGAAAAAATAGAGATCACAATAGCTATTTGATCATCAATTTTGACAATATAGGTCTTGATGAAGATGATAACTGTGAGTCTCGATATCTGTTTGTCTATGATAATCTTGGTAGCATAGCTTCATATATCTTGAATTATGTCAAAAACTTTATGGTATTCAATACATATCTATATATTCCCATATATAAATACATATATATATATATTTAATAGATACGTTTTTACCGGTAATTACTCATCAAATATAAAAATTAAATTATGTTACCATAAATATTTTTAGTCGACTACCCAATTTATTATAACTATCGATTCAATATCTTAAGTTAAAATAATTAATAGGTAAATTTAGAGTAATAGGTAAATTTAAACTAACCATTAAAACTATATATATATATATATATATATATATGTTGACCCAACTGTTGTAATTATAGTGCCCTGAACTTCAAAACTCTTGCAAGTTTTCCCTTTGTTAAATTATTGATCGGAAATGAAGGGGATTTTTTGTTTTTTTTTTTTTTTTTAGGAGTTTGAGTGCTTATTTTACTCTCCAATTCTTTTATTTTTAAAGCAAAGCTAAAAATTGATTCCTCTTACTCGAAGGGGAAAAAAAAAAAGTACGAAAAAGAAAAAAAAAAAAAAAAAAAAAAAAAAACCCGCTCTACCTACGGCGAAGGCAATGCAATAAATCAAGAAATTTTGACATGGGTGAATGATTGTCATAGGGGATTAACATTCCTAATCACGGTTAGCATTTTTATCTATTAATCATAATCTTGATATATATAAATGGTTTTCGTTAATTTCTTCTTAGACGTTGAAAACTTCAAGAAAACATTTTCCTTTTGCAATTACTGCTGGCCATCATTAATAAATACTCAAAGTTCTTTAGGTCAAATAAAGGAGAGAGTTGGGTGTAGTAGAAAAACCGACAACTTCTAATGCGTAGTTACACTTTCGTGTGACTCCATGAGTAGGAATTAAGAAATAAGTATTTTAATAAGGGTTTATTTTTTTAGAGTGTATTTTGAGTGTAGTTTTTGAGTTGAATTTGAGTTATAATTTGAGTTAAAATTGTAACTTGAATAAAGTTGAGTAAAGTTGAATAAAATTAAAACTTAAAAAAACATGAACTTAGATAAAGTTGAAACTTGAGTTGTCTTTTTTTGAGTTTTTTAAACAAAAAAAAAAAAAAACAATTCTTAGGACCCGTTTAGTTCGCTAATTTGAGTTTTTAATTTGAGTTGAGATGTGATTTTATGTGAGAGCTTTTTATTTAGTAAAAAAATTAGATGTGATTATTTATGAGAGCTTTTTACTGTAACAAAACTCAAATTCTAAACTTGAATCAACGAAATGAACGAGAACGACACTCAAAGTAATATGTGTCAACTCCATCTGGTTTTAATTTGAACTTATTATTAACTCATTTCAGTCCTATTATTTTCTATGAAGCAGTGGTAGGGACCAACAGTCCGAGTAGAGTGCATCCGAATCCTTCATATCATTCCTCCACTCAGGAAAGCCCAAGCTTGTTTGACAGATGTGGGCTCAAATAGTAGGTGTATCAAGGAAATCTTTGGGTTTGAAAGTGCCAACCCTTGGACCTAGTGGACATGACATTAGTGTAGGTGTAAAACCCTTCTCCGCTGAATTGTCATTTTTAGCTCAGAGGATGTTTAATAGAGAAATTTGTTATCTAATTTAAATTATAATTTGTAATTTGTTATAATATTTTTTTCATAAAAAATACATGTAAATTAAAAATTATTCGAATCACATAATTTAAATCCTCAAACTAAACGTTTTCTTAATGTCTGAGTTTTGTCTCTAGAGATTATTCTCTTCTCGTTGGGAATTCTTCGGGCCCGTTTAGTTCGCTGATTCGAGTTTTTAATTCGAGTTGAGATTTGATTTTATGTGAGAGTTTTTTACTGTAGTAAAAAAGTTAGATGTGATTGTTTGTGAGAGCTTTTTACTGTAGCAAAACTCGAATTCTAAACTCAAATAAGCGAAATGAACGGGGCTCAAGGACAACGAAAAAGGTTCACCAAGAAGGAGTTAAATTTCAAATTTTACTGTCCTTTTTTTTTTTTCCCCAGTCTCATATGATTAAGCAGTTTTTTAAGCTATGTCCTTAAATATTTTTGGCAGCCATGCCTTTGTCGTTTAGGGAAGTAGCATTGCAAATGCAACTATGCCGCTTGAGAAGAAGTTACAACCTGTAATGCCCGCCATTTTTTTTAAGCGGATAAACGAGGAATTTAACGATTTAGCATGACGATAATCTTGTTTTATGAGATTTAAGATAAGTAACTAACGTTTTTACGTAGTATTATTGTAGGTGACGGTCACGTGGGATCAATGTGTTCAAAATGTTCATGTCAAATTTATATGTTGAAGTAGAATTTAATTTATGTTTGGTACATTTTGTGATACAATTATGACATGTTATATTATTTAAATTATGTCATTTTATACTTTTTACATGAAGTTAGGTGTCGAAATAAAATTAGTACTAAATTTTATGATTTTATATTTATAATAACCTTTAGTTTTTCATTTATTCAACTAATATTTGATTATAATAATTTAATTAATTGGTCCATATATCTATCTATTTCTATATATATATATATATATATAAATATAATAGTTTTTATGTTTATTATATTATGTAATTTATATATTATATATATTAAAGTGATTTCGCCATGAAGCCGTAACAAAATATATATATATATTAAAAGTGTTCTCATAATCTGCATTCAGGTTGGTTTTAAAAATGATTTTTTATACGGAAATATGTATTTAGTGGATTGTATAAAATAAAAATTTGATAAATCTTTGAAATATTCTATACAATAATTTATGAACAAATAAATTAATCAAATTAATTTATTAATAAATTGTCAAGAAAGTCCAAGCGAATTGGGAAAGGTCCGCTCACAGAAAATGTTGGGGAACTATATTTGAGGTATGTGTTTTACTTTATATTTTGATGCTTTGCGTTTGGAATAGCCGTATGTGTTTTACTTTATATTTTGATGCTTTGCGTTTGGAATAGCCTGGTATACTCACTGATTCCCCCCTCTGTCGAAAGGTCCCACCTCCCGAAAGTGGATTATTGCCCCTTGGATTAACCAAATGCAATTTTTTTACATTTTTTAATTAAAGTGATTTGAGTGATGATTTTAAGTTGAATTTAAATTATAATTTGAGTTGAAGTATCTTGAGTTTGTATTTAGATGTGCACATTTGAGTTATGATTTAAATTGAGAATCTTTTTAAGTTTGTGTTTGAATGATTCAAAACTTAAATTTGTATTTATATAATTTTAATAAAAATTTAATAGTGATGAAAAATTTTAATAGGGTGTATGGATGAGATTTTATTCATTTTTTTGTTGTGAATGCATAAAAAAAAAATCATCATAATCAGAATTAAAATGAAGAAGTTATAACATTTTTAAGTATAAAAAATACTGTTCATTAATTTGAGTTCGAGTTTATGAACTTGAGTTAAAGGAGAAACTTGAACTTAAGTTTAAACTCGAGTTTAAATTTAAATTTTACAAAAAAACATAAACTTAAATAAAATTGTAACTCGAGTTCAAATTTTTTCTGAGTTTTATTAAAAAAAACAACCCCGTATGCCTCTGGAGAAGAAGTTAACCACCGGTAAAAATTTTGAAATCCTTAGAACTTTTTTTTTTTGGTTTATGTGTTAAATAGAACATTGATAGGAGGAGGGTTGAAACCCAGTTTTCATTCACCAAATGTCCATAGCTGCATACAGCCTACGTAGGAGGGATTGTTAACCTAGAGGAACTCATCCAAAATGGCAAGCTATACTCTAGGATCAATTAAACAAACAACAACCCACGTTCAGCAATAAACGACAAACTATTTAGACTAGACCAACGACACAACGCTTGGCTTATTACAAGGAAACATAACATAAAGACTCATAATAATAATACCACCAAGTGTTAAACAGAGGTAGCTTCTCCTGCATCACTTAAACTTAGAACCTTGTTGATTGACCTGATTAGTTTTTGCCGATGATTGTTTGGCAGCTTCTAAGACTAGTAGCTATGCTGCACAAGCTGAGTCATCAAGGAAGTCCCAAGGGGTTGGGAAAGGCCCGCTCACTGAGTATGCAGAAGAAAATGGCGTGTTGGAATTCATTTTAAAATAATTTTATTTTTTATATGAAAATAAAAATGAAAAAGTTTTCAATCTTAGATAGAAATTATTTTTAAAAATGCGTTTGGTAGTTTTATCAAGAGATTATTTTCAGTATGAAAAATTCCATTAATGTTTCTCTCTCTGCTCGAGAGAGGAGAAAATAAAAATAAAAAATAAAAAATGATTTTCATTCATCTCTCATTTTATACTAAACCAAAAAATTATTTTTATTTCTGTTTTTTATCTTTATTGCGTCAAACGTCATTTTAAAAACGTTTTTATTTTTTATTTCTCAAAAAACATAAAAAACAAAAACGGAATCAATTATAAACATGATCAAAGTCTTCGAGGTATGTGTTTTTTTTATATATTTTTATGTTTTGTGTTTGGAATAGCATGTGTATACTCACTAATTCCTCCCTCCCATCTCCTTCAAAAAGTCCATGTACGGGAGCCGGAGTTGGAGCCTGTTGCCCTAGTGGCATTTATTTACAACAAGGTTGTATATGCTTCGCATTGGTTTGGAGCCCGACAATAAGCACCTTGTTGCACCAACCTCACCTATCCTTGCCTCACCCTATCGACCTGAGCCTAGCCCTCGATTTACCCTCATGCTGACAACATTGCTATAGATGAGTACGAGCGAGAAACTTACACCACACAGATTGGGAAAATGCTTAAAGGCACAACCGATTTAAGCACTATCACCGTTATTAATAAAATGTGAGCTCTATCTATAAATTTCATATTATGAGATTTATTTTTTATTAATAGATGATGTTTAACACAATTAGTACTTAATAATAATGCTTGTAGCTTCATATCTTATTTATTTATTTTATATCGAGTTTTCATAAATAAATTTGGCAATAAATTAAAAAATATAAAAGGATACAGAATACTTTTTGTCATGTTTCAACAAATATTCTCAAAGCATTAGAAATATATTCTTAAATATGTCAAGTACAATTCTAAAATTATTTAAAACATGAGATACCTTTTCAATAGTTGTAAAACGAAAAAAAAAGGATCTCTTTTGCTATATAATGAGTGCGTTTAGAACTCGTTTTAAAATGATTTTATTTTCTGTATGAAAATAGAAATGAAAACGTCTTTAATCTCAGACAGAAATTATTTTTGAAAATGCATTTGATAGTTTTATTTTGAGATTATTTTCGATATAAGAAAAAACAAAAATGTTGTTTGATAATTCATTTATATTGATCCTAAAACTTTTCTTATTAAATCTTTCTTTGTTTCCCATGGGAACCTTGTGGTGATATATTCCTAATTTCCACTTCTTTCTCTCTCTACAGAATGTTCTTTGACCAAAAAAAAAAAAAAAAACCCCCTATGAACTCTTCTCCTTTAATGAATTTCTTCAAGTCCATCTTCACCGACAAATCCTTGGAGCCCTCCGACTCCGGTGAGCCCCAAAACGACGACGCTTCCGCCTACCGCAAGAATCTCGAGGAGTTTGGTTCCGGCCCGAGGATGGAGACGGCGGAGATCCACGACGCCTCCTCATGCGCCGTCAAGGACCTCCCTGCGTCACTTGAGATCGGCACCACCGTCACTCAGGAGTCGCTCGAATTGGTCAGCCAAGCGATCAACGACATCAGAAGCTCCGTTTGGAAATCGACGGTCGAGATCATTTCTCAAGGCATGAATTCACTTTTGGCCGCTGTCGACGAAGACTTTGACGCTTTTGGCTGGCCGAGACAACTTAAAATGAACAGTGTTGATCACGGGAAAAAGGTTTATATTTGGTGAAATTCGAGGAAATAGTGAGGAGAAAATGAAAACAGGAAAAGGAAAACGACTCAAATTCGTTTTCAAAAATTAGATGATTTTGTGAGAAAGGCCAAAAACATTTTTAGTTTTGTTTTTGGTTGAAGATTGCTCCAAATGCAATTCTAAAATGATTTCCATTTTTCTCTCTTTAAAAAATGTGAAAAACGTTTTTAGAATGGATTCTAAACAGGCACAATAGAGTAGTGCAAGGGTTAATGTTAGACAAATCACGTGGAGAAGAAAAGCAATGAAAAAGAGAAGAAAAAAGTTGGCGCAGCGCAACGGCGCCAAGGCGGTGACAGATCGTGGTTTTGTGCATTTTTTTTTGGGTTTTTTGTGGGCCTTTCTCCTAGTTTGAGGTTTCCTATAAATATCCATCAGTACGGGGTTTTAGGGAGACAAATTTTCAAAGGAAATTGAGGCCCGTTCACTTTGTTGATTTGAATTTTTAATTCGAGTTAAGATTTGATTTTATGTGAGAGCTTTTTATTATAGTAAAAAAGTTAGATGTGATTATTTGTGAGAGCTTTTTACTGTAGTAAAACTTAAATTCTAAATTTGAATAAGCGAAATGAACGGAGCCGAATGAGGAGAAAAATATTGATGAGTATGAGAGAAACACTAATGAGTGATTAAATAATTTTTTATATTGAATTTTTGACAGAAATAAAATGTAATTAAATCAGTGAACTTATATAAAATTTTTAATGTGATTTGCTTTTATTTTTTCGTTCATTATTTTCGTTCTCTGTTATTTTGCTTTGGTCGTAGACAATTTTTCTTAACATATGATGCCTAATGTTTTTTTCTTGGGACGTTGAAGCATGGAACTTAAAAGGATTGGAAGACGTTGACGTCAATAATCTTTTATTTTTCTCATTTTATTTTATTTTAAATGAAATTAAAACTACCCTAAAATTAAAATTAAGTGCCTGAAAAATAAACGAGAAAAAAAAAAAGGAAAAGTAACGAGAAAAAAAAAAAACAGGTCCCAAGTCCCAAGTTGTGAGGGAACAGTGGCAAATGCGAGATCCACCTGAAATGGGTGAGCAAACGCCTTCAGAATCAGATCTCTCCCTATACAAAAAAAGCTAATGCCCTTCCGATCCAATTTCTCTATTTTGTTCTTCGGATCTCAACTAATCAGTAATTCTGAAAAAACCCAAATCGTAGAATTATAATTGGAAGTCACCAAGAAGAAGAAGAAGAAGAAGAAGATGTATATGGCATATGGATGGCCACAGGTCATCCCACTGGAACAAGTTCTGGGTCCTTCTCAGCGGGTCATATATCTGAAAGTCATCAATCGCCTCTTACTCCTTGTCTCTCCCTCTCATCTCGAGCTTTGGAGTTCTTCCCATGTACGCTTCACAATTACGTAAATTTTATTTTTTTCTATTAGTGATTTTGTATGTTCACGTATATGGGCATGTGTTATTTTGTGTTTTTGTGGATTTTTTTTTTTGTTTTTTGTTTTTGTTTTTGTGATTTCTGAATTAACGGGTAGCCTTGTTAATTGCCATTGTTAGAATTGTGTTTATGTGGAGATTGATTTGGAAATGTATGTGAAAAGTGATTCATTGTCGGTTGTGTGAATATGGCGGGATTAGTTCAAGTAGTGTGTTGGTTTGACATTGTTCATTGGATTTTCAGCATAAAGTGAGATTGGGGAAGTACAAGAGGGATTCGGAGTCACTGGCGAAGGAAGGAGAGAATTTGCAAGCTGTGTGGAGTCCTGATGCCAAATTGATCGCCGTTCTAGTAAGTTTTTTAATGATTTCTCATGTTGCCATTAATCTGATGTGTCAGTGTGGCTCTTGGAAAGGAAATTTTGTTGTGCAATCTCTGATTTGTCTGCAGTTGTATGGATAATATAAAATGTTCTCATTAGTGTCTTGTATGCATACTCACGTTATCTTTTTGGCAGACATCTTCTTTCATTCTTCACCTTTTCAAGGTCCAGTTTACGGATAAAAAAGTACAAATCGGAGGGAAACAACCCTCTGAACTGTTTCTTGCTACTATTTCTCTTCTTCTGAGCGAGCAAGTGCCTTTCGCACAGAAGGACTTATCAGTGTAAGTAGCTTTTTGACTGATTTAGATAAGTTCTGTTTGATGCGCGCTTTTGAGTTCTCAGTTTACTATTGTAACAATACGGATTTGGAGTTATTTGGATTTAGTTGATTAAAATATGAACTTTGAACTTTGAAGTGTGTCTCATCTGACGAATTTATGTATGGAATGATCACTGAAATGGAAATGATTTAACTTATGGACTTTGTGGAAATTCCCTAACCTTGTTTTTAGTCTCACAAAGGTTAATTTTAGTTCAAATGCACGATAGAAATGGAAAAAGTGGGCTAGTTTTTGTACAAAAATAATACATGGACGAACCAAAGTACAATCCGTAGTTCTCCATTTTCTCCATGTCGAAGGGTAAAAGAATTACTCTTTAGTTTGTCTGCTTATGTCGCCAATTTTGGTTATGCTGATTACTAAACGTCAGTCTTGTATCATGGCCTGGAACCTTGTTTCACAAAAGTGACGTAATTTTAGATTTTGTCTTATATTATTGCGACCTAGTTGTTTTAACCTTTGCATTTAATTCTGGTTTTATGATGATTATGAGTAGGACATATACATATTTATTTTGCAGATTTCTTTTGCTGTTATGATCTTCATAACTTTTCTCCTAATGTTCCCTTTTTCAGGAGCAATATTGTGTGTGATAGCAAACATATGCTTCTCGGACTGTCTGATGGATCATTGTATAGTATCTCTTGGAAGGGGGAGGTATTGAAACATTATGTCACTTTACGTGTTGAACTATTTGTTTAGATGTACTGCAGTTCAATGCCATTTTGTTAGAGCAGTATCTTATTCGTGTTATTTGAACAAAGTGCTGAGCTAATTGTATTTTTCTGAACAGTTCTATGGGGCCTTTGAACTAGATTCCTTTCCACGTGATGGCAGTGAGGTTAAACCATCACCGCAATTTCTAGAAAATGGTTCTTCTAAAGGGCACACTGATACTTTAATTGCCAAGGATAATGTCTCCAGAAAGTCTGCCATTATCCAGCTTGAGCTTTGCTTGCCAATAAGGTTACTATTTGCTTTATTTTCTGATGGGCAACTGTTTTCATGTTCGGTAAGTAAGAAAGGTTTAAAGCAAGCTGAATATATAAAAGCTGAAAGAAGGTTGGGTTCTGGTGATGCTGTATGTGCTTCAGTGGCTTTAGAGCAACAAATCCTTACTGTTGGTACCAAGAGAGGGGTTGTTGAGTTATATGACCTTGCAGAATCTGCATCGCTTATCCGTACTGTGTCCTTATATGACTGGGGGTAAGTCGTGGTTTTCACAGAGTAGAGATGAAGGATTTTGTGAGGTTTCAGTTTCACCAATAAAGGTACATACTAGATTCTTATTGACTAGGGTTTATCTTGCAGATATTCAATGGATGATACTGGCCCTGTTAGTTGCATTGCCTGGACCCCTGATAATTCTGCTTTTGCTGTTGGGTGGAAGTTGAGAGGACTTACAGTTTGGTCGGTTTCTGGTTGCCGTCTGATGTCAACAGTTCGTCAAATAGGTTTAACTTCTGTATCTTCTCCGGTGGTTAAGCCTAGCCGGGAGTGTAAATATGAACCTTTAATGACTGGCACCTCAATGTTGCAGTGGGATGAATATGGATATAGGCTTTATGCTATTGAGGAACAGTCTTCAGAGAGAATTGTTGCATTCTCTTTTGGTAAATGTTGTCTCAATAGAGGAGTCTCAGGCACAACATATGTACGCCAAGTGCTTTATGGCGATGATCGATTGCTTGTTGTACAGTCCGAAGATACTGACGAACTTAAAATGCTGCATCTTAACCTTCCAGTTATGCCGCAAAAACACAAACTTGCTAAATTATCCTTTATTTCTTGTTTTGAAAATGGTTCTCTGACAAAGATCTGCTTTGGTCCAGGTTTCATATATCTCCCAAAATTGGCCAGT
The DNA here is from genome assembly GCA_012066045.3 of Morus alba. Lineage (NCBI taxonomy): Eukaryota > Viridiplantae > Streptophyta > Magnoliopsida > Rosales > Moraceae > Morus > Morus alba. The sequence goes on along the minus strand of CP050232.2, from coordinate 6,842,222 downwards.
TCAACATGTGGCAGCTAGCCAGGATGGAATGTACTTAGCTGTTGCTGGTATGCATGGGTTAATCATATACGATATTCGGTTAAAGAAGTGGCGAGTATTTGGTGATGTTACTCAGGAGCAAAAGATTCAGTGTCAAGGTTTGTTATGGATGGGGAAGATTGTTGTCGTCTGCAACTACGTTGATTCTTCTAACACGTGAGATAACTATTTATATTGATCCATTTTAATTTTTTCAAGATTTTTTTGTTGTAGTAAATGTCTTGTCTGGTTTAGGTTGCGTTTGGTATTGTTTTGCACTCCCAAAATCTGCTTCTGCTTGTAGCAAAAGCTGATTTTAGTATTTAGTAAATCTCTTCAAAAGTGGTTTTTGAAAAGTTTTTAAAGAATCTACAGTCAAAATCAGAAGCAGTCCAAAGACAACTTTAGCTTTTAGATTGTGCGGGAATCAACATAGTACAATTAATGAAACTTTCATAATACCCATAATACCCCTAATGAAATTTAAAATTTACAATCTTTCCAATCTAAAATTCAAACTCATGATATAATATAATATAATATCATAATACAATAATATAATATAATATAATATAATGTAGCAGTAATATTGTAACAAATAATATCATAATTATATTAATAACTCTAATATTCTTATTTTATCATATAATATGATATTATAATTATAATTTTATAATAATATTATAATAATATTATCTATTATATTGTATTGATATAATTATATTTATTATATTAATAATAATATAATAATTAATATAATTAAATATTAATATAATCTTATAGTGTATTATGATTCCAGAAGAACAAAACACATTTAAATAGAAAAAGGACCATACACGGCTAACCCTAGGATCCCACATAATTAGGGATTTTTTTTCTATTACTTGATTATTTCCTAATTTATTCAAAAAACAAATCCTAACCTAACATTCCTGATTTACTGACACTCCCCCTCAAGTTGGTGCAAAGATATCAATCATGATCAACTTGCTCACTTAAAACTCGAATGGATGTCTCAACAGGCCCTTAGTCAAAACATCTGCAACTTGCTGTGTGGTGGGTACAAATGGAGTACAAATTATTCTTTCTTCAAGCTTTTCTTTTATAAAGTGTCTATCAATCTTAACATGTTTTGTCCTGTCATGTAGAACTGGATTATGAGCAATGTTGATCGCCGCTTTGTTGTCACAATACAATTTCATAGGAAAACTTATTGGTCTCTTAAGCTCTTCCAAAACTCTTTTTAGCCAAATTACCTCAAACTCCTTGAGCCATTGATCTAAATTCTGCCTCAGCACTACTTCTAGTGATTACACTTTGCTTTTTGCTTTTCCAAGTGACTAAATTGCCCCAACAAAATGTACAGTAGCCTGATGTTGACCTTGTATCAGTGACCGAACCTGCCCAATCAGCATTTGTATACACCTCAATTCCACTATTCTCATTTTTCTTGAAGAAGAGTCCTTTTCTGGGTGTGCTTTTCAGATAATGAAGAATTCGATACACAACATCCAGATGTTCTTCGTATGGGGAATGCATAAACTGACTTACCATGCTCACAGCGAAAGCGATATCAGGACATGTATGTGACAAGTAGATCAATCTCCCAACCAATCTTTGGTATCTCCCTGTGTCTACCGGGACACCATCTTTTACATCTCCAAGTTTAGCATTAGCTTCTATTGGAGTATCTGAAAATTTGCAACCACTCATTCCAGTTTCTTTCAAGAGATCTAGAATATATTTCCGCTGCGAAACCACAATGCCCTTTTTTGATCTTGTCACTTCTATTCCAAGAAAGTATTTTAGTTGGCCTAGATCTTTAATCTCAAATTCCTTGGTTAGGCTCTGCTTTAGTCTGCTCATCCCTTCTAAATCATCTCCAGTCAGAATTATATCATCTACATAGACAATCAAGACAGACACCTTGTCTTTGGTAGACGTCTTTGTAAAGAGAGCGTGATTCGATTGTCCCTGTGTATATCCTTGGTTCTTAACAAACTTTGTAAATCTCTCAAACCAAGCTATGGGAGACTATTTAAGACCATATAGAGACCTCTTTAGTCTGCACACCTTGTTTCCAAACTTCTCATTGAAGCCTGATGGAGGTTCCATATAGACTTCTTCCTCTAAGTCTCCATTCAAAAAAGCATTCTTCACATCCAGTTGATTTAGAGGCCAATCAAGATTAACAGCACCAGACAAGAGTACACGAACTGTGTTTAGCTTTGCCATTGGAGAAAAAGTCTCTGAGTAGTCCACTCCGTATGTCTGAGTGAAGCCGTTAGCCACAAGTCGAGCCTTGTATCTTTCCAAAGATCCATCTGAGTTGTACTTAACGATAAATACCCATTTACAGCCAACAACTGTCTTTCCATCTGGCAGATCCACTTTCTCCCAAGTAGCATTCTTCTCCAGAGCTCTCATCTCCTCGAGGATCGCTTCTTTCCACTCAGGAACATTTAGAGCCTCTTGGACACTATTAGGAATAACCACACTTGACACTTATGAAATAAAGGCACAATATGAGGGTGAAATATTCTCGTAGGACACAAAATTTAACAACGGATGTTTTGTACAAGACCTAACACTTTTTCTAAGAGCAATGGGAAGATCAAGCTGACTAGAATGGTTCGACTCAGAATTACCTGGAGGATTATTCTCAGGAACTATTGAAGAGTCATCATGAATGTCATGATCTAACCTCTGATTAGACTCTTGGTGGTGCTGTGGGATAGTGCCTCTTCTTTTCTGCGCTTGATACTACTTTGAATAAACAAGACCTTTAAACCATTTCGCACACATCTATGTTGTTTTAGTATTTTGATTCTGAGATGGCATTACCACAGGTTGTTCATTTTCAACATTTAATTCATTTGTTTCCACTGATTTTGTATTTTCCATACCATTTTCTTCGAGTAATTGTTTGTGCGAAACATCATCTTGAATAAACTCAAACATTGAACTATCTAGAAAATCATCTTCACTAGTACTCTCCCCCTGAAGATGGGAATTGCTGTAGTAGGACTGTCCTTCAAAAAATGTGACATCCATAGAAACAAACATTTTTTTGGAAATTGGGTCAAAACATTTATACCCTTTCTGATTTGTAGGATAACCTATGAAAATACACTTATGTGCTTTTGGATCAAGCTTAGAACGTCTAGGATCATGATTATGAACAAAAGCCACACTTCCAAAAAATTTTAAGGGGATATCTGTTGTTAGCCGAGTGGTTGGAAAGCATTCAGTGAAAACCTTAATTGGTGTTTTAAAGTTCACAATTCTTGTATGCAGCCTACTAATCAAATAGGTGACTGTTAAAACTACTTTTCTCCAAAGGTACTTAGGAATCTTAGTTTTAAAACTTATAGCTCTAACAACTTCAAGAAGATGTCTGTTTTTTCTTTCAGCCACCTTGTTCTGTTGATGTGTATTATTACAAGAACTTTAGTGTACAATCCATTTTCCAGCAAAAAAATTCCCTAACACATTGTTAAAAAATTCTTTTCCGTTATCCCTTTGGAAAATTTTAATCTGAGTTTGAAATTGTGTTTGAACCATATTATAAAATTTTTTAAACACTGTTTCAGCATCGGATTTTTCTTTTTAAAGGAAGACCCAAGTGACTCTAGTATGATCATCAATGAGAGTAACAAACCAGCGTTTTTCAGAAAAAGTTGGCACTCTAGAAGGACCCCAAATATCACTATGAATCATGGTAAATGATTTTGATTTTTTAAATGGTTGAGATCGAAAAACAACACGATGATGTTTTGCTAATTCACAAGATTCACATCGAAAAACAGGATTTTTATTCATGAATAACTTGAGTAACAAATGCTTTAAATATTGAAAATTTGGATGTCCTAATCGATAATGCCATAACATAATCTTACTGTCACTAGAAACAGAAATAGAATTGAAACAGACCTGCTGATCTTGTCTTCCAAAAGTTGATCCATTATTAAAGAGGTAGAGACCACTATCTAGTTTAGCACCCCCAATCATCTTCCCCGAGGTTAAATCTTGAAATTCACAATAAGAAGACCAAAAATTAACTTGACAATTATGATCAAGAGTCAATTTACTGATGGACAAGAGGTTATAGGACAAATGGGGAACATGCAGAACATTTTTTAGAATTAGAGAAGGGGAAATGGTAAGTATTCCTTTTCCAGCAACCATAGCAAAGGAGCCATCTGCAATTTTAACTCTTTGATTCCTTGCACAAGGTGTATATGAAGAAAAGAATTGCGAATTGCCAGCCATATGATCGGTAGCACTTGAATCTAATATCCAGGAGCCATTAAATTTGGTACAAGCAATGGCTGCAATGAAAAATTACCTGACTGTGCTAGAGAACAGGAAGAGTTAGAATTTCCTAAAGATTGGGATTGAAACATTTTTTGTAGGTTCTATCTGTTCCTTTGTAAAAGGAAGGGATGATGATGGAGATTCCTGCTCTGGATCCGTGCGGCTTGCTTGGAATGCACGGACATCTCCCCCTGATCTGGTGTCACTGCTGGGTCTTTTCTTCAAGTTTGTTGGTTTCCTGTGTAGTTTCCAACAATTTTCCCGAGTATGCCACGCCTTCCTACAATGGGCACACCAGGGCCTCTGCTTACCTCAACGCCTGTCTCCTTCTGAATCTGTGCCTCGAATCACAAGAGCTGATCCCTCACCATCTATTTTTGGTTTATCAATGTTTTTCAACATCACTTGCCGCCGTGCTTCTTCTCTACGTACCTCTGCAAACACTTCTTTTATCGTTGGCAAGGGTCTTTTCCCTAAAATACGTCCTCGAACCTCATCAAGTTCTTTATTCAAACCCGCCAAGAACACAAATACCCGGCCTCTCTCAATCTTCTTTTTGTACCGAGCACTGTCATTCGAGTTTTCCCATTGTTCATCTTCAAACATATCTAATTCCTGCCAAACTGTCATCATATCATTATAGTAGGTTGTTACCTCACAGTCAACTTGCTGCATCTTCCACATCCGAGTGTTCAAATCGAACAATTGTGAGTGGTTGTCCAAATCGGAATAAGTTTCCCGGACTGCCTCCCAGACATCGTGGGCTGTCGGCAAGAACATGAAGGGCTTTCCAACAACGGGATCCATCGAGTTGATCAGCCATGCAGTCACCATGGAATTTTCTGAACGCCACTGCCTGTATTTTGGATCACTGGTGGCTGGCGGTTTTACTTCGCCATTCAAGTGCCCGAGTTTCCCTTTGCCATTGATCACCAAACGTACAGATTGAGACCACTCAAGGTAATTCTTTCCATTCAATTTGTGAATGGTAATTTGAAGGGAATGCTCAGAGAAAGAAAAGGCCGGAATTGACTGTGAAACTGCCCCTGATGAAGTCGTACCACTGGTGGCATCTGAAGTGGCTGAACCAGAGCCAACCATGGCGGCTTTAAAATTCATAATCGAGCCCTAGGCTCTGATACCATATAGGAAAACGCAGAGGAAAGGAAGAGAGAATTACTCTCTAATTTGTCTTATTGATTCCAGAAGAACCAAACACATTTAAATAGAAAAAGGACCATACACGACTAACCCTAGGATCCCACATAATCAGGGATTTTATTATATTACTTGATTCTTTTCTAATTTATTCAAAAAACAAATCCTAACCTAACATTATTGATTTACCGACATAATATATTAATTATAATATATTAATTTAATATAATATAATAATGATTATATATTATAATATAATATAATCGTAATTTTTAATTATATTATAACTGAAATATTATTATTTCATATGTAACATTATAATATGTTTTATAATATTGTAATTATATTAATTATTTTAATAATATTTTTATATTCTATATCATTATTATATAATATGTTATTTAATAATAGTTTTATTGGATTATATTAAATATAATAATAAATATACATTATATTGTAATTATATATATTATATTATAGTATAATATAATATAGTCGTAATTTTAACTATCCACAGCAATTCAACCTCATATTTTACCAAATGCTATTACATTGATTTTGGAACCAGTACAACTACTATAATTATAGTTTATCAAACACTCAGTTGCTTTTTATAACAGTTGTTTTTTCTTTCAGCACAGCTAAAAGCAATTTTTTCAAATTTTACAACAATACCAAACTAAGCCTTAGTAGTTAGTCGTGGTTGGCACCAACCTCGATTCTGTTTACTTTTATTGTGTAATTATCTAGTTTGTATTTGTTTGATTCTCCAGAATAGACATATTTATCACAGTTGTTACCATTTACCTTACAGATATGAATTGCTTTTTTACCCAAGATATCATCTTGATCAGAGTTCACTTCTTTGTCGAAAACCGTTGCTTGCCAAGCCTATGGTAATGGATGTCTACCAAGAGTATATACTTGTTACATATCGCCCATTTGATGTACATATATTCCATGTCAAGTTAATTGGTGAATTGACTCCTTCGACAACTCCAGATTTACAGGTAAATAAAGCTATCCAGCAGTTTTTTTTTTTTTTTTTTTTACAATTCCACTGTAATTAATGCCGATTTCTTTTGTTTGATTGACTTTTTTTTTTTTGGTAATTTATGTTCGATTTAACTATTTTTTGCTGAGAATTTCTATTTGATTAACTTGCTCTAGCAAGAATGCTTTTATAAAGATTTTATTGTTCATGCATTTTTAAGTGATAAAATGACAAACAGCTTTCTACAGTAAGAGAACTCTCGATTATGACTGCGAAAAGCCACCCTGCATCGATGCGTTTCATCCCTGATCAGCTTCCAAGAGAGACCATTTCTAACAATCATACTGGTTCTAATTCTGATCTCTTAGCAAAAGAGCCTGCAAGGTATTGCTCATCAAAATGATCGATTGAATTAATTGTCTGTGCACGTGTATGCGTGCTTATAATGAATGCTGGTGTGCCAGGTGTTTGATATTGAGACTTAACGGGGAGCTATCACTTCTTGATTTGGATGATGGACGTGAAAGGGAACTTACTGACTCTGTTGAATTGTTTTGGGTAACTTGCGGTCAATCAGAGGAGAAAACAAATCTAATAGAGGAAGTATCTTGGTTAGACTACGGGCATCGAGGAATGCAGGTAATGAGCCTCTAAGGTTCGATGTCATGCCTCTGATATTCTGCCATATCTCACAATTTTTTTTCCTTCTCTGGCTTAACCTGTGCTATTTACTTCTCTGATGCTATTCTGGTTGGAGGTTTACTTTTACAGGTTTGGTATCCTTCTGTGGGTGCTGACCCCTTTAAGCAGGAGGATTTCTTGCAGGTACGTATGTACTTTAGCAGAGGCTTCTTTATGTTCATTTCTGGCTGTGGGCCCCAGATTTTGGGGATGGTTAAAAAGCTTAGTTTGTTCACCGGGGGTTCAATAGTTATTTTTTCTCTCTATTCATGTTGTTGCTTCTCCTTTTTGTGCAACTTTTCTACTCCTTTCAAGATGAGGTCATTTGCTAGTATTGCTACGACTTTGGTCATTCTTTTTGGGCTTAGATGTAAAATCATCTTCCACAGAAAGAAATTTGAAAAAGAAAAAATTGTTTCCTTGTTGAGAAGTTATCAACTTCTATCAAAATTGAGGATCGGTTAAAGTAATTACGCAGGATCTAGTATATTTTGGTCTCCCCTGTACTCTAATTTGTTATGTAACTTGGTAAGTATTCTTCTCAGTTGGATCCTGAGCTGGAATTTGATCGCGAGGTATACCCTCTAGGCCTTCTTCCAAATGCTGGTGTTGTTGTTGGTGTTTCCCAGAGAATGTCATTTTCGGCTTGTACCGAGTTCCCATGTTTTGAGCCAACTCCTCAAGCTCAAACTATACTGCATTGCCTTTTAAGGCATCTTCTTCAGGTACTATTCTCTCTAACATGAAAGTGAAGATCCCTTGTTTTATGCAAGGTCATTTCTCTTGAGAAAAAAAATAAAAAATAAAAAATCATACTGTCTTTTGTTACATCATAACTTGCCTCTCTCATAGGGCATTTTGAAATCCTAATCTCGTGCCTTTTTTATCTTTTCTTTTGCTTGCTGAGTGAATAAGGTAATTTTAAAGCATTTGTTTGAAACTTAATATCAAAATAGTCCCCTACTGATCAGGTGCAAATTGCAATTAGTTCATGTTTGATCAATGTCCGCAATGCATGACTTCATAAGTTCTGTGTCAACTTGGCACTGGTCTTCTCCAACAGACAACAAATGCCTGAACATGGAACTACGACCTTTTTCTTTTTTGGTCCCTTCCATTGAGATCATTAACTGGATGTTGGACTGTCAGTGAGCTTAGATCAAGCCCAAAAGCGTGAACTTGACTTAAACTTCATTGCTTTAAGATTTTGTTTAGACACATGAATAATGGGGCGCTGACCAGGTTCCACTAAACTGCTATTGGTTACCAAATAAGAAAATGCCCCTGTCAATTAGGTGGGATGTGGTCTAGGGGGAGGTTGCGGGTTTGATCCCTTAATGTATCAAAAAAAAAAAAAAAATTATACTTATAATTCTCTCAAAATTTTGATTGCACTGATTGGTGATTTTCATTACTTTGCTTATATGCTTTGAACTACTGACTTGTAGTAAAACAAAATCTGGTAAGCCCAATGAGGTGAATAGGGTCCCAAATAACAGGAGATATGTAAAAAGCAGGTCCAATGACGCCTATTCCTGATCCTCAATGGAATGCAACGACCTAGGGATTCATATGTAAACATATTGTTTATTTAGATATGCTTGAATGACCCAAGTTCTCTACCTTTTGGGTACCTACACTTGCTAGTAGTAAGAAGTACAAAAAAAGAAAAAAAAAAAAAAAAAAATACTTTTTATGTCTTTGAACCACTGTTGGTCATATTTCTCTTTATCGAAAAATCAAAGAAGCTATACAAGGGTACACTGGTGGCGTTTGCTTACAGCTTGCCAATACGTGTTGCTGTCATGTTCTTGGTTGGAGATCTTGGACTTGACTCTGATTTTTGTTTTTCCTCTTTTTTCCTGAACGATAGAGGGACAAAAGAGAAGAGGCTTTGAGGTTGGCTCAATTATCAGCAGAGAAGCCTCATTTTTCTCATTGCCTGGAGTGGCTTCTCTTTACGGTGTTTGATGCAGAAATATCCAGGTATGTGTAAACACAAGAATTAAAAATCCTCGTCCATTAATAGGTCAATGGACGATTCTCAAATCACAGTGGGTGAATATCTACAGGAGCTTTGTTGAACAGTCTTAGTGAATCAAATTTTCTTTTAAACCCAAAGACCCAGTCTCTATCAATTCTGGTTAAGGTAGGATTTGACCATGGAGCATGGCTTGTACGTGTTATATCCAATGTTAGTGACGGTGGTTCAATCTTACTCTAATCAACTTTCAATACTGGAAACTTATTTGACTGAGCGCTATATCTAGCCCATTTAACTTGGTACTTTCGTGGAATGGGCTCCTGAATGTACCTTCCTTCAATCCTTCATTAGTCATGTACTAGTCAGTTAAAGTTTACTTTATACTGCATGTATGCGTCCCTGTGTGTGTTCTTTTTTTACTCTATACTGCGTGTATGTGTTTCTGTGTGTGTTCCTTTCCCTTTTCTTTGTGCTTCTTCTGCCAAATGTTTCCAATGTGTTCTCTGTTAATACTGAAGAGTTTATAATACCATTCTTCTGATTCTCTGTATAATGTTCGACTCTTAAGCTCACACGTAATTTATTTGCAGGCAAAGTGTAAACAAGAATCAGATATCCATTCCTAAATCAAATACTTATTCTCTTCTGGAGAAGACATGTGAATTGATCAGAAATTTTCCAGAGTATCTTGATGTGGTTGTTAGTGTTGCCAGAAAAACTGATGGCAGACACTGGGCAGATTTGTTCTCTGCTGCTGGAAGATCAACAGAGTATATTCTTGCTCATCTCTTATGAACTTTTTGCTGGGGGGTTTAAATGCTTTTCTGCTTATTCAAAGAGTGGTAGAAATATATGTTTAGACCTTGTGCAAAAATGCAGTAATGAAAATGAAATAATGGCAGGAATCCTTGACAGGAGAATTGTTCTCGGGTTACTGGCCATTATGTGTGATTTTTATTTTACAAGAAAGGAAAATTTATATGCATAAAATATAATCACACAAAAACGGAAGGATCGAGTCAGGAATTGCATACATTTAGATCCATCATTTTCCTTGCTTACATTATGTTCATAAAAACATATATAGAGGCTGTTTAACAGCATGTTCTAGAAGTGAAAGAGGAGAAGCATCGACAAACAACAGTAGTTCAGTTGATTTTTTGCTTTCACACTGCTTAGATGAAATTTAGGATCGAGTTTTATAAATTATTTGCAGGATCTGACTCTTGATTTTACCATCAGTTGATTGACTTATACTTGAGGGTTAAGTACATCATATGCTTCAAACACGCTGTACACTTTGTTGCAATCTCTCTCATTGCTGCAAATCCCAAATTGGAACGATTTTAATTTATTTGCTTTGAGTTTTCAGGTTATTCGAGGAATGCTTCCAACGAAGATGGTATCGCACAGGAGCTTGTTACATACTTGTAAGAATTTTTATCTTTTCCTCGACATATTTCAGGCTTTTGTCAGATAAGTGATTTTATTCAGTAAGTTCTTCCGATTTTTCAATAGTATAAATACAGTTAATTCTTTGTAATTGGTCTTGTCACTACATTCTTGATATATTTGATTGCTTGGGATATGCATTTAGGATGTAATTTACAGTGCATTAAGAAGTCAGCTCACTTCAATTTCTTTTTTCTCCTTTTTTTTTTCTTTTTCCTTTTTCTTTTAGAATTTTATAGGTAAAAGTCTCTGAAATGAATAATCCAATATATATATATATATATATATATATATATATATATATGAGAAGCATAATTTCATAAAAACTTTTCTTTTGAATATGAAAGGTTCCAAATTCAATTTAACGCGGATATCTGTGATTGCAAGTTAAATTTTTTTTTTTAATTTTTTATTTTTTATTTTGAATGTCTAGGTGATTGCTAAACTTGAAGGTCCTGCAGTCAGCCAGTACTGTGCTCTACGCTTATTGCAGGTACACATGTCCTAGAAGGCCCAAAAAGGAAAAAAAAAAAAAAAAAAAAAAAAAAAAAAAAAAAATTGTTTTTCCCATCTTCATTCCTTTGAGTAATGGCTCTCAAAAAGATTGTCAAATCATGCAGGCAACACTTGATGAATCATTATATGAACTTGCGGGAGAACTGGTACCCCTTTTAACTGTTAATGTTTGTTTCTTTTTGAAATAATGATTTAATAGGGACTAATGATTTCTTTCGCTGGGCTCTTAGGTGAGGTTCTTGCTGAGATCAGGAAGGGAGTTGGAACCGGCATCAACAGAGTCGGACAGACTATCTCCAAGATTCTTGGGTTATTTCCTTTCCCGTTCCAGTTACAGAAAGCAGTCTTTGGATAAAAGGTTGATTTACTGTTCTCTATCTTGGATGCAGAAGTTTTCTAAAAGAAATAATACTAATCAGGATTATTATTATTATTATTATTTGGCACAGCACCTCATTCAAGGAGCAGAGTGCTCATGTCGCTTCTGTTAAGAACATCTTAGAAAACCATGCTAGCTATTTGATGTCAGGAAAAGAGCTTTCAAAGCTTGTAGCTTTTGTGAAGGGCACTCAGTTTGATTTAGTGGTAATATAAGTTTACACTTTCTATTCAGGAATTTGTTTTACTGTCAAATGATTCTAAGTTGTTTACAATGTATTCCAGGAATATCTTCAACGGGAGAGATATGGTTCTGCTCGGTTGGAGAATTTTGCTTCAGGGCTTGAATTAATTGGACAAAAGGCATCCCCTTATCTGAAAATCCTCTATTTAATGCTTTGGGAAGGAGCATATAAAGTAAAATTCTTGGGGCATATTGTTACAGGAACTAAAATTTAGGGGAATCTTAATATATATATATATATATATATATATATATATATATATATATATATACATGGTTAATCTTATGGTGTATGAAGAAGTGGGTATAAATTGTCCTCTGTGGGATTACCAACATGAATCGCTTTCCAGTTATAACGGAATGAACAAAAAAACAATTGTTTTCAGATTTGACTCAATTTCATCTAGAATTTTGTGATTACTAGTATGTTTATCATGTCCTGTCCTGCTTTGGAGAAAGCCCGACCCTTAGATGTCCTTCTGTACTTATCAGTAGAAGCTTTCTACTTCTTTCACTCCCTGAACCAGCTCTTTATGTTCCCAGCTCCAAATGGGTACACTGCAGAGTCGATTGGACGCAGAATTCCTTTTGGCACATATGTGCTCCGTCAAGTTCAAAGAGTGGATCGTTGTCCTCGCTACTCTTTTAAGACGGGCCGAGGTATGCTGGTCTTCCTGCCTTGAAAATTTCTGTATAATAGACCAGAAAAATATATAAATTATCATGTTTTGCTTTCATGCATTCATGTTTTTCTATATCTTCATTGAACAGGTCCTATTCGATCTTTTCCGGCACGATATGCGGTTATGGAAAGCATATAGCATCACCCTGCAGGTAGAGTCTCTTAAATGCTTCTGTCAAGGATAATGATAACAATAACAATAAATTCCGACCATTTCCATTCACTAGCGTCTTCTACCCTAACTAATCTGTGCTTTTTCAGTCACATGCAACGTTTGTTGAGTATCATGATCTGCTCGAAGACTTGGATGAAAAACTTTCATCTTTTGTGAATTTGAGAGAGGAATAAGGATTACGTTTGGATTTGCAATTCCGGGCTGTGCTTGACAAACAAAACCAATTAACGTTAAGTGAATTTGTTAGTGAGATGACTTTCCGGAGTAACAAATGACGCAATCAAATAAGGCAGCTGAACAAGCAACAAAGTATGGATAAAGCAGTCATCTATGAGGTTGAACTACTGCTTCACGTACATCTTTCTATAGAAGTAATTCAATTACTCGTCTCCTCTGGAATTACATGGTTCGTGTAGATGTACGAGTTACGAAACTCTTTTTGTAGTCCAATCAATACATGGCTCTCAGTTTTATTCTAGTCCAATCAATATATATATATATATATATATATTTTTGCCATGTATTGTATAATTTTTTGGGAGAAGGAAAGAGGGGGGAGATAGGGAGAGGACTATAAATACAAGTTTGTTGTGCAGATTATGAGTTCCGAATTTGATATGTTGCAGTTTTGATGTCTAATAATTTAGGCACAGCCTAGCTGACACATTTTCTCTCATTACTGATGCTTCAACTGATCATCTGTTGTCTGTAATGCCCTTCAAAGTTTTATGCGCGTTGTACGTTACATATTCAAAGAAGATGGTACTTCCTGGATTCATGTTAGCCTCTCTCGTTTCTGCTAAAGTACTAATCTTTAGAGTTTTGTGTGTACTCTTATAAGAGATTTCTAGATTTCAACTATTCATGAACTTTTAGTTGGTGCAGCGGTAAGAATATATATTTTATTTTTCTCCAACACTCAACTTACCCATTTTAGGATTGTTGCCTAATCAATGCGTCGTATGATGTTGGGGTATGGTCATATTAGAGTTGAAAGTTTATGATGGACCAAACGGATCGAAACAAAGCCTCTCACTGTTGACCCAGTTTTGGGCCAGCCTAACCTGAACTCTTGTGCCGGGCTTGCCAAGGTTTCATGCCCAAAAGCTTATTCAGGCTGGATCGGATTGGGCTGGCCATGCTCAAACACTATTATTTATTTATTTATTTTTAGAAGAAAGAGAAAAATAGGTTAAAACTTGAGATGAATTAAAATTAATAAATTAATAGTTTACGTAAGTTAATAAATAAGTTAAATTATTGTTTTTATCCATAACTTGTCTGGTTATGAACCATAACTTGACAAGTTATTATCTATAATTCACGGTTTTTGTCCATAACTTGTTTGGCTACGAACCAATAAATAAGTTAAATTATTGTTTTTATCCATAACTTGTATGGTTATGAACCATAACTTGACAAGTTATTATCAATAATTCACGGTTTTTGTTCATAACTTGTCTGGCTATGAACCGTAACTTGACAAGTTATTCATAACTTATCTGGTTATGAACCATAACTTGACAAGTTATCCATAACTTCTTTGGTTATGAACTATAAGTTGACAAGTTATGACCTATTAATTTCTATAACTAAAAATTGACCTATATACTTTCTTAAGCTTTTCATATTGGCCTATTTTCTACTATTTCCGTTTATTTTTTTAGTGGCCAACCTCATCCCAACAGGCTTTTGGTCTGAGCTGGGTTGACCCTCCCTTAACTCGAGTAAGCCTAATTTTGCTGTTTGGGCCATCAAGTTGGGCCCAAACGACATGAATTTGCAACTCTATGCAGCATGAACACAAACTGAAATAGTAATCTTGACAAATACTAAAAGTGTATGAGTCAAGATTTTTACCCTTTAGTCTTGATTCATAACCATTTTAGTCAAATAATTACACTAATAAAAGGGTATTTATCAAAAGTAAGAGGTAAATGTTCCAACTCATACACTTTGAAAGGTAAATTCTCCATTTTTTCAAATTGAAATCATGCTTCAAATAGATTGGCCCAAGCTGTTTATGTTTCATTGGCAGCCCCAATATTTTTAAAAGAGAAAATTGTTGAACTTAACTTTAGTGTGCATGAGTCTGGGTTTTTACCCTACTCTTAATTAATACCCTTTTGACCAATATAGTTATTTGACCAAAAAATTAATCAAGAGTAAGAGATAAAAATATAGACTTTTGCACTCTAAGAGATATTTATCTCCTTTTCTCTTTCTAAAATGATGACGAGGATGGGGAACGAGATGTGGCCAATGATCTCCCATTTTATTCAGCAAGAAAAAAAAAAGTTATTATTGAACTTTTTACCTATGGAAAGCCGTAATTTTTATTTTTTTTTTATATGCACAAGATTAAAATTTGTCCACATTCTTCAGATATTTAAAATGTTGGGAAAAATAAATTTTTTTATTTTGAGAATTTTATGTTATGGTATGAAAAAAGAAAATACCTGTAGATACAACTCTAAACTGTGAGATTACACCATAAGCATATGAACTTAAGTATACAAATTTAATGAAACCTAATGGAAATATGATGATCAAAATCTTACTGGTAGAATACCCTACGACAAAATTCTCAATTTTCTTTTAATACCTTGATTAAATCTAAAAAATAAAAAGGTGGATGGTGGCTGTACTAGAAAGAAAACTGCCGCAAGAGGTCTGAGTTACATTAGTGAATCAAGATTAAGACTTTATTGATTTTGAATTGTAAAATGCCTTGTGCTTAGTAATTGGGAAAATTACAAGATTGTAACCAGAATATGCATACTCCACTCCAAGGAGAACTATCATCATGGTTTACATCTTAAGAGCTGAAAACCCTTTTCAAAGAGACCAATTTGTCCAGTGCCACGTATTAGGATAACTTTGACATATTCAATCAAATGAAACACAACTTTTTATTAGTTTTGCGTAGCAGTTCTCTTTAGTAAATTAGCTTGTAACTAATTACTAATAAAAAGTAAACATTAGTATTTTCAGCACTTAAACGAGTCATTTATGATATCTTATTCGAGTAACCCAATTACATTTATAGTTAAGGGAGGAAACAAAAGGGGAAAAAAGAAAAGGAAATATCAAATATGCATTAAAACCACAAGCTCACTTAGCAACTGAAACGCTTTTTTTTTTTTTTTTTTTTTTTTTTTTTTTGACTGATTCATACAAGTAAAACACAAATCACCAGCTGAAGCTAATAGACTCAAAATGCAGATTTTCAGCCAATCCCGACGAGCAAATGTTGGCAACTTCATGCCTCAGCTTCTTTGGTCCGCAAGCAAGAACTCCGATGCTCGTTCCTTTGCACTCAAACAAAATTCCTGTCCAAAAAGGAAAAAGAAAATATATGTCCCAATATTCATAATCTATTGTGTCTTAAAAAAGTTCCTCAAAATGCAATATTGTTTACTTTTAAGTATTTACTTACTCTTAAGATCAGGTCTTTCACCATAGTGCACATTAGTGGCTTGGCCAAGAGATTGCTGAGGAAGGCTCTCCAACTCTCTCTCGGCATTGTAAAACAGCGACTCCGGTGACCCCATTGGCGACGATCTGTCCAAGTTCTGAATCTGCTTTGCCTCCATGGCATTCTGTCTCTTATTCCAAAACACTGCCAAACTAGCACTAACAGCTATGGAGAAGCAAATGGCCAACATGTTGAGCACACCCCTCAAAGAGTAAGAGAAAACTTTATTGGAATTGTGATCAATTGGGTAAATGTAGTAACGAGTAATGACCCCAATTAAGATGAGAAAGAAGATAAATGATGACACTATTATGCCTCCAAGCCAAAGCCAGCCATTTGGACCCAGAGTGGCTGAAATGGGTGAATCGGTTACGTGGGGTTTGAACCATTTGGTGATGATTAGGGGCTTGGAGTTATGATCTGATTTGGGCTGCTTCTCTCTCGTTATGTAAGTCTCAATTTGTAGGTCGAGATTGGTAAGGTCAGATGGGGTTCCGGTAAGTGGAAGAATAAGGTCTAGCATCGAGAGGTCTGTCGAGTTCTTGAATGCGGCGATCAGAAGTACTCGCGGGGTTTTGCATTTCAGGTTTGTGGTTGTGAAGATGAGCTCTCGGATTATGGAGATGAAAGGGGTTATTCCACTTCCTCCGCTCACCATCACAAGAGTGTCATGCCTGCGAAAAGTTAAATAGTGGCCACGAGTTAATCATATACTGTAACATATATCATAGAATTTTAAATTTTAAGACTTTAGCTATATTTATCTATACAAGAAATGTATAAAGCCGTTAATAATTACCCTTTTCATTCTGTCTATTCACATGTTGTCATTTGACACAATGTTAGCAATGAGTGATCGAAAGCACACGTAAGATTTATTATGGTTTATTCGCAATGTGCGAGGTATTTACACTTTCAGTTCTTAGTGGTTTTTACTATGATTAAGAAGAAGATTATAAGAGAATTACATATAGGGTTGGTTACCTTAGAAAATTAGTTGAAACAGGTCCGTAAGGTCCTTCAACAGCGACTTCAAGCCGATCTACGTTGGAAGCCGGCGACGAAAGCAGTAAGTAAAGCTTCTTAGCCCAACTTCCTTCACTCTTAATGACAACGCTGAGCTTCTCCGGTTCCAAATTGCTGTTAGAAGTAATGGTAAAAGGATGCCATTGAAGCTTGGAGATACTTGGCACATTTATGAAAATAGTGCTCGTTGGATGGTATTTCAAGCCTAAAAGGAAAAAAGAAAAAAAAAAGTTATTGATGTAGGGAGATTTGATAAATAGTAGTCATTTATTATATTTTATTATTGTTTGTTATAGCCTTTTATTATAATTTAGTTTTGTTATTAGTTTATCGTTTATTTTAGTTTGTATGTTATTATCATTCTGTGAGTGGACTATAAATAGCCACTTAGCTATTGTATTAGGAGACTTTCAATATTTTGATAATTGAATTTTCTCTTCAATTTAAGAATTTTTCCTAGTTTTCTTTTAGATAGATTTGGAATTGCATGTTCCGTTTTCCATCCGGGTTATACCGGTAACATCTCGTTCTATTCATTCTATTGCACCAGTTATCAACAATGATTTAATTATAATTGCATTTTTTCCAAAAGGAAAAAAAATTTAAATGACACAAAAAGGTGTTAGTTAAGTTGATAAAATAATTTACCTGGTTTTTTGGAGAAATTGAGTTCCACAGAGTCACAGGATAAAACGCGACTAGAAATTAGGCGAACGCTTTTCCGAGATTGTAAGAATCTCAAGTAACGATCAACGAAGAAGAGATAGAAGCCAGGGAGCATCATGCAAGAGTAAGAAATGCCAACATGGAGGACAAAGAATATGACAAAGATGATGTAAAGATAATGAGTGTAAAAGAAGAGCTCAAAGAATTTTCGCCTTATGCGAGGTATGGTTGTTGCCCACATGGCCAGTCCGGCGAGCAAAGCTATTTCTCCTGCGACATTTGATACCCCAACTTTGTCCCACTTAAGCATCTGCAACATTGGAAGAAGACAGATATTTGAATAATCTGATTCTTTTAACTTCACTTTGGAGATTGAGATACGAATACAAAATAAGGTTAATTTCTTTGGGAAGTGGAGATTATCTTTAATCTTTAATATTTAATGAAACTAAAAAGCTAAACCATAATACAGAGTCTCCAGTACGGCCGAGCTCATATATAGCACTAAACACTATCTTGTCAGGGAGAAAGGATTAAATAATATTTGTCTGAAAATGTTTATGGTAAGTAACCTATTTTAAAATATTTATCGTGAATAACATATTTGTGGAATGATTCATTTACCAAGTATATTTAAGGTATAAATTTGCTTCATAAATAAATCAGCTTACTGTAAATACTAAATATGTTATTTATTAATATTTTAAACATGTTATTTTTTGAAAATATTTTTAAAAATCTCTGCTATGATTTTGCATTTTGTTGTTCAAGAGAAATATGAGCTCGCACGTAAAATTTTATAACACCACTAATTATGAAACATTTTTATTCAAAAGTCCTGTTTTTTTATACATGAAAAACCTTTTTTAAACCAAACATTAATATCACTATATAGTTGAAAAGGAAAAAGAGATAAATACTCTTAAGAATATATGGGTCTTGAATTTTTACCATTTATACTTGATTAATACCCTTTAATTAAAGAATTATATTAGTTAAAAAAAATATTAATTAAGAATAAAGAATAAAAATCTTAAAAGCAATGTATTTATACGGTGAGTTTACTAATTTTCTCTATTTTTTTATAAAATAATTTTGGAGGGATGGTCAAGATAGCAAAAGTTGGAATTTCAAAACTTAAGAAAGTAGATATATTTAGTTGATTAATTAAATAAATAAAATGTTTACCAGTTTCCTATTTCAATAAAATTCTAATTCAGCGTCATATTTGATTCACAAAATGTGACCTTTGATAGTTAATCTAATACTTGACTTTCATAGGTTCCAATCCTCTCATGAAGCCGGAGACTAGCTAGCCATTAAATAGTGTGGAACAGAAAAAGAACTCTCACATGGGCCATAAAATGGGGTAACAAGTGGGCCTAGAGTTTACAAGGTTCAGTCCACTTCCAAGGGCATGGGGGAACTATAAGTCAACGACTGCACTCGTTGCCACCGCACACGTGTCCTCCCACTAAGACAAAGGACCCCACCAATGAGATTCTCCTCCCATTAGTCAATCTAGGAGATGATCCTGACCGTCCAAGTTTTTGACGCGGTTCTAGCGACCACTTTTGATGATCCTAGCAGTCTAAAGTCAAATCATGATACGAAAGATTTTTTTTTTTTTTTCTAGAAATCCTGATGCAAAAGTTTTTGCTTGAATTTTCAGGAGAACCGAAGAATTTGACTTCTGGGGCCTACCCTCACTTTTATTAAGGACCACCACTACGATATAAAATTGGACATTGGATATCAACCAGAAAGTTGTGTATACATTATTATATGTGTCTACGACATAAAATTGGACATTGGATATCAACCAGAAAGTTGTGTATACATTATATGTGTCTACGACAATATATTATATATCTTTGTTTATCAGAGATTATCGTTCTTTAACGTGACAATATAACAATGATGTAAATTACATTACAAAACGAGTCCCTTATTCTCGTATAACATAATTATCATAGTGTAATAATATACGAGCAATATGTATTCTCTTAATATTTCCATTTATGCATGCATGTTTATCTTATGCCCATATAGCATTGCACATGTATTTGATTGTTAATTTTATATAAAAAATAATATAATAATAATAAAGAAAAAAACATTATATGCTTGGTCAATGATAACTTATGTCCATTTAGGAATAACTAATACGTTTCTTACAGAAAACTAACAAGTCGTCATATTTAAGTTTATATTAATTATTGTAGCTATATAAATTACATGGTTTTGGTTATAAAATTCTTACAAGTTATGGTTCTGGAAGGATGGGCACAAATTAGTCAAAATATATGTATGTGCGTGCTCATATATATATATATATATATATATATTATAATTCAACATTTCATACACATGTACGCTACGTTTTGTTATGTCATATATATATATATATATATATATATATATATATATATATATATATTCCTTTTTGAGAAGCAAATGAATGGGCAAGCATTAGCCAAAAAATGCAACTTTTGTTCACTGTAACAGTTTTTCAAAAAGCAAATGAATGGGCAAGCATTATGTCCAAATTAATTAACCTACTATATATATATATATATATATATATATATATATATATATATACACACACACACACACACACACACACACGGTTATATTCTGTATTTCCCTTATATTAAGGAAAAAGTTAACGGATTTTGACCCTTCATGCGTAAGACAGTTATATTGTTAATCGCTTTTGTACTTTGCAGGATATGTCAATAATAAATTAAAAAATCTCGTGTTGTATTTTCTATTTTGGAAGAAAAGTAAAGCAAAAGCAATCAAAAAACCTTTTTAATTACCTGAGAGATATCATGTGTAACACCCCAAAAGATGATGTAACAAAGGCCGTGAGCCGTGAAGAGTGTCATGACAAGGTGTCCAAGCCATATGTGATACTTGATGCTCGCCTCAGACGTCAGGCCGAATAGTGGCAGCACCGATGATCCCCGCGCCACCGGGAAGAAGAGGAACGCTAGGCAGATGTTCCCGATTAGCCCTAGTCTCAGTGCTGCACTGTCTAGCTTGGATTCCCACCTGCAACACATCGATATACATGTATCATTTTGGGACATGTGACTTTTGCATATTTTTAGGGGGAAAAAAAATTATTGATAAGGGCTATTTGTACTGTCCCAAAATTAATATGTTAATTTTTGTGACGTGTTAAATGCCTATTTTTGTTTTTCTTACACTTTTTCTCCATCCTTTGCAGCCGATTTTGGGGTGATCTTGGCAAAGCTGTTGTGCAAGTAAGTTGAGAAAGACCAAACGAGGAGTGCAATGAACATGACAAAGAAGGTTAGCTCTATGCTGGAGACGATTCCCAGAGGGCCCTTAACAAGTATAGGCCGTTTGCACACCGCGAACCGATGGTTTTTGCCACTGCCATTGATCAAAATCCCGGAAAAGGAAAAGAAATGTAAGCTTGCCATTGTTCACTATTATGAAAAGGATCTTCACAAATCAAGGTAATTAATTATGTGATTAACCTTTGAACGTTATGATCATGACCATCCAATTTTCTCCCCAAATGGATGTAGACGCATCCCAAAGCCGCAAAGAGTAATACAGGAAATGTGTAGAGCAGAAGCGTCAAGCCTGTGTAGTTAAACAGATCATAGTGAAACTAGTAGACCTAAATTAAAGAATTAAGAAGCAACATAGGTTACATGAACTAATTAATCAATAATTAGGGCATTATAATTAACTCGAACCTTGCGATCCGAAGTACGTCGAATTATTAACCTTGACTTTGATACGAGGCTGCCATGTTTGCTTGTAGGTGTTGGTGGGCATGATGATCCAAATGAAAATAAATCCCATGAAGAGAATGGTTAAAATTAGCCTCATGGCTGCTCTTATCATACGGATATCTTCATGGGAAGATGAAGTTTTGGTCACCATCTTTTTATCCATCTCTCTCTCTCTCTCTCTCTCTCTCTCTCTCTCTCTCTATAAGACAGCAGTGACTGAGAGAACAAGAAATATTTTTTAGTTTCTCTTTTTATATGGAGAATGTGTGTAAGTATTGGTGTATTTATAGGAAGGAATTTGGTTATCATTTCTTAAAGCGTATGGAATTTATGAAGGAAAGGGGAAAAAAAAAAAAAAAAAAAAAAAAAGAAAAAGAAAAGAAAAGAAGAAGCATGGTTCATGTCCCACGCTAGACTATCGCAAGGACCAAATTCTTTTTTGCACAAGATTACGTTGCAGTTTGAACAAGTGGGAGCATAATGAATCTGATTATAATTCACAAGTCAACTACACTTGCAAGGTTCATGCAACATTTGATGAACTGAGTAAATTGACAAATTTAATTCTATTAAAAAATCGTCCCATAATATATATATATATATATTTAATGTTTCTTCCCCTTTTTAGCTTAGCTAGTGTCACTCTCATATTATCCTAAAAATGATATCAAGAATTATTGGCGCTCTCTAATATTTTGTCTTTTTACTAGAAGTTGGCAAGTGTCCAAATTTAGAGGATCTTGTAGTTTGGTTACTATTAGGCGGTTTTGACCCTAGAACTAGGACTAGTTAATATGAACTCTCTCTCTCTCTCTCTCTCTCTCTCTCTCTCTCTCTCTCTCTCTCTCGAAGGAAATCTCTACTGGATACTGCATATTTATGAATATTAGATTTTGTTAATATGAATTCTCTCTCTCTCTCTCTCTCTCTCTCTCTCTCTCTCTCTCTCTCTCTCTCTCTCTCTCTCTCTCTCTCTCTCTCGTAGGAAATCTCTACTGGATACTGCATATTTATGAATATTAGATTTTATTAATATTCAATTTAAATGAAAAGGTGCTTAAAATTGACAGAACTTAATAAAAATCTAACAATTCATACTATCTATAGCTTTTTTTTTCCTTTTCTTTTACATATATTTATTTTCGAATTCTATTAAAAATGCTAGTGCCTGACGCTGTAGCAAAAAAATGAAATATAAAAAGTAAATACCAGTGTGTGATGAGATGGTTACGTATATTTAGATGCATGTGGCAATTGTGAATTATCGTACATTTTGTTTGGGCGTGCGTGTGTCTGTTGTGCGCTTTGCTAGTTTGATTGCTGATCTGTGTGGCCTAGGTGGCAATAGATTGTGATCTAACACATGGCAATAATGGAATTAGGGGAAGAAGATCAAATTTTATGGGCTTAGCTACGATATTGGGGTGTCATGTCTCAGGACTGTGCATCTTCACAATTATATTTGTATATTAATTATAAGATTTCTAGGCAAATCTCACATGAACAAATGGCCCGGAAAAGTCGACAAGCAAAATAACGCTCCGAAAAATTCACAATCCACACGTTAATGTGTGTTACAATGAAGTACAACTCGGAAGCGCATATATAGATAAAAGTACGGTTGGCTTGATTACCTTTATGATATATAATTTGTGAATTTCACGGTTGAGAATTAAAAATTACCTCGATGATTGACAATCACATCCTATATTTAGAACTATCATATATATATATATATATATACATATAATATATATAATATATACTTATATATTGTTGAGAATGGTGTCCTAAAAGTATAAGATGAATAGGATATTTATTATTTATTTAATAAAATAGTTTATTCATTATTTTATGTGCATATATTTATGAATATTTTTTGAATATCAATGAAAATTCTATGATTATTTATGTGACCTTAAACATTGTATATAAGTATTATATACGAGAGGATAATGTTTAAGGATAATAATCAAAAAGTAATGTTCATAATAAATTTAATTAAAGTTTGGAATCTTTAAATAAAACATTAGTAATACATGTCATTCCCATTTAGAAAGAACGGTGTTATCCATGAATGTATTTCGCATAATGAGATTATGTGGAACAAAGACACAGACACAATATTAATTTCTAATAATTTTCGTTAAATATAGAAATTCTAATTGAGTCTACCGATGGTCATATATAGAAATTCTAACAGACTCCTATTTATGGATTTGTGTCTTTTGATTTACTCGGTACGGATTCTGAGATCTTGAATCTTATTCCTTGTATTTTGGAGACATAATGAAGTAGGTAGCCGGGAATGTTATTATACAAGATGGAATCCATTCCTTCTTGAGAAAGAAGTAGATAAATAATTATCTTGAGGGTTGATTCGGTACTTGTACCAGTAGGAGCTCTGATTCATGAATGTATTTTATGAATCACTGTCCATTAGAGAATCAATGGTACTCAAGGATAAATATATAATTAGAGGTTTTCGGATTTTATCTGGCTCTAATTATGAATTATTTATGGAGGATTAATCTATATGCAGTGACACTTCACAGTTTAGAAGTAATTTATATCTATAATTTCGAGAGTACAAGTCTAAGTTTATAGTGGAGTAACTATTGGAATTAATATAATTAATTAATTATTAATTTTATTGGAGCTCGGGATTATAGTCCATTAGTCCCCACGTCGTCCTAGTAATTTTACCAGACACAAAGGGCAAAATGGAAATTTTAGAATTACGAAATTCTAAAAATTAAACACACGAAAATAATTAATTGAGAATTAATTATTATTTAAATAATGTGATTATTTAAATTTGAATTTGAACACATCTAGATTTATCCATTTAAACTTATTTGATAAGTTGTTCAATTTAAAGTTCAAATTAATTTAAGTTTGACTTAAATTTGAATTTGAATTTGAGTCAAAATTGGACTGCAGGATAAATGATGATTTTCTCTTCCTTCTCTATCTGATATTGGCGCCTATACAGAGATAAAATCCCCTATCTTGGCTGGCCATAATGGATAAAGGAAAATGGGAGATTTTGTTTCAAATTCAA
Source organism: Morus alba (assembly GCA_012066045.3). Lineage (NCBI taxonomy): Eukaryota > Viridiplantae > Streptophyta > Magnoliopsida > Rosales > Moraceae > Morus > Morus alba. The sequence goes on along the minus strand of CP050232.2, from coordinate 6,817,610 downwards.
ACAGGAGATAATTGACAAGCTTTATCTTGGAGATAGAGATTGGATTCCTTCTAGAAGTTTTGACATAATTTTTGAAACAATTTTTGACCTAATAAAGTGTTATGGCCGAAATTCTCTTAGAGGAAGGGAAGAAAAAAAATTTCTCCAAAAATTCCACATCGTGCATGCGTTGGTGTTTGTGGAAATTCGAGTGTTTATTGTAACTCGTTTTGTCTCATGTGTGCCCACACACACGTCTTTGTGGATTCTAAGAATTAACGTGGAAGACATTGGTTTTCTAAACACAAAGCTTTGGAGCAAGGATTGTTCGAGGTCAAAGAACTCAAGTTATCATCCTAATCGACCGCTAGGTATTATTCGTGAGTTCTTAATAAATGAATTAATGAGATTAATTTATTCGTACATAAATTAATATAATCTATAGAGTATCTCAAAGCTTTTATGAAAATTTTTATTATACATGATCCGCCTCCCCCCACACTTCCACATCCGAATTCGATTCGGTTACCAACATATATATATATATATATATAACAAGTTTCATGAGTTTTACATTTGTTTCATTTTAAGATTAAAAAATTTTAATTATATTAAATGTTTGAAAACATGCACGTAGGGATGGCCTTAAGGTAAGGGATTCTCTCAGCCGGCCCTAGCAAAGAAACGAAAAAGAGAAAAAAGGAGAGAGTGAGTCGACCGAAGTTTTGGGGCACATCGTTGGACTCATATCATTGGTTATGAGGCTCATATTGTTGTGGACTTTTCGATGGTGGCAACTATTTTTGGCGTGTGACTTTATTAGGGCGGATCTAACTTCGTTTAGAGGATAGATTTTGGACAGCTTGAAGGTGTTTTACGGCACATTCCTCGTCTAGTGGTTGTACTCTTTCAAGATTTTGTTCTGAACGGTGGTGGGCTTCTTTTGAAGGTGTTGGTGTCTGCTCTGGATGTTGATGGTAGTGGCACGTGGGTTTCACGTTCTGTTGTTTGAAGATATCACATTGGTTTCACCACTTGTCTCTCGAAGTGTTCTTCCTACTATAATGGTCCTCTTACCGGCTATACTATCATTCAAGGCTTGCGGCAACCGTGCTTTTAGTTTTTGTTGTTTATGTTTTAGTTTAATAAATGCGTCGATGTTTCTACCATGTAGTTTTAGTATTTTCTTTGTAATAATGGAGGTGGTTCTCCTACCGTATGACTTTGTTTTTGATCCGCCAAATTTTGATCTTGGCTCATTAGAAGTTCTGCTAGCTATAAATATAAAAGGAGATGTTGGTGGCCTTAGAGCTACATGTAACATGCTCTCGATGGATCGAAAGCTTCCATGAATTGTAGTGGTTCCAAAACGTGCGTTAAGTGTGCTTAAATTGATATGTCAACAAATTTCCTATACTGGGTCTTGTCTTGCGTCGTCTTTCCTATGCTTTATCAGAATCTACTGATGGAATCGGTTTTTATTGAGTGTTTTGTATTGTGTACCACAGGGGTATCCGCATTAGTATTGATGTATGTATGACTTTTTAGTTGAATGAAATTTTATCTTAAAAAAAAACATGCACTTAGGCCTTTAAAAAAAATGCACTTAGGAGTCTTCACGAATCAAATTGCACAGATTAGGAGTCAATTAGCAATCAAATTTGTTGCATCGGATTGGAAATATCTCAATTTATTACCAATCCTTGACATCATCAATCCGATCTAGAAACAATGCATTCTACAGATTGGATTATGCAGATTTACAGATTAGACCTATGTTTTGAACCTTGACTATTATAGACCCTTTCTTTTCAATATTCTCATACAATTAATTACAAAATTAAATAAAAACACAACAAAACATAAAATTAAAATAGTTCTATGAAATCTAGCTAATTTATTACTGACACAAAATCTAAAAAAAAAAAAAAAAATCAAGGCTTTGACAATAATCTAAAATGTAGGATTTAAATCCATCATAGCAAACAAATTTCAATAAGTAAAAGAAAGGGAGAACGTAAAAAATATCATATTTATGAAACTAAATTAAGTAAAAAGTATATTTTAAAACTATTTGAAGTAAATAGCAATTTATCTTGTAAATCTTTCATTTATGATTAGTAAAAAGACTTTTTTCACAAAAAATTTCTTTTTATGACTGATATAAAAAGATTTTTTCCACGTAAATAAAGATTTTTTACCGTGTAAATTATTTTTTACCCGTTATAAATAAAATATTTACACGGCAAACTATTATTTACTTTAAATAGTTTAAAAATATGTTATTTATTACAATTTTCCTAAAAGAGAATGAGGCACACTCAACTAAAAATTAAAATGGGTCAAACAAAAAAAAAGGAATAAGTTGCGCTTGGCCTCGGCTCTTATTGGCTATATAAAACTAAGGGCCCGTTTCGTTCGCTGATTCAAGATTTTAATTGAGTTGAGATATGACTTTATGTGAGAATTTTTACTGTAGTAAAAAAGTTAAATGTGACTAGTTCTGAGAGTTTTTCACTGTAACAAAACTCGAATTCTAAACTCAAATTAGTGAAATGAACGAGACCTAAGTTTCAATTATACATATATACTTAAATAAGCAAATAAAACAAATATCTCTTAAAGTACATGAATCTAAATTTTTATGAATATCCCTTAAAGGAATGGGTTGTGCTTGGCCTCAGCTCTTATTGGCTATACAAAACTGAGTCTCAATTATACATATATACTTAAATAGGAAAATAAGACAAATATCTCTTAAAGTGCATGAATCTAAATTTTTATCCTTATTCTTGATTGATATCTTTTTTTGTAAAATAACTTTATTAGGCAAAAGGTGTTGGTTGCCGAATCGAATTCGGTGGCGTAAACGCAGCGGAAAGGCGGATCGTGTATAACAAAAATTTTCATAAAACTTTTGAGATACTCTATAGATTATATTAATTTATGCACCAATAAATTAATCTCATTAATTTATAAGATTCAAGGATCAACCGAAAAAATACCTTGTAGCCGACTCGGATGATATCTTGATTTTCTTTGACCACGAACAGTCCTAGCTCCAAGCTTTTGTGTTTAGAACACCAAAGTCTTCCACGTCAATTCCTTGATTCCATGTAGACGTGTGTGTGGGCACACGTGAGACAAAACGGTTTCTAAAACACTCGAATTTCCACAAACACCAACGCATGCACGATGTGGAATTTTTGGAGAGAAAAATTTTCACTCTCTTTTTTGCTATATGAGAATTCCGGCCACCTCTAGGGAAACTAGGGCTGAAAGTGTTTCAAAAATTGTCCTACAATTTTCCATTTATCTCATATTTAAAGAGAAGAAGTCAAACTTCAAAATAGGATCAAATCCTTATCTCCAATTTTGAATTTTGGAACAAAAATCCCTTCCCCTTATCCCTTTGATGGCCGGCCACCCTAGAGTTTTATCCCTTTGTGTGTGGCACCTAAATAAGATAAGGAAGGAAGATATTTTATCCATTATCCAAGTAGTTCAATTTTAATTGATTCAAATTCAATTTAAGTCAAACTTAAATTAATTTGAATTCTAAATTGAACAACTTATCAAATAAGTTTAAATGGATAAATCTAGATATGTTCAAATTCAAATTTAAATAATCTCATTATTTAAATAATAATTAATTCTCAATTAATTATTCTTGAGTATTTAATTTTAGAATTCCGTAATTCTAAAATTCTCATTTTGCCCTTTGTGTTTGGTAGAATTACAAGGACGACGGGGACTAATGGACCTATAATTCTGAGCTCCAATAAAATTAATAATTAATTAAACACTTTAATTAATTAATTAATTCAATTCCAATAGTTACTCCACTATAAACTTGGAATTGCACTCTCGTAATTATAGACATTAATTACTTCTAAACTGTGAAGTGTCCATTTGATATAGTCATTGCATATAGATCGATCCTCCATAAATAATTCATAATTAGAGTCGTAGAATCCGTTAACCTCTCTAATTACATCTTTATCCTTGAGTACCATTGATTCTCTAATGGATAGTGATTCATAAAACAAATTCATGAACCGGGCGCTCTTACTAATCCAAGTACCGAATCAACACTCAAGAGAATTATTTATCTGCTTCTTTCTCAAGAAGGAATGGATTCCATCTCGTATAATAACATTCCCAGCTACCTATTTCATTATGTCTCCAAAATACAAGGAATAGGATTCAGGGTCTCGAATCCGTGCCGAGTAAATCAAAAGACATAAATCCATAAATAGGAGTTTGTTAAGAACTCGGGATTAAGATCATTCTATATATGACCATCGGTAGACTCAATTAGAATTTCTATGCTTAACGGAAATTATTAGAAATTCATATTGTGTTCTGCGTCCATGTTCCACATAATCTCATTATGCGAAATACACTCATTCAATATCTCGCCATATTAACAAAGTCACGGATAACACCGTTCCATTCTAAATGGAATGACATGTATTAATAATGTTTTAATTAAAGATTCCGAACTTTAATTAAATTCATTATGAACAATTACTTTTGATTATTATCCTTAAACATTATCCTCTCGTATATAACACTTATATACCATGTTTAAGGTTACATAAATAATCAAGGAATTTTATTTGATATTCATAAAATATTCATAAATATATGCACATAAAATGATGAATAATCTATTTTATTAAATAAATAATAAATATCCTTTTTACATCTCATGCTTTTAGGACACTATTCCCAACAATCTCCCACTTGTCCTAAAACAGGTGTGTCATGTCTCTAATCCCAAATCCATCTAAGTGCCGATCAAATACATTCAATGCCAATGTCTTGGTGAATGGGTCAGCAAGGTTGTCCTCGGACGCGATCTTCAGAACCGCTACATCGCTTATATCCACAATGTCTCTAATCAGGTAATATTTCCTTTCTATATGTTTCGCACTCTTATGGCTTCTAGGTTCTTTTGAATTAGCCACCACTCCACTGTTGTCACAGTAGAGCTTAATTGGCTTATCGATATCTGGAACAACTTCCAGATCAGTTAAGAACTTCCTGAGCCATGTAGCTTCTTTTGCGGCTTCACAAGCTGCAACATATTTAGCTTCCATGGTAGAGTCAAGAACACACTTTTTGCTTTATACTTCTCCATACCACGGCTCCTCCATTAAGAGTGAACACAGATCTAGATGTCGACCGTCGACTATCTCTATCTCGATTGGAAATCGAAATCTATGTATCCGGTGAGAGACAGATCTTCTCCGGAATATACTAACATATAGTTTCTCGTTCTCCTAAGATACTTGAGAATACACTTCACCGCAACCCAATGATCTAATCCTGGGTTGGACTGGTAGCGATCGACTACTCCCACTGCATAGCGATATCTGGTCTTGTACACAACATGGCATACATAAGGCTTCCCACAGTAGGGGCGTGGGGATACCTTCTCATATCTTCTTCCTGCTGCGGGGTCTTAGGACATTGCTCCTTAGAAAGATGAATACCATGCCTAGAAGGCAAATTCCCTTTCTTGGAGTTTTGCATCGAATACCTAGACAACACTTTGTCTATATAAGATGCTTGTGATAACGCCAAAAGCTTTTTCTTGCGATCTCGAATAATCTTGATCCCAAGAACATAGCTTGCCTCTCCCAAATCTTTCATTTGGAATTGGCTGGCTGTTGCATGATTATTTATGCTCGCAAGTGCACGTGTCGCTACAAGTAATAAAGTGTACACAAGTACGGATATCGATCCCACGAGGAATGAATCACTAAAATAAATGTTGAGAGTTAAACGTTTAACTAAAACAAGTAAAGAATGATTGTGGCAAAAATTCACTAAAATGTTGTAAGTAACTAAAATGCAAGCTGAGTGTAATGAATATAGCTAAAAGTAACAAGAATGTAAGAATGAGATGTAAAATCAATGGTAAAAACGAGCTAGGCCTGCTAACTTCCCATCTATTGCAAGTCTGACTAGAATGTCACCCAGAATGCTGCAGCATTCTACTATCCTATCAACAGAAACTTGTTGGTGCATAAAGTTCTTCCGAATTGATTATGGCTATGGTCCTTTAAGCTATTTCCAAAGACATTCTGTGTGGATCCAACTCTAGGACTATGATTTTAAGCTCGGGTTTCCTAAGGTTGTGCTAGGTGAATAATATATTCCTATACTATCCACTAATCAACTACTCAGCAAGTACATTGAACAAGCATCATTCATGTTAATCCGATTAAAACTAACCCTTCCAGTATTAATTTTAATCTTGTATCCCAAATTTGATGGCCAGTCAAGATTTGAAATATATATATTAACTCACATGAATGAACAGGAATAGTAGATTAATAGCATTCTCAGAAACCACTTGTCATTCTTACAATATTGGTTCCATTAGCAAACCTAGCTACAAAAACTTAGCTCATTGTGATAATTACAAGATCCAAAGCTTCAATACAATCCATAATTAAAATTAGGAGTTAAATGACAAAGATAATTAAGCTAACAGAAGAAGAGCAAGTTCAGCTGGATCTGGATTCCTCTGTGACCAGCCAAGAATGTTCTTCAACTCCAGCTCTCTCTCTCTGCGTTGTATAATCCTCCTAAGTTTGAAATTCACATTTCTTGACTTTTTCTCCGAAACTTTTTCTCTCTGGAATGTCTCTTTTTTTGTGTTTTCTGGAATAATGGTACTCTAGGCTGCTTTGCGTACTACTTTTTGAGCTCTTGTTTTTTTTTTATATCACTTTGCCCAATTCTCTCTCTTCCTCTTTTTCTCCCCTGGCGGCTGCCCAATTGTCTGAGAAAATCATTCCCTTCTTGGGCAACACAAGGGCTGAGGTGTCACTTCTTTGAGGTGCTTTGTGGACCCACTTGACACTTCCTTAGCCACTCACACGGTTCCTCTGTCGGCTTTTTCCCATTTCGGCGTTGGCGTCAATGAGCTGCCAGCTAATCCCAGAATGTCGCCAAGAATCTTTGCGACATTTTGGGCCAACAATTTCCTGCAAAAAGAGCTACACAAGATTAGCCAGTGTTTTCCCTCATTTTACGTTCAAATGACCAGCTTTTCACTTCAAAGAAGACAAAGAATACGAAATTAGACCAAGGTGAATGCAATTCTACAAATCTATTCTAAAACAAACAATAAATGAGAAAAACGCTCAAAGACACACAACTTTTCAAATATAAAAACCGTTGGATAACTCTAATTTCTTAGAGTTATCACACCCCAAACTCAGAATGTTGCTTGTCCTCGAGCAAAAAAAAAAAGTGACAAAAAGATAGGTTAAATGAACTAAAACAGAAAAGAGAACTAATGCATAGTCTGTGATTAATTTTTCTTAAAAAGTTCAAGTCCTTGAAACACGGATTAGAAGTGCAGCTCTAAGAGAAACAAGAATGCCAGCCAAGTGTTGATTTCAAAACATGAGATTGCTCCTTCTCTCGCTTGGACCTTTTGTTGTGTGTGTGTGAGCAACCAAGTGCCAAATCATCAATGTCAAACTAGTTGGGACCGTGTGCATGCAGTTTCAAGCTCTTTTAAGCCCAAACCCCACGAAATTGCTTTTCAAAGCTCTCTCCACTACTAAGAATCAACACATCACCAAAGGTCAATATGGCTTCATTAGATTTTTACTGTTAGGCTAAGGCAAAGGTAGGATGGGAAATGATATTTTGGTTCACTCTCCTTCAAACACCTTTCCATGAAATTCCCCCCAAACTCACACCTTGCTTTCCTTTATCCACTATATTTGTTTTTGGACGCCCTCTTATTATACTCACTGCTTTTCTTTTATTTTTTTTTATATCTACCAAGAGTTGCCAACTTACCTTTTTACGCGAATGCCAACATTGGTGATGAAGTCACCCGGTTACTCAGCAAGATTCAACTCAAGGCGCTTTTTTTTTTTTTTTTTTTTTTTGCTTGCTCTTGCCTAGGTCTACCGTTTGACGCAGAAGTGAACATGGGGCTCATGCTCACCCCTGGTTACTAAGTGTTCCAGAGCAGCGGAGCAAAGATAGATTTTGTTGTTTTTCTTTCTTTTTTTTTTTTACTTGCTCTTGCCTAGGTCTACCGTTTGACGCAAAAGTGAACATGGGGCTCATGCTCACCCCTGGTTACTAAGTATTCCCAAGCAGCGGAGCAAAGTTTTTTTTTTTTTTTTTTTTTTATAAGCAGCAACAGTTTTTATAAGCAGCAACAAGACCTTAAGAGCTTAAGCTCTCCCTGCCCCCAAACTCAAAATGAGCATTGTCCTCAATGATCTAGGGGAGGCAAGGAAAGAGCAATCAAACAAAAGAGGGTGAGTAAGTGGATGAAGCTAGGGATTTACAATGGGGAGCTATCGAAAAATGGCCTAAATCATTCCCTCGGTAAAGTGCTAATTCGAAAGTCGCCTCAAGAGTTATCAAGCAAAATCTAGGGGCTGCAACTATTTTGAAAATGAAAAGCATGCTCAAGATCTTTCCCTAAGTAAAACACCGATTCAATAACACAAGGTAGTGCATAATGAAAAGAAGAAATCACAAGCCAAGAGAATCAATCAACAAAGTCTCGAATTAACACAAGGCTGAATCATATATAATCATCCCATAAACTGCACTTCTAGAGAGAATCACTTTTTTTTTTTATTTAATTAATCACAAAGTATGCACACAGACACAATTAAGCAAAGACGAGGCTAACAAATCAACACATAACAGTGAAACTGAAACAACTAACAATTTGAAAACATGCGACAATGAAATAAAGACAAGAGTTAGAAGGAGGAAGGACTGCCCTGTTTTCGTGCTGCCATAATCACCCTCTCCACCGCCAATTCGCTCCACTCCTCAGCGTCATTCTCCTGTTTGACGCTTCGGGCGCATCGGCTTTTCCTTTGTCTTGGTGCTGGGGCACAGCGGCCTCCTCAGGATGCTGGTGATCGGACGAAGATGAAGCTGGAGAATGCGGTGCTGCCTCTTCCGCAGGGCTAGGCTCCTCATCCCCGGAGGAAGAACTGCACAAGCTCTGAGGGAAGACTGGGAATGAATGGAACCTCTTGGAATTGGCCCTATAATGTTTTTGGAGAGTCAAGTCCCTCTGTTTTGTGTAGCTCCAGAATTCCCTCATTTGCTGTACAGAGTCATGTTGAAGTACCTCCATTTGGCTGAGGCGTTGCTCCATGCGGCTCAGGCTTGCAATGACGTCGGGGTTGATTTGTGCAGCAGCCGGCGCTCCCTGATCAGGTGCATTTGGTGCTGGGGCAGGAGCGCCATCATCTTCTTATTGCACGTCATTCTGCAGGAGCCGTGCAAGGGCATTTGTGGAAATGGTTGCGGCCGGCTGCTCCTTTGTCTCGCTGTCTTCAACAACCACCCCATGCGCGATACACAATTTCGCGATCAGCGAAGGAAACCATAATCCCCCACTGTTACGCCCTGTACAGACTCCCACCTGTTGGCGTATCATCCGCCCCATGTTTAAAGGCCTCCCCGTCATCATACAGTGCAGCAAAATAGCCCTCTCTTTGTGCACGGATCGGTAATGAGATGAGGGCATCAGCCGGAACCTCAGAAAATGATACCAAATCTTTGGTCCCGGCTGGAGGCTCTCTCTTGGAAAAGTCATCGACCCTCTTGTAGCCCTCCTCCATTTGGTACCCTCAACACAGAGCTCCTCTATAATTTCGTCCAACTGGTCTTCACTCAGACCATCGGCGAAGTCCTTGAAATCATCCTCGACATCCGGCAAGTCGTAAATGCTGTTAATTGCTGCGGATGTGAAGGGGACTACTCGTCCTCGGACAAAGACTGTGTCGGGGTCTGTGTCATCGTAATTTGCGTAAAACTCGCGCACGAGCTGCACCGGTGCTGCGGGCGGGCTTTGGCAAAATGCATGCCATTTGTGCGCAGAGATTACGGAATGAATAAAACTGGGGTATCCTCTGGGGCGGCCCCGTTTGTACACAAACCCCCTTTCCATGTATAAGGCCCTCTCCGTCATGCACTGTTCAAAGCGCTGCTGAGCTCTTGGGGACACAAATTTTTTTATTTCTTCCTTTTCTGGAGGCGGCTGCGAGACAGAGCTGTCGGAATCTACCTGAATTTGCACTCCCTTCCCCTTGCGTGCTCTGCTCTTAAACAACATCTTGCTGTCTAAATCCCTCTCTCTATGATTTCAACCCGCCAAATCCAACTTTCACACTCGCCGCCTGCCCTACTCGCCAAATCCCTCTCTCACAGCAAATATTCTCAAGTCTAATGCTCCCCCCAAACTCTATTCCACCGCCTAGCTAATATTAATCCTTTTTAGAATGCACAGAGTTTGCAGAAGAATCTCTTACTAACCTCAATGGAGCTTCTCTGTGGCCGGCGACTGGTTGTTTTCTCAAACACCTGCTGTGCCAAGTAGTAAAGCCGGATGAGAGGGGCTCTTGAACAATGTCTGCGGTTGAGAGTGCATGATCGAGTTAGTGGCGGAAATGGGGGAAAAATTTGGTAGAAATGAGGGAAGTGGCCGGGGATGTGGTAGTTGGCAAAGAGGCAGGAGGGTATTTATACGGGTGAGTTAGGGCTTAGGGAGAGCTGTCTAAACACATTGTCGTTTTTTTTTTTTTTTTTTTTTTTTTCCGCGCGCCCAGAATGCTGCCCAGAATGCTGCAGCATTCTGTCGTGGCATTCTGGGCTACTGCAAATTTTTTTTTCTCTCTACTTCCTGCACAGATTGACTCTTACTTATCCTGCTACTCAATGAATCACAGTTCAAATTAGAAAATCAATGCAGACTGGCAGAAATAAACAAAAACAAAAGAACAAAAACAGTGGGTTGCCTCCCATAAGCGCTTGTTTTTGAGTCATCAGCCTGACTACCTCCCTGATTGAGAATTAGGCTTCCTGCAGAGTGATGGTCGTTTTGCAACGATCCACTGGACCTCCCCAATAATGCTTTAGCCGCTGTCCATTCACTGTGAACTTCCTTGCCGAATCCTCCTCAGTCAACTCCACCGCTCCATAAGGGAATACCTTAGAGACTGTGAAAGGCCCAGACCAACGAGACTTAAGCTTTCCTGGGAAAAGCTTCAACCTGGAGTTGAACAAGAGAACTTGCTGCCCCACTTCAAACGTTCTAGGCAAGATTTTGCTGTCATGCCATTTCTTGGTCTTCTCTTTGTAGAGCTGAGCACTTTCATAAGCTTGTAGCCGGAATTCATCAAGCTCATTTAGCTGCAACAATCTACTCTGCCCTGCAGCTTGCCAGTCAAGATTCAGCTTCTTGAGAGCCCAGAATGCTCTATGCTCTAGTTCCACAGGCAAGTGACATGCCTTACCATAGACCAGCCTATATGAAGACATTCCTAAGGGTGTTTTCAAGGCTGTTCGGAAAGCCCATAATGCATCATCCAAGCGCACCGACCAATCCTTTCGATTCGGGTTCACTGTTTTCTCTAGTATGCGCTTGATTTCTCTATTTGACAGCTCGGCCTGCCCACTGGTCTGCGGATGATAGGTTGTGGCTACCTTGTGCTTGACACCATACTTGGCCAGTAGTTGCCCCAGGTATTTGTTGCAAAAGTGGGTTCCTTCATCGCTAATAATAGCTCGGGGTGTTCCGAAGCGAGTGAAAATATACTTCTGGAGGAATTTCAGCACCACCTTAGCATCATTCGTGGGTGAAGCCATTGCCTCCACCCATTTTGACACATAGTCCACAGCCACTAGGATGTATTGGTTGCCGAATGACACAGGGAAGGGGCCCATAAAATCCATACCCCAAACGTCAAACAGTTCCACTTCTAAGATATTGTTTAAGGGCATCTCATTCCTCCTTGATATGTTCCCGGTTCTCTGGCACCTGTCACATCTCAATGCAAAAGCATGAGCATCCTTAAAGATCGTCGGCCAATAAAAACCAGATTGCAGAATCTTAGCAGCTGTCCTCAGGCCTCCATAGTGACCACCATAGGGAGAAGAATGACACCCTTGCAGGATGCCCTCCATTTCTTCTTCTGGTACACACCTTCTTATAAGTTGGTCGGCACAATGCTTGTACAAATACGGTTCATCCCAGTAGAAGCTCTTGACATCATGAAGAAACTTCTTCCTCTGCTGGCTGGTCATATCCGGGGGAAGCCATCCACTTGCCAGGAAATTTGCATAATCGGCAAACCAAGGTATTTGTGCCTGGGTTGCCGCAAACAACTGCTCATCAGGGAACACTTCCGTTATGATCTCCGTGGTGGCTCCTTCCTCTGCTGGCTCAAGCCGAGACAAGTGATCAGCCACTTGGTTCTCAGTGCCTTTCCGGTCCTTGATCTCCAAATCAAATTCTTGAAGTAGTAGCACCCACCTGATTAGCCGTGGCTTTGCATCCTTCTTTTCCATCAAATATTTGATGGCTGAATGATCCGTGAAAACCGTGACCTTTGTTCCTATCAAGTAAGCTCGAAATTTATCAAATGCATATACAACTGCCAACAACTCTTTTTCTGTCACAGTGTAGTTTAGTTGAGCTCCAGATAGAGTTTTACTTGCATAATAAATCGAGTGAAAAACCTTCTCTCTGCGCTGCCCGAGAACTGCCCCCACTGCCCAGTCGCTAGCATCACACATTACTTCAAAAGGAAGAGACCAATCAGGTGCTGTGATGATAGGGGCTGAAATAAGTCTCTTCTTTAATTCGGCAAAGGCTAGTGAGCAGGCCTCATCAAAAATAAACTTGCTATCCTTCTCGAGAAGACTACAAAGAGGCTTTGACACCTTTGAGAAGTCCTTAATGAACCTCCTATAGAATCCTGCATGTCCAAGAAAGCTTCGAAGCCCTTTCACATTGGTCGGTGCTGGCAGCTTTTCAATCATAGCAATCTTGGCCTTATCAACCTCTAGACCATCCCGTGAGACCCTATGTCCAAGGACTATCCCCTCGTTGACCATAAAGTGGCATTTCTCCCAGTTTAAGACTAAGTTAGTCTCTTCGCATCTCTTTAGGACCTTGGCCAAGTTCATGAGGCATTCATCAAAATCCTTCCCAAAAACTGAAAAGTCATCCATGAAAACCTCCAAATACCGCTCCACCATATCAGTGAAAATGGCCAGCATGCATCTCTGAAAAGTGGCTGGGGCATTGCAAAGTCCAAATGGCATTCTTCTAAAGGCAAACGTGCCAAATGGACACGTGAAAGTAGTCTTGTGTTGGTCCTCCGGCGCAATCACAATCTGGTTATACCCGGAATACCCGTCCAATAGGCAATAAAACTCCTTACCCGCCAGCCTATCCAACATTTGGTCAATAAAGGGCAGTGGGAAATGATCTTTCCTGGTGGCCTTGTTGAGCCTCCTGTAATCCATGCAGATCCGCCACCCTGTCACTGTCCTTGTGGGGATCAACTCATTCTTTTCGTTTTCAACAACCGTGATCCCCCCTTTCTTAGGAACACACTGCACTGGGCTCACCCAAGCACTATCCGAGATTGGATAAATGATCCCTGCGTCTAGCCACTTTATCACCTCCTTTTTGACCACCTCTTTCATGATTGGGTTCATCCTTCTTTGTCCCTCTATCATCCTTCTTTGTCCCTCTATAGACCCTTTCTTTTCATCTTCTAGGATAATCTTGTGCATACAAAAAGCGGGACTGATGCCTTTTATATCCGCTATAGTCCAGCTAATGGCTCCTTAAGATTCTCTCAAAACCTCTATCAGCTTACCCTCTTGTTCCTGCGTCAATAAAGCAGAAATAATGACCGAAAGTGTAGAAGAATTTCCTAGGTAGGCATACCTCAAGTGCGGAGGCAAAGGCTTAAGCTCTAGGACTGGCGGCTCTATGCTTGAGGGCTGAGTGGGCTGGTGTGTCCGTTCAGTTAGGTCCAGAGACTCAAACTTCCTTGTGCGACACGGCATTGTCACATTTGTTCCCACCCATTCTACTTGCTCAATGCCCTCTTCTCCATTACTGTCAACTCCTTCATGCTCAAGTGTTTCAGCCACCATAGAGTCAATAACTGAGATGGCTGAGCACTCTTCAGTTTCACTCGGAAATCTCATTGCCTTGAACACATTAAAGGTGATTTGTTCTTCTTGCACCCGCATGGTTAATTCTCCTTTCTGGACATCAATCAAGGTGCGGCCAGTTGCAAGAAAGGGCCTCCCCAAAATTATGGGCACTTCTCTATCTGCTTCATAATCAAGAATAATAAAGTCAGCAGGAAAAATAAACTTGTCCACCCTTACCAGTACATCCTCTATCTTTCCTTCAGGAGTTGCAATCGACCTATCAGCCAGCTGTAAGGATACTGTGGTTGGCCTTGCTTCTCCAATACCCAACTTCTTGAAGATGGACATTGGCATTACATTTATGCTAGCTCCCAAATCACACAATGCTCTTCCAAAGTATTGGTTTCCAGTAGAGCATGGAATAGTAAAACTTCCTGGATCCTTTAGCTTGGGCGGGAGTTTGTTCTGCAGAATAGCACTGCATTCTTCAGTCAAAGCCACTGTTTCAAACTCTCCAAGCCTGCGTTTCTTGGTCACGAGATCCTTCATGAACTTAGCATAGCTTGGCATTTGTTCTAAGGCTTCCACTAGTGGTATGTTGATGTGTAGCTGCTTCAAAACATCTAAGAACTTGCGGAACTGCCTATCTTGTTGTTGTTTCTGGAAGCGCTGTGGGAATGGAAGAGGTGGACGGCTGTCACTGGTGTTGCTGGTTTCAGTTGCTCCAGAATGCTGCGGGAATGCTGCAGCATTCTGGACTTCAGAGTCCAGTTTCTTACTCCGGGGCTGTTCTTCATGTGGCAGTGTTTTCTTCTCTGCCCCTTGGATTGAAGTGGGCTCTGTGTTAGCAGCCAGAGGTTTCTCCTTTGATTCCAACTCTTTTCCACACCTTAATGTGATCGCCTTGCAGTGTTCTTTCCCGTCTCTTCGTGGATCTTCGGTGTTGCTTGGTAGAGCACCTTGGGGCCTGTTGTTGAGAGAACTTGCTAGCTGCCCAACCTGATTTTCTAAATTCCGCAATGCAGCATCATGGCTCTGGAGTTTGGCTTCACTCCTTGAGATAAATTCTTTCAACAAGCCCTCCAAAGAGCTAGATTGTTCCACGGGTTGAGTTCTTTGTTGTGGTTGAGGTGGATATCCAGGTGGATAGGTGCTTTTGTGGTAAGCATTGGGCTGACTAGTTCCTGCTCCTTGATTGTTCCATGCATAGTTTGATTGTTGCCTCATCCCTTGGTGATGAGGGTTTGAGTAATGAGGAGCACCCCTGTTGAAATTAGCAACATAGCATGCAGAGGCAGGGTTTGATGGACAATCGTCATATTGGTGGTTATCTCCACAGTAAACACATGAAAAACCAGTAGTGTTCACTGCATTTACCCCTGCCGGGGAATTTAATGCCTTTACCATATTTGTCAAGGATGACATCTGAGCTGAGAGTGCCGTGATAGCGTCAAGCTCGTGAATTCCAGTGGCCTTCCTTGCTCCATGCCTCTCGGTTGGCCATTGATAGTTGTTGTTGGCCATCCTCTCCAAAATCTCATATGCCTCATTATAAGACTTGGCCAAAATAGCTCCTCCTGCTGCGGCATCCACTATAGTCCGTGTTTGCCCATTGAGACCATTGTAGAATGTCTCCATTTGAATCCAGTGGGGGATCCCATGATGAGGGCACTTCCGCAGTAGCTCCTTAAATCTATCCCACGCTTCATACAATGACTCCCCATCTGCTTGTAGGAACGAGGTGATGTCATTCCTCAACTTAGCATTCTTAGTTGGAGGGAAGTATTTCATGAGAAATTTTTCTGTCAATTCATCCCATGTTGTCACTGAATCCGGAAGCAAGGAATTCAGCCACACTCTTGCCCTATCCCTCAAGGAATAGGGGAATAGCTTCAGCCTCAATGTATCTTCAGTCACCCCCGGAAGCTTAAAAGCATCACTCACTTCCATAAATTGTCTGAGATGGATGTGAGGATCTTCCATTGCCATTCCACTGAACTGCCCCACGTTCTGGAGCATTTGGAACATCACGGGTTTTAGCTCAAAGTGAGGTGCCTGGATTGTTGGCCTCACGATACCAGGGTTGAGTCCATGCAAAATGGGCACTGCGTAATCACGAATGGCTCTGTTTCTATCATCCATCGGCTCTGGTTGTGGAACAGGGTTGTTAGCAATTACTTGCTGCCCGTTGTTTCCTGCTGCCCCTTCTGCCATATCTCTCACTCCTGCTAGTCCTTGTTGTTCCCTCCTCCTAGCTCGGAATGTTCTTTCAATTTCAGGGTCCAAAGGCAAAGAACTCCAGTCTTCATGGTGGATTCATACAAGTAACTTACTAACCCGAGGAATTAAGAGCCAAATGAATGAGATAAAAAGGTAAACAAACGAAAACAAAAAATTAACTCCTACAAATACTTTAATGATTTCTATTCCCGACAACGGCGCCAAAAAACTTGTTGCGTGATTATTTATGCTTGCAAGTGCACGTGTCGCTACAAGTAATAAAGTGTACACAAGTACGGATATCGATCCCACGAGGAATGAATCACTAAAATAAATGTTGAGAGTTAAACGTTTAACTAAAACAAGTAAAGAATGATTGTGGCAAAAATTCACTAAAATGTTGTAAGTAACTAAAATGTAAGCTGAGTGTAATCAATATAGCTAAAAGTAACAAGAATGTAAGAATGAGATGTAAAATCAATGGTAAAAACGAGCTAGGCCTGCTAACTTCCCCTCTATTGCAAGTCTGACTAGAATGTCACCCAGAATGTTGCAGCATTCTACTATCCTATCAACAGAAACTTGTTGGTGCATAAAGTTCTTCCGAATTGATTATGGCTGTGGTCCTTTAAGCTATTTCCAGCACATTCCTGTGTGGATCCAACTCTAGGACTGCAGATTTAAGCTCGGGTTTCCTAAGGTTGTGCTAGGTGAATAATATATTCCTATACTATCCACTAATCAACTACTCAGCAAGTACATTGAACAAGCATCATTCATGTTAATCCGATTAAAACTAACCCTTCCAGTATTAATCTTAATCTTGTATCCTAAATTTGATGGCCAGTCAAGATTAGAAATATATATATATTAACTCACATGAATGAACAGGAATAGTAGATTAATAGCATTCTCAGAAACCACTTGTCATTCTTACAATATTGGTTCCATTAGCAAACCTAGCTACAAAAACTTAGCTCATTGTGATAATTACAAGATCCAAAGCTTCAATACGATCCATAATTAAAATCAAGAGTTAAATGACAAAGATAATTAAGCTAACAGAAGAAGAGCAAGTTCAGCTGGATCTGGATTCCTCTGTGACCAGCCAAGAATGTTCTTCAACTCCAGCTCTCTCTCTCTCTGCGTTGTATAATCCTCCTAAGCTGAAATTCACATTTCTTCAGCTTTTTCTCCGAAGCTTTTTCCTCTCTGGAATGTCTCTTTTTTTGTGTTTTCTGGAATAATGGTACTCTAGCTGCTGCGTACTACTTTTTGAGCTACTGTTTTCTTTTTATATCACTGCCCAATTCTCTCTCTTCCTCTTTTTCTCCCCCTGGCGGCTGCCCAATTGTCCTGAGAGAATCATTCCCTTCTTGGGCAACACAAGGGCTGAGGTGTCACTGCTGAGGTGCTTTGTGGACCCACTTGACACTTCCTTAGCCAGCTCACACGGATTCCTCTGTCAGCTTTTTCCCAGCTCGAGCGCTGACGTCAATGAGCTGCCAGCTAATCCCAGAATGTCGCCAAGAATGCTGCAGCATTTTGGGCCAACAATTTCCTGCAAAGAGCTACACAGTATTAGCCAATGTTTTCCCTCATTTTACGTTCAAATGACCAGCTTTCACTTCAAAGAAGACATCAATACGAAATTAGACCAAGGTGAATGCAATTCTACAAATCTATTCTAAAACAAACAATAAATGAGAAAAACTGCTCAAAGACACACAACTTTTTAGCTATAAAACCAGTGGATAACTCTAATTTCTTAGAGTTATCACTGGCTAACCACTCATTTACATCTGTCATCATTCCCACATCATTCCCTATGAGTAGGATGTCATCGACGTAAAGAATTAAGAAGACCACTTTCTCTTCTTTCTTGTACTTGTAGACGCATGGTTCATCAATGTTTTGATCAAATCCATAAGACTTTATAGCCTCATCAAACCTGATGTTCCATGATCTAGAAGCCTGCTTCAGTCCATAAATGGACCTTTGCAGTTTGCAGACTTTCTGCTGTTGGCCTTCCACTATGTAACCCTCTGGCTGATCCATATAGATGGTTTCATCAAGATAACCATTCGAGAAAAAGTCGTCTTGACGTCCATCTGCCATATCTCATAGTCAAAATATGCTGCAATGGCCAGGAGTATCCGGATGGACTTAAGCATGGCTACTGGCGAGAAAGTTTCCTCATAGTCAACTCCCTCCTTTTGAGTATAACCCTTAGCCACTAGCCTTGCTTTAAAAGTCTCTACTTTTCCATCTGCTCCTCTCTTTCTCTTGAAGATCCACTTGCATCCAATGGGTTTTACCCCTTCGGGTAGATCTACAAGTTGCCAGACTGAGTTAGAGTGCATAGACTCCATCTCGAGTTTCATAGCTGCTTGCCATTCTTCCTTATCAGAATCATCCATCGCATCCCCAAAGGTCGATGGATCCTCCTTACCGTCATCAGCAGTGACGATTTGGGCTTCCCCGGTATAACGGTCGGGTAACCTGCTTACCCTCCCACTACGACGAGGTGCCATAGGAGTCTGATCAGGAACTGTGGTCTTTTCTCTGAGTGGTCCGACAACTCTTGTCGAATGTGGTCCGATCTCATCGGCAAGTAACTCTTCTAATACTATCTTACTTCTGGGCTTGAAATCTATCATATAGTCATGCTCCAGAAATGTGGCATTTGTCGATACAAACACCTTTTGATCTGCTTGACTGTAAAACAATCCTCCTCTTGTCCCTTGTGGGTATCCCACAAAGATGCATACTTCTGACCTTGGTTCCAACTTCCCGGTCTTTTGCCTCAAAGACGTGTCTTTGGACTCCCCATATCTCGCGAATGTGTCTCAAACTAGGTTTTTGACCATTCCACAACTCTAGGGGTGTCTTAGGTATAGATTTAGATGGAACTAGATTCAGAATATACATAACGATTTTTTGGGCATAACCCCAAAAAGAAGTAGGCAATGAAGAATAACTCAACATCGATCTTATCATGTCGAGCAAAGTCCGATTTCTCCTTTCGGCCACACCATTCTGTTGTGGTGTACCGGGTGCAGTCAATTGGGATACCACACCTTCTTCAATCAAGAAATCCTGGAACTCTTGGTCCAGGTATTCACCCCCTCGATCTGATCTAAGTGTCTTGATTGGTTTACCTAATTGTTTTTCAACTTTTGCTCGGAATTCTCTAAACTTTCCAAAAGTTTCAGATTTCCGTTACATCAGGTAAACATAACCATATCTCGAATAGTCGTCAATAAAGGTGACGTAATATTCGTAACCTCCTCTAGCTTGGACGTTTAACGGTCCACATACATCTGAATGCATCACCGTAGGGGTTCTGTAGCTCTTACTCCTTTTGTCAGTAAAGGTCTCTTGGTCATTTTACCTTCCAAACAAGATTCATAGACTGAAGCTCGCCAACTTTTAGCTCACGCAAAGGACCATCCTTTACCGTCTTTCAATCCTATTTAGGTTAATGTGACCAAGTCTAAGGTGCCATGATATGTGTTATTTTCGTGAGAAATCTTTTGCTTTTTATTCTTAGTTTCGCAACTCTGAACATTTCAGTGTTAAGCAGTGAATTAGGGATTGGTTTTATACAATATAAACCATCATCCAGACGTCCAGAACAAATATTTAAACCATTTCGAGAAATATGAACAAATTCATTATCAAAATAAACTTTAAATAATTGTTCAAATAATTTGGCCACAGAAATCAAATTTCTGCGAATGTCTGGAATAAAATAAACATTGTTCAAAACTAAAAATTTATTTTCCCTAAAACGAAGTCTAACTTCTCCCACTGCTTTTGCCGAAACTCTTGCGCCATTGCCTACTTTCATCGTGTAGTCCCCATCGGCTAACTCAGTATAACAACTAAGACTTTGCAAAGAAAAACAAACATGATTAGTTGCTCCCGAATCAATTATCCAGGCTGAGGTATGACCCTCTACTAAACATGTTTCAAGAACTAGTAAATCCGATTTACCTTGTTCCTTTTTCTCCTTCGCTTTTCCCTGGTTCTGGTTTTTCCTTTTGTTTTTATCAGAACTTCCTGCAACTACAACATTTGCTTCTCCTCCCCTTCTTTTGTTAGTGGATTCGAAGTTTTGCAGGTCATTCATGAGTTCAGTGAGGTTGCACTTCTTTTTGTTCATAACAAAGTTGTTCATGAACTCATGAAAGTCAGGGGATAGGCTTTCCAGGATGATGCCAACTTGGGTGGCTTCATCGATTCTGGCACCATTGAGCTCCGCATCGTGGAGGTGATCAATCATGTTCAAAACATGTGCCTTGACCAAGAACCTTTCTTCATCTTATCGTTCATGAAAGCCCTTACGGCATCCAAACGAGCCTTTTTCGGAAGGAGCGCCGAACATGGCTTCTAGAGACTCCATTATCTCATAAGGGCCTCCATCTCCTCATGCTTCTTCTGGCTAACATCGCTCATGTTGGCCAGCATAAAGCACTTTGCTTTATTGTTGACCTTGATCCAGCGATCAAAATGCTCCCTTGCGGTTTTGGATGCATTAGTCATGTTCGGGAGGACATTCCTCCGCTTAGGACAAACTTATAGTCTTCGCAGACCAATAGTATGTTCATGTTACTTTTCCACTTAGCATAATTATCACGGTCTAATTTTTTCACCGCTAGTAGTGTGATTATGGGATTCGACATATTGCTTTGGGAATAAATAGAATATTCATCTAATCAATTTATGTGCATGAATATCAAGGCATGTTAATTTTGGCACAATTAAATATGATGCATGATGCACATGAAAATACATAAATCATGTTTTAATTTTAGGTGCCAACGATAATTCAATTTACCACGAATATAGTGCCACCGTAGGGTAGGTCAAAATATCGCAAATTGAACCGAGACCTTCTCAATTAATAAATATAATCAAAATATCTCATATTTTCATATTTATCAACTACAAGTTAATTTTGGTCAAAAATATAATCAACAATTTGATTATATCTCCATGAGTGTAACCCATCATTTCGATTCTACAGACTTAACTCCGGAGTGCCGCCGTAGGGTAGGTCAAACCGAAAATACATCCTTGAATCCTATCGCTAGGAAGTCAACCTTGTTATTGATCCGAAAGAACACTTTCCGTAGGGGAGTGCGGAATCGGTGCCGCCGCTGAGCCCCTTTCGAATCTCACGGTGTTGAACTAATGATGGAGACCAGTGGGTCTTATTGTCATACAACCCTCTCCCACTCATTATTTTGCAAACATGTATTTTGTTTGAAAAACATCTCATGATTTTCAAATCGAAAAATAAACAATTTATTTTTTTTCGGATATGTGAAATTCAAAATTTAACTTTTAAATTCAATTTCACATGTAACATTATTTTGCAAATCAATTTTGCAACTTGAATCAATTTAATCATATTAAATCGATTTTCAAATAAGATGGTTCTTATTTTATTTTATTTTTTTTCTAAAACACTTTTATAATAAATAAAATAAATAGTAACGAATGCGCGTGTATGTATGGCATGTTATAAAAACATATGAGTAGGCACTTATATCTACATGGCATGTTATATGCATGGACATATATAATATATAATTATCAACATAAAATATAAATATATGCAATCAACTATTGAGATGGATTTGACCGGGTCCCATGGAAAAATAAATTACAACTCAATCGAATCGAATAAATAAATAATTACAATAATTATATTCTTCCGTTACATCAACGGGTCTTCGATTCTTGAATTCTTTATTCTTCGGCTTCATTCTTTGTCTCCGGGTTGGATTTCACCTTCCTTGGGATCCGGAACTTTTCCGGGCTCGTCGGCACGCTTTACGAGGGTTTCAGAAACCTTCGGGCCCGTTCGGGATCAAATCCCGAACTTGGGCCGCCAGGCGTGCTGGGGCGCGGCCTGGACGCGTCTGGGCCGCGATTCTGGAAATTTCTGGGCTTCTTTGAAGGCTTCAAACATGATCTTCATGGCCTCCTTCTTGATTCAAAAACCCTAATTCTACCCAAATCCTAGAATTACAATAATTCTAATCCCGAATTAAATTACAAATAATTTATTAAAGAATGAATATAACCGATCCATGGAACCATATAATTAACGACCAAATCCATCATCCATACATTCATCATCATGAATAAAAATAAACATCCATAAATGCAAGTGCCTATTCATCACATACATACATAATTAAATATCACATATTTAATATCAATTATGATTATCAAATAATCGAAGTATAAATTAATATCGTCTATAGACCGCTCTAATACCAATTGTTGGTTGCCGAATCGAATTCGGCGGCGTAAACGCAGCGGAAAGGCGGATCGTGTATAACAAAAATTTTCATAAAACTTTTGAGATACTCTATAGATTATATTAATTTATGCACCAATAAATTAATCTCATTAATTTATAAGATTCAAGGATCAACCGAAAAAAAAAACCTTGTAGCCGACTCGGATGATATCTTGATTTTCTTTGACCACGAAACAGTCCTAGCTCCAAGCTTTTGTGTTTAGAACACCAAAGTCTTCCACGTCAATTCCTTGATTCCACGTGAGCGTGTGTGTGGGCACACGTGAGACAAAACGGTTTCTAAAACACTCGAATTTCCACAAACACCAACGCATGCACAATGTGGAATTTTTGGAGAGAAAATTTTCACTCTCTTTTTTGCTATATGAGAATTCCGCCACCTCTAGGGAAACTAGGGCTGAAAGTGTTTCAAAAATTGTCCTACAATTTTCCATTTATCTCATATTTAAAGAGAAGAAGTCAAACTTCAAAATAGGATCAAATCCTTATCTCCAATTTTGAATTTTGGAACAAAAATCCTTCCCTTATCCCTTTGATGGCTGGCCACCCTAGGGTTTTATCCCTTTGTGTGTGGCACCTAAATAAGATAAGGAAGGAAGATATTTTATCCATTATCCAAGTAGTTCAATTTTAATTCAGATTCAAATTCAATTTAAGTCAAACTTAAATTAATTTGAATTCTAAATTGAACAACTTATCAAATAAGTTTAAATGGATAAATCTAGATATGTTCAAATTCAAATTTAAATAATCTCATTATTTAAATAATAATTAATTCTCAATTAATTATTCTTCGAGTATTTAATTTTAGAATTCCGTAATTCTAAAATTCCCATTTTGCCCTTTGTGTCTGGTAGAATTACAAGGACCACGCGGGGACTAATGGACCTATAATTATGAGCTCCAATAAAATTAATAATTAATTAAACACTTTAATTAATTAATTAATTCTATTAATTCCAATAGTTACTCTACTATAAACTTGGAATTGCACTCTCGGAATTATAGACATTAATTACTTCTAAACTGTGAAGTGTCCATTTGATATAGTCATTGCATATAGATCGATCCTCCATAAATAATTCATAATTAGAGTCAGGTAGAATCCGTTAACCTCTCTAATTACATCTTTATCCTTGAGTACTATTGATTCTCTAATGGATAGTGATTCATAAAACAAATTCATGAACCGAGCGCTCTTACTAATCCAAGTACCGAATCAACACTCAAGAGAATTATGTATCTGCTTCTTTCTCAAGAAGGAATGGATTCCATCTCGTATAATAACATTCCCAGCTACCTATTTCATTATGTCTCCAAAATACAAGAAATAGGATTCAGGGTCTCGGAATCCGTACCGAGTAAATCAAAAGACATAAATCCATAAATAGGAGTTTGTTAAGAACTCAGGATTAAGATCATTCTATATATGACCATCCGTAGACTCAATTAGAATTTCTATGCTTAACGGAAATTATTAGAAATTCATATTGTGTCTGCGTCCATGTTCCACATAATCTCATTATGCGAAATACACTCATTCAATATCTCCATATTATTAACAAAGGTCACGGATAACACCGTTCCATTCTAAATGGGAATGACATGTATTAATAATGTTTTAATTAAAGATTCCGAACTTTAATTAAATTCATTATGAACAATTACTTTTGATTATTATCCTTAAACATTATCCTCTCATATATAACACTTATATACCATGTTTAAGGTTATATAAATAATCAAGGAATTTTATTTGATATTCATAAAATATTCATAAATATATGCACATAAAATGATGAATAATCTATTTTATTAAATAAATAATAAATATCCTTTTTACATCTCATGCTTTTAGGACACTATTCCCAACAAATAGGTATTAATTAAGAATAAGGGGTAAAAATTCATAATCATAAACTTAAGGGTAATTAAGTTTAATAAGTTTCTCTTCCAGAAAAACTAAAAATACCACTTAATATGGTAAAAAAATATTATTTATATTACTCCATTAAAAAATAAACAATTGTCATTTAATTAATAAAAAAAAGTATAAGATCACAATAACACTCAATTATTTAAAATTACATACATAATAGACGTACTCAAATCATAGCAAAATTATGTACTTTTCTCTATATTATATATCATGCAATTAAAAAAATCTATTATATATTATTAAAAAAATATATAGACAAAATATATAATATTTATAGTTCAGATTGGAGTATTACATGGATTAAGAAATGTTAAATTCGCAATACAAATTATAACTTCATACTAAGAAAATCTCAATCCATTATAATATAAAATTCTTTCAATTAACGGATTAAATTGAATTAAGTGGATTGGACAAATTGACCAATTCGACGAAGACCCTACACTACATACAACACCATCTCATCAAATAATTCTATCCTCGTAGAAGGCTTTTTCACTTTGAATTAGAATTGATCAGCATACATTTACATGTATATATACTGATGTAAGAAAGCAGGTATAACATACATTTGTACACAGCTAAGCACTAACAGAATCTAGAAACAGAACAACAAATTCTAAACAAACTAACCACCTATATTGTCTAAAAATTATTTTTGAGAGTTTTTTACTGTAGCAAAACTCGAATTCTAAACTCAAATTGATGAAATGAACGGGATCTTAATTAATATTTTACGTTGACACATCAGCAAATCTGTTAGTGCTATAGACAGAATTAGACCGAAGGGAGATTTTAAACTATTTTCTATAGATTGGGGGTATAATAATTTTAAAAAAATCAAGTTGCATTTTAAAATAAGATACAAACTTTAGGAGGGATTATAAAAATAATCCTACGAGAAATAACATGGTTGTCCATTCACCGAGCCAAAACGAGGGAAGGCAGAACAAGGATAAAAATCGGCATGTTGTACTCTGCTTACGATAACAAGTTGACTGTAAATATAGTCGGTTTATTTAAGTTGTCTCATCTTTTTGTTTTTGCTTGCAGGATCTTTTTTGATATGCCAACATACAAGAATGTTAAATTTTCTATCCATCAAATCTGAATAAAATCATATAAAAGTTAAAAATATGTAGATCCAACAGTTAGTAAAACCTAACCTATCAGTATGCCAAACGTATCAAAGAATCTCCTTTCATTTTTTAAGGAAGGGGCTAACGAATTTCATTCCACTAAATTATGCAACTAGGCTAATAAGTTTCTACGTTTAGAGTTTGTTTTATAATTTGGAAACATACAACAAATAAGTGTATTGGGGTAATTGTGTCGGATTTTTTTTCCTCCAAATTTTCTTATGAGAATATAGAAATAGAGAAATTATTAATCAAGAAGAAATGGTTAAAATTCAGATTTATATACTTTTAAAGGGTAATTGTAAAAGGGAAAAATGGACGTTCAAGGAGCAACATAAAGAATAAGTTTAGGCCTTTACCATTACAGCGGTTAGACCAATTAATTCTTTTATAAACGCTAAGTAAAGGCGTGAAGACACTAACGATACCTTTTTTCTGATAAATAATAATAATAATAATAAAAGAGCCACATAAAGAAACACAAGTTTTATACACTTCTTAGACAGGCATTTTCTCTAGTACTTCCTTTTCTAGTGCCGAATTTTCAACTCAAAACTCAACAAATGTTAGCCCGAGAAAACAGCAAACAAACATGAGAGGAATCTGACGAAGCATTGCTGAATATATAATTTTTGGGAACAACATACTAATGTGATGAAGATGCAAAGTCATTCCTCAATGCCCATTGAGCTTAGAGCAGTTCACAAGGAACCAATCCTGCCGTTAACTGATCGGATCCGACAAAACCACACCTCCAGTAACCAAAACCACCAATAACTAACTTGTTCGGTTTAAGAAACTGAGCCAACCAAGGTTATACAGGTTCAGTCACGGTTTAGAGGTTTGGATGTTCGGTTATAACCAAATGGATCCGAATGTATTAAAACTAAATTATCTATCTCCCTTCTTTGATTCTCTTAGCTGTCACGGTGTCACCGTCTTGCCTTGTCGGTGTCAGCGTTGTTGTTCCCTCTCCCTTCTTCATCCCTCACAATTGACGGAAATTCAGCTCATCTCGCTGTTAAAGTTGTTTCCATCGCTCACTCAAAACCATGGTAACCGAAACCGAACCAACAATTGCTGGGCAATTCGGTCACAGTTACACCTTGTGCTGAAACCCGACCACCAGTGCGGGGGGAAGGGTTTGTGGGAAGAACCGACCGGATTGTTTTCCCCGTGAATTGAGCTAGACGGGCGAGTCAAAAGATTCAGCTTACTCCCCGTCCAACCTTGTTTTCCCCTCACATGAAACACAGTAGGAAATACAACACTTTGAGCACGGAAGACGTTCACAACTACCTCAAAAAAAACAAAAAGAAAGACATGTTCCCAACTTAATCAAAACAAGAATCAAATACTCGCAAACATATACACACATACACAAGCACCAAAAAGTTGATACCGTAAGTAACCGAAATACTTTGTCAAGTGCAAATTTACATGTACTACCACACACTACTACATAGATGAAAGTTTACAACACATATTTTGAGACTCGCAGAAAATTTTTTACAAGAAGGTTTATGCTGCCAAAATAACTTAGAAAACAACATAAAATACATTGCCAAATTACCAGTTACGTAAGACCCTTTCCTCTATCTTCAAATCATTATAACATAAAACTATATTCAGTTGCATAACACAACCACAATGAACAACTCTTCTCTTCTTCCTCCTCGTAGGACAAGCTCTTTTCCTATCGGCATGTCCTATCATATTTTTTGCAGAAAATGAGGAAACTTTTGCCGCCACCTCTAACCGCCTTGTTTGGCACTAACTTCCAAAACATCGACCGGCAATTTCGACCATGCCACGGGTTCCTGACCCCCAAACGTAAACCTCCTGCGCAGCACGATAGAAAGGCTCAACACCAAGAGCACGGCAGCAATCAAAGGGATCAAAAGGCCGCCAGCCCGCTGCGGCCATCGCCCCAAAACAAGGCCCGCGCAATCGGAGCCGTCAAGACTGCCCATCGAGTTATTCAGCTTCATGATCTCAACCCCATTGAGAATGCCATCTATGGCGTACGCCAAGCTGTTGTTGGAAGGCCCAACGCTTAAACTCAGAAAATCAGAGTCACTCTGATCAACCACAAAATCAGCATAAAATGGAGAACTCAGCATCCAACCTGTAACCTCAGAGAGATCCAAGTCTTTATACGCCAAATTCCCATTGACATAAACGTTGAAGAACAGCAATTCAAGGGAAATACTAGCAATATCACAGAAATGCATCCTCACAAGGTACTTGTACCCTTTAGTAACAGAAAATCCCCATGTGATGTTGACATTGGGGATTGAAGAATTGTGACTGCGAATCAATCGCGCGCTTTTGTACACATTATCAGGGCCGATTTCGCGGCTGGGGCCTCCGGTTTGATACTTGATTCGGCCGCCGAAATACAGTCTTTCGGATCCAAAACTCGATCGGAGATGCTCGTCGTCGGGAAGCCATGTCCTCCACAGAGTATCGTTGAACGGCGTCACTTTAGGACCTCCGACGTTGAGTCTATAGACGACTTCAAGTGCCTGATTCTTCAATCCATCAAAATTCTCAACTTTCTGAGAATCAACAAACTGAGCAGTCTCCGGAACGAGGTCTTTGGGCGCCGAAATGACTTCGATCGCGTTGACGAACGCGAATTTCGAAGTTCCAGAAGGTAAAAACCTAATCACGAGCCTATCGGAGTTGATTGAGATCAGGTATTCCTTGATCACAGGTTTCATACTATTTCTAGAAGTGAAATTGCTCAGAGCTACGAATCCGTCGATCAAGACGTGAAATTGAGCGTTAATGGAGTCAAATCGGAAGGAATTGAGGTTGTAGAAATGGAAGCGTACCATGTGAGTTCCTTTCTCTCTGATCTCAAACTCGTACTTCGATGGCCGCCTGAAAACCCTAGCGGAGTCGTAGAGTTGAGGCGAATCCGACAAGGCGTTGTCGTTTCTGAGGGAAACGGAGGAATCCGAGTGGCAGAACGGAGATTTCCTCCTGGAGGAGCCGTCGGCGACAAAGCGGCGGTTGTCAACGGTGGCGTCCTCGACGGAGCCGCAGTTGACGAGGTGGTTATCGACGGGAGAGAAGGCGGTGAAGGAGAGGGAAGGAGGTACGGAGAGAGAGAGAAGGAGGAGGAGAGAGAGTACGAGGTTTCTGTTGCGAAACTCCATTAGAGAGAGAGAGAGAGAGAGAGAGAGAGAGAGAGTTGTTTCAAAGTGAAAATGGGATTTGGGATTGGGGAAGAAAGGAAGAGTAAAAGGAAGTACGAGTCCACGCGCTAGGAATATTTTGCATTTACAGGCTGGGAGTGAGAAGGAAAAGCACAACTGTCTGGACGAATGACCATGATGTTCGCGCGATTGTGTTCTAAGCGCGTAGACGTGGTCCTTGATGATCCAGTACAGACGACGATTCTTAGGATGTCGTTTCGCAATCATACCTCAGAGACTGACCATTGCATGCAGGAGCATAAAGGAATTCACCTTCACCTTCGAGGGAAAAAAAAAAAAAAAAGAAAGAAGAAGGAATTCACGCTTCGAGGATTTATCCGCGTGGATTGTATTTATATTTGGAATAAATAGTAAAAAATGCTTTTAATATTTTATGTTTTTTATAATATTTAAAATAATATTTTAATATTTAAAAAAATTAGGTATTTTAAAATTAATTTTTAAGATATGTAATGTTTAAATTATTATTCTTATTAATTAAATAAAAAATATTTTTAAAAAATCTAAGAATATTATAAAATATTAAAATATTTAAAAGAAAATAACAAGATAAAAAAGTTCATGTTTTTTTTTCTAAATATATTAGCTTTTAATTAACTAAATAAAAATATATTAGATATTAATGTTATTTTACATCTCAAAAATTAATTTAAGATGCTAAAATATTTTTTAAAAAATATCGAAATACCGTTTTAATATTATTAGAAAAATAAGATACCAATAGCAATTAAAACTGAAATTTTAGTTAGGTGACAAGTTTCATTTTGGAGCTGTTTTACGCACATAAATCCTAAATTCAAACAAATAAAATTTTTCTTAGTAGAGTTTCTTTCTGTGCATGCACCTCATGTTCTACAGGTTTTCTACCAACTTTTCCTGGGGTGAATAGTAGTCCTAAGTTGAGGGTGCGTTTGATTGGAAGAAAGGAAAGCAATGGAATAAAATGTAATCCAAATATAATGTTTGTTTGGATTTATAAAAGTGAATGGACATTTAAAAAGAATTGTCATTCATTAAGTAAATCATGACATTCTAAGCCCCTTTTCTCTTTTTTTTTTTATATAATTACCCATGAATATTATAATATAATATAATTATAGAAATATAATAATATATTAACATGATATAATATAATATAGTTGTTATTATACCTCTACTATTATCTATTATATTGTATTACACATTATGATTAAAATAATGTATTAATTATAATATATTTATTTAATTTTTTATATAATAATATATTACATTTTATAATGAAACGATATCTTACAATATAAAATATAATAATATTACAATATAATATATATAATTATATAATATAGTTGTAATATTATAATTATGTTTTTATTAATATTATAATTATAATTATATAATATTATATTAATAAAATTATGTTATATTATATTAATAATATAATAATTAAATGTTAATATAGTTTTTTAATTTTTATTTATTATAGCGTATGACACACGTTATGACTACAGAATGTTTTAATTATAATATATTTATCTAATATAAGATAATAACAATTATATATTATATATCTAATAATATAATAATATAATATAGTTGTAATATTGTAACAAATAATATCATAAATATATTATTGTTTTATTATATAATATGATAGTATAATTATATAGTATTATATTAATATAATTATGTTATATTATAATAATAATAATAATAATAATTAAATATTAATTTAATGTTATAGTTTTAATATTGTTATATATTATAGTGTATTACGCACATTATGACTATTAATTATAATATAATTATTTAATATAATATAATATAATATAGTTGTAATTTTTAATTATATTATAATTAAACTATTATTATTTTTTATACATTTTATAATATATTTTAAAATATTATAATCATATTAACCATTTTAATATTATTATTATAATCTATATCATAATTACCTAATATATTATATAATAATAGTTTAATTATATTATATTACATTTTATATATTAATTATATTAATATATAAAATATTAGTGTTAAATATAATATAAAGATAATTTTATTAACATAAAAATATTCATATTTCATTCTATAATATTCCTAAAATTATAACTAAATAAATAAATCATTTTATTTTATTCTATTACCATTCTTATTTTTATTATTATTATTATTCCTCCACTCCACTGCAACCAAATACACTATGAGTGTACTAGAAAAACTTTATTCTTCTTTTACATTTGTTATTTACTTTAATGCTTTGGGAAAAATATCTTTGGAATTGATGTGAAATTAGTTCTATATTGGTTTATGTTAAATTGCTAATTTAAAACTTTCTGTCATTGTATATGAAAACTAAGGGCTCTATACTTCATTAATTTAAATTTTTAATTTGAGTTGAGATGTAATTTTATATGAGAATTTTTTACTATAACAAAAAAATTAAATATAACTATTTTTAAAAACTTTTTACTATAATAAAACTCAAATTGTAAACTCGAATTGGTAAAATGAACGAGAACATAAATATCAAATCTTTGGACGTGGGATGCGCTTATATACACATAAATCAAAGAAAAGTAAAACTCTGAAAAATTGAAAATTGAAAAGAATTGCAAGGGAGGCTGGTTCCAGATTCCAATATTGGCTTTCACCGCAACTCTACCACTTCCCCTTCGTTGCATACTCCTACATCAATAGACACTGTGCCATTGGTCTTCGTTGGCAATAATCTGCAACAATTTCTCCTTGGAGCCTGCTCCCAAATATTCAACCAAACATAAGCTTACAGAACTCCATAAAATAACACTAAAAAATCCGTAACGTCCTTCCCCCAAAAGAACTACTACATGCCCATAATTTGTAAACTGTAAAATCCTTTTTACGATTTTAATAAAACTTATAACGATTTTACCTTTTGTTTTTTTTTTTTTTTTTGATTTTTTTAATGTTCCGAGTATTTTTTTAGTTGATGAAATCATTTTTCTTTTGTAAAATTTTCATTTGGTTTCTGATTAGCTTACACGTGTCCCTTATGTGACCATTTCCCACCAATTTTTCTTATGGGATTTTCTCTTTGTAGTGTTATCAATTGGATATGCTATACATCAAATTTTAAATTTTAAGGCGTCAGACTGCTAAAACTTTTAGTTCAGGGATTAAACTGCGATACGTGTAAAATTTTGAGAGTATCCATTTTTTAAAAAAAAAAAGTTATTTTTTACGATTTTCTATTTTTTTAAGAAATTTTATAAATTTTACCTGAACTTTATCACTTATGTCATCATATTCCTGAACTTTAAAATATGAATATTATACTTCTTAAATTTTTTCATTTGTGTCAAGATATTTCCAAGGTTAACTCCGTTAAATTTTTTAATGGTAATGCTTATAAACACCATGAACTTTGTCAATTATGTCAATATGCTCCATAAACTTTAAAATATACTTATTTTGCCCTTAAACTATAATATGTCTCCAATTTTTCTCCTTCTATCTTGATTCTATTAATTTTTTGAACGAAAATGTTAATATAGCCATTAAATTACTAATTACCAATAATATTTGACCATTAAAATTTGTTAAGTTAATGGTTTTCTTAAGGTTTGTGTTGATTTTTTTTTAAAAAAAAATAGTACAATGAAAAAACGCATTTAAATTTATAAATACTATATATATATATATATATATATATATATAAAGCATAAACACCTTTTATGTCTAACACTTCTATATAAGTGAAATATTAAAAAATTTTAATAAAATTTATTACATTATACAAATTCACTCCTATTTTTTTCCTCTTTATTGCCTTTAATTAACTAATATTTTGAGAATTGGTGTTTAACTAACATTTTTAAATGAGAAAGTATTTAATAAACCTCAAATATCATAGATAATTAACAATTTAATTGTTATATTAATATTTTCGATCAAAAAACTAATAGAATTAAGATGGAAAGGAAAAAGTTAGAGACATATCATAATTTGATGGGCAAAACAAGTATTTTAAAGTTCATGGAGCGTATTAACACAAATGACATAATTCAATGGCATTTTATAAGCATTTTTGTTAAAAAATTTAATAGAGTTAATCTCATGGGACATATTGACACGAGTAACAACATTCATAGATAATTTATAAATTTGTCTTTTTTTTTTTTTTTTTTGCTTGAACATTTTTTATGATTTTAACAAACTTACTAATTTCCTAGACCTTAAAAGAGAAAAGCCTATTACAAATTCCAAGGGAAAAGAGCACACAATTAGTACCTTGTTCCAAATATGCGGGTCGGGTCTCTTGTAAACCTCCACTCTCTGAATCCGAGAGGGATCCGCCATCTTCCACTTGCACTCGGTGTTGGACTCCCGGTTCAGAACGTACACACTAACCGTCCGGTTCGTGTCCGGATCGTATATGGCCTTGGTTAAGTAATACACAAAGGGTCTTTGACACGTGTTCCTGCTAAAGGGACGCGTGTTAAAAGCATACCCTGTGTAGTCTGCTCTCTGATGCCAGTTGAGGAAGGTCCGGCCCGGCATTTCCATGTCCCGGACCGAGAATACGCCCCGGAATATTTGGACCGCGTAGCCCCACGAGACCGACACGGTCCAGTTCCGGCTCTTGTCGTAGCAAATGGACTGTTGCATCAGCCCAGCTGAGTCTAGCTCCATTGGGCCTTTCAGCCTCTCCAGGGCCTTTACTCGGTTGGTGTTGGGGAATATAGGCTGGACTAGGTCCAGGTGATGGAGAGAGACTAGGGGTGTAATTGGATGGGCCGCCAGAAGCCCAAATACGCTGCCGTACACATCGAACTGCATGATGAAAGTTACTAGTCACCACCATAGTAATAAATAGTACAATAATAAAATATATTAAGTAGTCACCACCATTTAATTATTAAACAAAATTATTCGAAGCACTAAAAAGTCAAAGTTCACCGTTTATCTCTGGCCACTGATTGAGATTTTCGGTTTTATGATTCATTTAGAGATTAAAAAAAGTGCGGTTTTTTCTTTCTGGTAAAAAAAAAGTGTAGTTTGAAGGACCCAAGTCAAATGAAAAGAAGGCCAAACCAATAGAACGCCACAAATTCGTCTACTACAAACGAAACGCTGAATGCTCCAAGTGTCTTCTATTAATTTAAAAATAGTGCGCACATAAGGTTTATGGCTTTTCAAGAGCTTTTTCCTTTCAACCTTTTTCAATTTCACCCACGCGACTTACATAAAGCATTAACACTATAGCTAATATAATTTTAATGCACATAGAATAACAAAATCTATACATATCAAAGGGCTAATTTAGGTTTGAATAGTTTAATGAGTCCTAAAAAAAAATGAAATGATAAATAATATATGAGGTTTAAACTTGTGAGGTTATGATAATGTAGGATGTAGAAGAAAACATGTCTAAGTCCACTGTATTTAAATTTTAAGATCCTGTTCATTTTACTAATTCGAGTTTAGAATTTAAATTTTACTACAATAAAAAGTTTTTAAAAATAGTCATATCTAATTTTTTTACTACATTAAAAAATCTTAACATAAAAT
The DNA here is from genome assembly GCA_012066045.3 of Morus alba. Lineage (NCBI taxonomy): Eukaryota > Viridiplantae > Streptophyta > Magnoliopsida > Rosales > Moraceae > Morus > Morus alba. Next base: position 6,783,260 of record CP050232.2, on the reverse strand, counting down.
TACATCTTAATTTAAATTAATGAAAATTTGAGAGGTCAGTCTGTGAACCTAAAGAAATGGAATTTCGAAACTCGAAAGTTAATGATAAGAGTAGAGAGAGATTGCCTAGTGGCATTCAATTTCTAAACCCCCAGTTTTAGCAAAAAATTTCTAAAGCCAAAATTTCTAAAGCCCCAACAAAGGAGTGGCGATTTAATGATCACAATGTGCCACGTGGTACGTAGAATGGAAAAACAAAACTCAAAAGCCTTTAAAGGCCGCCATGATAAGCGAAAAAAAAAATATATGTTAAAATTTGAGATGAATTAAAATTAATATGTTAATAATTTACATAAATTAATAAATAAGTTAAATATTATTTTTATTTATAATTTATCTAATTATGAATTATAATTTAATAAATTATTATTCATAATTGTTTATAACTTGTCCGGTTATGAATCATAACTTGATAAATTTATCAATAACTTATCTAATTATGAATCATAACTTAACAAGTTATGACTTATTAATTTTTATAATTAAAAATTAACCTATTTATTTTTTTAAACTTTTTATACTGATTTATTTTTTATTATTTTCTAAAAAAAAAAACTAAAACAAAGAAAAGCCTTTAAAGCAATCCAATCACAGGAATCACACGTAAAAAATAAAGTAGAAGGAAGCCGCAACATTTGGCGCGTAAAACAACAACAATAAAAAGGTCGACGTGACACATGGGGGTGTGAATTTATTTGCACGAGGGCTAGAGGCGTGATTTGAGGATTGATTGTCACAGTACAGAAACAAATAAACAATTAAATAAATAAATAAAATAACAAAGAAAAAATAAATAACAAAGGAAAATGAAAAAGGTTTAATTGTGGGCCCGTTGTCCCAAACAGTGTCATCTGTAGGACTCCACGTATCGATCTCAGTTGTGATTCTACGGAGACACCATGAAAGAAATTTGGTGGAATTGACTGTTGTTGGTTTTGGTCTCTCCACCGCTATTGACTTTTTTTTTTTTTTTTGTTTGAAAAATCAAAACATTAGATTTTTTTATTATTATTTTTAATTGCTCACTGCTCACTAGTATCCAACAAACAAAATCATTGATATTGGACGGTGGCTGAAAACATTTTGCAGGTCACCCAAACCCCTAAAGTCTAAAAACAATGGAAAAAAAACAAAAAAAACTCCGCAAATACGATATCCCATATCTCCAAAGGATCAAATGGGGGGCAATTCTAAAGTTTTTAGATTTAGAGTCAGAGGTTTAAGTTTATAAGCTAATTTTGTGCTAATCTGAAAAATTTATGGTTAAAAAACTTACTAATTTGGTACAACAGCAAACAGATTACAGAGCTCTAACCTCTGCAAAATTTTAATTGTACGTTAGGAGTTTGTTTAATTTATAGATTTAAATTTTTAATTTAAATTAATATATGAATTTATATAAAAAAAATTATTATAGTAAAAGAATTAAATATTTTTAATAACTTTTATTATAAAAAAATGCGTGAAATAAACGGGGAGTATATTTTTTCCGTTCAGTGTTTGCCCCTGTTTTCTCAGCAACCAAACACGAAGGAGAGAAAAAGAACAGAAAAATGAAAGTTGAATGTAATCTAACCTGGTGAAAACCTCGTTCCTTGGTAAGAGGAACTCCGAGCTCCGCCATACAAGCCTGAATCCGATCATCGGAGCCGTACAAGCTCGGATACCTCTGGATGCACCGGTCCTGCATTTTCTCGAGCTCCCTCGCCAACGCGTAGCTTATGGCGAATCCGCCGCCGCCGTACGCCATGTTGTACGAGAAATGTATGTTCTGCAAGTGACTCTCCGACGAGCTTCCGATGTAGTAGAACTGATTGTGATCGTACTTCTGCAGAACCCTAACGAGATTATCGGTGACGAAAACGGTGTCGTCGTCGCCCATGACGAACCACCTCACGCCCTCCATTCCCAATCTCAGAGTCTCCGAGACGATTCGAGAGATCCGAATCGCCGAGCGGTGGCCCTTAGGGTTCTTGTACTTGAACTGTGCGGTGTTCTCGGAGACCTTCAATGGCGGCAGAAATTTCCCGTCGTCTTTCTCGGTTTTCACGCACTTGTCCATCCAAACCACTCCCCGCATCTGGTTCGGCCTCCACCATAGCTTGATGTAGCTCTTCCGCCGATTCCAGAGCTTCGACGAAGCGGCGATGCCGAAGACCATGTGAGAGAGTGTCGTCTTCTCCTCCTCGGGGTCTGGAATTTTCTTGGGAAGGAAAATTTCGGATTGGCGACGGATTGCTAGGGATTCGTGGTCGGAATCGTTGAAGGAATGGGAGACGAATCTCAGGGAATAGGAGATGTAGGTGAGGACGATTAAGAGAGAGAAGATCATTAGCTTCATCATCGCCCAGGAGGCCATGAAGGTTTCTGGATTGTTCGGAGAGTTCTTCATGGTTTTCACTATTTCGTGTGCTGTTTGGCTGGAGAGAAAGTGAAGCAGAAATAGAAACTAAAAACAACGAGCTCCTGGCCAAAAAACTAAAAACATGAAGGAATAATTTAAGTGTGATTTCTATTTTGTTTTAATTAATGTTTCTGATTTGGTTCATTAGAAGAGGGAAGTTGTATTTATAGATTCCCGGACAAAGCGAAAAGTTGGACTGAATGATATTGGGCTAATCTGAAAACAAATCCTACGTTCTTTGGTGAATATATTGGGCTAATCTGTTTTAAATTTTTGTTACAGATTTCTCTTATAAAAATTTAAATTAAACCTCTATTATTAAAATTTTGTTATACGTGTAAAGAGTTCTTTGTTTTCATTAGCCTTTTTTCTCTTATGAATTTATCCTTAAATTAAAAATTCAAAAATGTAATTTGAATTTGTAGTTTGATATAGAGTTTAGATATGCAATTGGTCATAGATTTGAAAAGGTAATAAAAATTATCAAATGCATCTCAATAAAAATTACCGAACTCCTATTTAGCTGAACTTTTGGATCCAAACAGCCTAACCAAGTTATCAAATGCTCCCTTGGATCATACAATATCTATTATTATTTAAAAAAAAAAAAACTATTATTACCTAAATTTTCGCTAGATTTCTTATCACTATTTTTTTTTTTTTTTTTTTTGAGATAAATGAACTTCAAAATAAACATTTGTTTGCTTCTATTTTTATGTTTTACAAATTAAACGATACATTTGTTAGTCTTTTAAAACTCAATTTTCGGCAGTCTAAAAAAAACCTCAATTCCCTTAATAAAAAAAAAAAAAGTCCAGTTTCGGAAAATATCATTATGAAATAGGGCAAATCAAGTATACAATTATGTCATTCTAAAACAAATTAATATAAAAATAAAAAGTATGCAACCATATCAAAGTTTTCTCTTATCTCTATTTCTCTCTCTCGTGAAGCGACTAGGGTTTTAAGTTTAGAATCTTTTCTTAAAACCGGAGTTTAGCACCTTCACTGGTTGGTCGTCAGACTTTTGGCCTTAAGACGGTGGTTTGAGGTCGTCACGTGTGGTCGGTGGTTGAAGAGCGCAGTCCATTAGTGATGGAGGCGTAAATCTGTTGAGTTAGAGCCTGGTATCATTGTTGCTTTGGGAAGTTGGCCTCGTCATCAATATGGTTCAGAGGAGGAGCGGCGGGTGTCTTAGGGCGACTGCTATTGGAGATGGAAGCTTGACGACTTTCATTGGTGCAAGGAGCTGGAGGTTGCTGGTGGATAAGAAGTGCAAGGGTATCGTTCGAGCTGTTTTTGCGTTCAGTTTCATCGATGGCAGTTGCGCTTCTACAATGACGGCTTTGCTCAAACCGGTTTCTTTGACTTTCGTACAATGGTTGTTAGCTTGTCGCCAACATATATTCCTGTATAGTTGAGACTATTCATAGGTTTCATAGTGTTTTGTTAATTCTAATAAAGGTTTGTTTTCGCCAAGGTTATATATTGTAATAACGAAGGTGCTTTCCCCACATTATGATTTTATTAATGTGTCTCACATGTCTTGAATTAGTTGTCGATGATGTGTATTCGTTTATACCTAGATTTATTTTTAGGTTGTGTTGCTTTTGTCCCCAGTATTAGGGGTTTAATCTTGATCAACTAGTTTTATCCATCAAATGTAGTAGTTCTTGTTAACGAGCTTTAATTACGCTTGATTTCGATTTAATTTATGTTGAGCGAGTCTTTCTCTATTAGATCTTGACAGCTGTGGTCACTCTTGTGCTTCATCTATCTTCACTGGTAGATCCAGTCTATGTCCGGAGTCAAATTTCCTTATAGATTGTGATCATTTGTGACTATTTATGTAATTTATTAATTTATTAATGAAATTTTTTAAAAAAAATTTATGCAACCATATCAAGCCAATTGGCTATGATTTTTGTTTCAACATAAGTGTTTTATTAATCTCCTTTGTTTAAGGACATAGAAGGTAATAGCAGTAACGATGTTAACTTTTATTGACCCAAATCTAACAATAGAAGTCCAAAATAAATAAAAAAAAATACACACACACACACACACACACACACACACATATATATATATATATATATATATTGAGGATGAAATCAATCTTAAAGTTAATTAAACTCAAAAACTGTACTTGAACTGACTTTTATTTTGAATAAACTTTAATCTTAATTCTTTATATCAATTTTGAATTGTTATTCCTTTGTTGTTGGATGTTTAAAAATTTATCATATTAATTAAAATAAGATATAAAAGTTATCTATAAAAAAATGACAACTAAGCTAGGGCTTCTCATATTTTGGCCACCGCACAACAAAATTTTTTTGTAAATTTTTTATAGTTTTTTTAAAGGAATTTTTAATAGTTTCTCTCCCCTAAAAATTTGTATTTTAATATTTACCTAGTATTAAAAAGAATGAACTCAATTGTATCTCAAGTTTCAGATTTTATATATTGATGTCTTAAAAATTGCACTATTTACTCGATACTTTTTAAAAATTTCATGTATATCTCGAGTCTTGACTTTAATGTATCAATATTTGAAATTAAAAAACCCGAGTAGACCAAAAATTAACTATAATGCTATATTAAAATTTTTAAAAGTGAAGAATTAAACTTTGTTACACTTTGCAAGTTTAATTGATCTCGAAAAAAGGTAAAAACAAACAAAGATACAAAATAAATCTAGAAACAAACCTTTGAAATAATATAGTTGAATTGTAATTTTGGTTTCATTTATGCCCCTAAAAAAATTTCTTGCTTTACTACTAATGATAACTCAAAATTGGTGCTTAATTGAGATTACAGTCAGTGTTCCCAATACTACTCTCTTATTTACTTATTATATTTTCTTAAAGAAATTGCACTTGTTGTGGTAGAAGTAAGAATTGGTCAGTAAAATTTATTGAAGTTCTATGGGTAGATTTATGGTGGAGAAGGTTATTTTACTCTATTTGTAATGGCTATGTTTTAACTGTTTGATTAGTTTTTTTAACTATTTAATACGGAGTAAGGACAATTCTGTATAGCATGCTATAAATTTTTTAATTTAAACAAATATAAATCTTATTGTTAAAAAACGAATTCAATAGTTAAAATAAAAAATAAAAAACGGATGTCCTACCATATATATTATAGAAAAAAAAAGTTCAATATATATTGAGGGCATCAGATAAATTGAAAATGAATTCATCCTTAAGATTAGGAGCAGAGAAGGGTTGTATCATAACTACACTATCAACTCCACTCCACAGAGAATTTTTTTTTTTTTTTTTTTAAAAGAGAAATACAAAAATACTAGACAAAAACATAGCATCTATATATTTATGATACAAATGTTATAAATTAAACATTTATGTCACTCAATTCACCAAAATATATTATGGTAGAATATTTTTAATATCTACAATATTATTCTTTTCTTCTCGAAGAAGATGATCATACATCTTCAAAAGTATCCTGGTAGAATCTTTTTAATATTCTATGAACAAAATTTTTTTTAATTAACAAAGATGGCATAATATAAAATTATTCAATTTTATGCACTCAAAAAAATTATTCAATTTTGGTGCCATATTATGTAATTTCTAAAAACCAGTTAAATAACTAAGATCCTATTTGTTAATGTTTTCTTTTTTATTTTTTAAGTAAAAAAAAAAACCCGTTTTATCTTGTTTTTGTGAATAAAAAAATAAAAAAAAAAAAATTTACTAAGGAAAAAATCATGTTTATTTACTACCTTTCGTTTTTTCTTTTGAAAATTTGAGAACTTAAAAACACCTTTGGTAGTGTTATACATATCTTTTGACATAAAAGAGTAAATAAATACATCGTTCACCGCAACATAGTGTTGAGGTTCTGGCCGGTTAGACAGAAGTAACGGCTGAGGTGGGATTTAGAGTTTCTCACGAGGGAAAAGACAGAAGTGGCCCTCAAGGACCTTTTGTGAAAAGATTTAAAACGTTAAGGACAAGTTGTAATTTTCCAAAATGTTTTTTTTTTTTTTTCATTTTTATATCATGTATTTTGAGGCTGTCAAAAAATTATAGGTCATATTTGAAATTGTACAAATTAAGGCCTCGTTCGTTTCACAAATTTGAGTTTTCAATTCAAATTAAAACGTGATATTTTCTAAAAGCTTTTAATTGTAGTAGAAAAAATTAGATGTAACATTTTTTGAGCTTTTAACTGTAAAAACTTAAAACTAAAAATTTGAATCGGTAAAATGAACGAGGCCTAAAGTTGTCACATTTCAAATTCATACTAAATTTTTCTTCTTTCTCTTAGTGAAAGGTTGATTTTAATTATAAAATTTACCTAATTCTCCTTTCATTTTTAAATTATTATTTTTCTTAATCTATTTTTTAAAATTTTTTTCTTTAAGGGTGTTTATGTCTTTTTTGTGGTTAAAATTGGCAAATGACAAGAAAAAAGATGTGAATCGAGTATAAATTTGAAATATGAAATAATAAATTTGATACTGTAAAAAATACAAGTTATGATTTTTTGATAACCTTAAAATGCCGTGGAAAAATAGTTTTTAAAGATCTTTAAGTCACGAAAAATGCATTATTTATCCCTTAACTTTTAAAAAATTACAGTTTGGCCTCACTTTTTATAAACATTTACATGCGGGTCTCTAAAAAATTTCTCAACCCATTTCACCTAATCAACTGAAATCTCAACATTTACACGAAAAAAAAATTGTTTACGAACGGAAGCATTTGAGAAAAAAAAAAAAAAAAAAGGCAGCGCAATCAGGAAATAAACATTTCTAATATTTTTTAGGTAATAAGAATTTAAAGTATTATAGAAGAAAGAATATATAAATAGGGACACATTCAGAAAAAAAAAAAAAAAAAAAAAAAAAAAATCGATACATTTAAAAAATATATATTTTAGGAAGCCATGTTCAGAATATAAACCATTTAAAGAAAACGGAAAAAATGCCTCGATCAAAACAAGCATCATAATTTACGAGCAAAATTTGTAACCTTATTGGTGTCGACTTTTCAAAGTTTAAGAAGTAAAGTGAGATATTAAGAGTGTGTTTGGAATTAGTTACAAAATGTTTTTATTTTTTGTATAAAAATGAAAATAAAAACGTTTTTATTTTTATTTTGAAATCATTTCTGAAAATGCGTTTGGTAGGTTTATTCTGAGATTGTTTTCAGTTTTAAAAAAAAACTGAAATTATGTTTGGTGGTTTAATTTTTAAAAACATGTAATAATTTATAAATTAATAATATATTAAATAAATAATAATATTAAATATATTAAATAATAATATATTAAATATATATTATTATTAAATATATTAAATAATAATATTAACTAAAACGACATTATATATATATATATATATATATATGAAAATGAAGATGGTTAAGGTTGTCGGGGGAAGGGTGGGGGCAACCAAAGAACGACGGCGGGGGGGGGGCGCAATGGAGAAGAGTGGTGGCGGCGTTGGCGGCAAATGGGAGGGGCGCCGGAGAAGAGTGGCACTGGGGGCGCATCGCAGACGAGTGGCGGGGTGGGGGGCGTGAGTTGCAAACCGGGGGCGCAACACAGTCAGAGCCGGGGCATCGCAAAACAGCCAGTGCGCCGAGGGGGTGGGCGCAATCGCAGACGAGTGGGGGGAGGGGGGGGGCGAAGTCACGCACGGGAGGCCGGGGGGTAGGACGCGGGCTCAGACGCCGGGGCTCGGCCAGGAAGAAAATTTCGGCTGAAGAACGGAAGGGAAAGAGGAAGAAGCTCGGCTGGAGGGGAAGACAAATCGGTGGAGCTCGCGGGAGGATGATCGAGGAAGAAAGAAGGAAGAAGAAAGAAGAAGAAAGAAAAGAAGAGAGAAACCGAAAATGAAAAGGGAAAAACGAAAACGGCTTTTTCCCGTTTTCAATTTTCCGCAAAACGACAAGAGCCTTTTCATTTTTGTTTTCTGATGACTTTTTTGCCAAACACATTTTTTGGTTCCCATTTTCTGTTTTTTGCTTCGAAATGGTGAGAAACGGAAATAGGACCAAAAACAAACAGACCCTAAATATTTTTTGAAAGTTAAAATTAAAATTAATTCTTAATTAATTTTATCAAATTGTCATCATTAGTAAAAGTTTTATATGCGTCTTACATACTCATTATGTTCACTTTTTAACATGTTTTATCATGGAAGGACCGAAATTAAGTGCAACATTGTAAAATTCACGAGTCATTAACGTGACATTTAAAAATTTAGAAGATAAAGTGAGGTAATGATTATTTTTCAAGAGTTAAAATTGAAATTAACCCTAATAAATAAAACTAAAAAGCAAAGTGATGACAGCAAAACAAAACAAAACAAAACAAAACCGATGAGTGTTGGAAAGTTGTTAATTTGATATTGGTAGCTCTTTTTTCATTATTCTAGTTGTTGTTCTGAACAAGCAGCTTTGTTAGTTTTCTTAGGGCAACCGAAAGACTGTTTTTCGACTTTTTCCATAAATAGTATTTCTAGTGAACATGGTCCATTGCTGATTACAAAATAAGGACTGGTGTAGGAAGTAGTTTGTTTATTCTTTGTTAGAGACATTATTTTGTTTGCTTACAAAATTAGTTTAGCAACTTGTATCAGTTACTTTAGCGACTTGTATGTGTTAGCTTCATACCGTTATTAGTGTTAGATTATTAATATGTATAGATGCCATTATATCATTGCTCAATGCGTGAAGTTAGTTTTAGACATGGTATTTAAAAAAGGAAGAGGACTGATTTATTAAAAAGAAAAAAATAATAAAAAAAGGTAGTTTGTTTATGCTAAATTTAATACGTAAATAATTCAACCATTCATAAAAGAAGAAACATGTTAGCCAACTGTTTCTGTAAATTTTTATTGCATAATGTCCAATCTGCTGCTATGAAAAATAAATGTCAAATTAATAGTTATAACTTATAACCTATTTGGTAAGTCTAGAATATTAGGCCTATTTAGTTCGTCGATTCGAGTTTTAATTTGAGTTGAGATGTAATTTTATGTGAGAACTTTTTACTGTAGCAAAAAAAGTTAGATGTGACTGTTTCTGAGAGCTTTTTACTGTAGTAAAACTCGAATTCTAAACTCGAATCGGTGAAATGAGCGGGACCACAAAACCATTATAATCTTTCTTGTTATTCTCCTCTCGTTTTAATCAACTAGTATGTGGCAACTGGAAGAATCTTATTGGACTTCTCAATTTTCATTCTAATATCTCTTGGCTATTGTTTTCTAAGCTCTAAAGTTAAGAGCTCTGAAAATTTAGATGGAAATCTATTTAAATGAAAATAGACCACAAGATACGAATGATGAATGAAAATAGACCACTCTGAAAATTTAAATTTTGATGAATGAAAATAGACCACAAGAAATCTATTTATATGAGATAATTATGTGCCGTTTGGTTCATAAATTCAAATCATGTGATTAAAATTATTTTCGATTTACGTATATTTTTTTATAAAAAAAAATACTGTAACGAACCACAAACTATAATTCAAATAAAAAAATGAATTTAAATATCAAACGAATTCACAGGCTTTTGACTGAAATTTGAAACCTAGTCCTCTCGAAGTGTGGCACACGCCAACTCTCCTCGTCGGAGTGCGTGTATGGCACATTTTCCCATATGAAGGTGGCCACTTATTAGGTATCACGTTCTAATTAATCATGCAATTTTCTTACAATATCAAGATTCAAGCGTAATTAAGAATTGATGTATCTTTATTTTAGTAAGTAAAATAAATATTTTTCTGCACTTAATTTAATTATTTATTTTACCGATAAAATGAATAATTTTTATGTAGTATTTATTTTAACAATTAAAATAAATATTTTTATCCCATTGATATTCATTATGTCACATAAAAATTATATATCACAAATATATCGATGTTGCACTTAATGCGTGCCGCTAACCCGGTATAGAGAAATTGTTAATTTCTCATCAGTCTCGAATGACTAAAATTGTCTAAATGATTTTCATTAATTGAATTCATAAAATTTATGAAGTATAAAAGAAATCAAATGAACATATATTATTTTATGATTAAATTAACATAATTATTAACTTTAATTTTCCTTACTATCGAATCAAAACTGCACTCTCGAATTATGTACATAAATTACAAGTAACTTTTAAAAAATAATTTCAAAGTCATCTTATCAATCATCATAACATTTTCCATGTGAATTTACCGTCTACAATAGTATTCAAAATTATAACTGGGTTACTAATCATGTTACCAATCACACCATCCGAATTTGGGTTATAATTATGTTACCAATCACACCATCCGAATTTGAATTAGCCACGAGAGTAACATAAGTTAGACATATGTAAAAAATACGCCGTATTATTTTAAAAAATTATAAGAGCTAACAAAGGAATTTAATGGACATATATAAATCAAGTTATTATAATCACGACAAAATTTATTTACTCAGAAGTTAATTTCATGATTATATACTCCAATATTATTCTACTAAAAATTTAGAATTGCACTCTTATATAATATATTTACAAAACTCTAAATAACTCTCATCTATAACATATAATGATATATATCTGCTCCATTGGATATCTATAATCGGCTTAAGGACAAGTTTTGTTTTACCTTCTCAATTATATTTATCTTTACTTCCAGTGTAACAAAAACTGTTCGTACCAATACAAATAATAAGACCATTAGATAACATAAAATAGTTTGGTAGTTGAGTGCATTTATTTTCTAATATACAGATAATGTCATAAGAGGATATCATTAACTATTTATGAAAGAGTTATGAACCCCGTCTATGAATAATAAACATATGCAAATCAAAAGTCATATCCCCAACATACCTGCATACGTACCTTTTTTAATATCAGATGTCACTTTTGATACGTCAAAAAATACAAGTCTAGAATACATATATACATTTTTATTTATTTTATGAATAAGATAGAATATATATAATTATTGAAAGTGAATTGTTTTATTACCCCAAATTAATCATAATACTCAATTTTAGTTTGATCCAATATATTTTTCTTCTATGAAAATATAGCAATGTCTCTATTTATGAAGTCTTATTGCGGCGACCAAGACAAACCGTTTTCCGTAAAAAAAGTAGATAACATAATAGTCTTAACATAAATAATGTGTCTAATTTTAGTTTTTAAATTGCGGATCATACAATTTAGATCATTATAATCTTTATATTCATGTCTTCTACATATTCTACACATTATATGTACAATTTAAAAACTTAAACAATATTCCCAACTACTAGTTTATATATATATATATATATTCAACTAATATAAGTATAAAAAGGACAAAAGAATATATAAAATAAATAAATAATCTTTATTGATATCAAAATGTCTAAAAAATCATTGTTAGATTATTTCTTATGGCATATACTCTAATAACATTTGACTAGTATAGGATCTTCGTAATATTAATTGCTCATAAATAAAATAGAGAACAACAATAAATATATATTAAATGCAATATTTTATTTTAATATCATGAAAGGATTACAAGACATGTTTTATAAACAGCGATTCTAATAAGTTCGTACTACATAATTTATTTATTATATGTAGGATCCTACAACCACGAACGTAAGACTAACTCATTACTTTGCAGTTGAGGTATTCGATATATTCTTAGGACTCGTTCACTTCGCTGATTTAAATTTGTAATTTGAGTTGAGATATAATTTTATGTAGGAGTTTTTTACTGTAGTAAAAAAAGTTAGATGTGACTGTTTTTGAAAATTTTTTTACTGTAATAAAACTCAAATTCTGAACTCGAATCGGTAAAGTGAACGGAACTTTATTCTACTGTAAAAATCCTAATACTATGATAGACGTGACTCTTATATTAAGAGTGAACTACTATTTATATGGGATTTGAGAGATCAATTTTAGTGACATCATCATATGAGAGTTAATTTATAGAGAATTTTCACCGTCCACGATTAGCGCTAGAAAGAAACCCCAAATCTAATTTTTCATAAAACTTTGAAGAACTCATCCACGACCTTCAACCATGGTTGGAAACTAATGTGCTGCATAATCAGAACCTTGGCAAGTTGTCCCTCTTGTGTGTGAGAGAGAGGAAGACAATCAAGAACGTGATTGTGCTTGAATTCTCATTGGTCCTAGGTCCAGCCCAAATTAGGATGCGGGTTAAAAGAGGAAATTACAAAATTTACTTTTAAAAATATACGAGTATGTACTTTTATTTTTTATTTTTAATAAATATCATTTTATTAGTGTCATTATTTAACTAAAAAAGTTATGAATAAAGAGTAAATTATAAAAATTTTAATTTATGCATTTTTAATGAGTACTTGTCAAGATTATCTATGTTAAAAAATGTAGAAAAATTATAGAATTTACTGATAAAAATGAATCAGTTAAGATTTTTACTCTTCATTCTTAATTAACAATTTTTTGTTAATATAATTATTTAATGAAAAAAATTATTTATTAAAAATAAAAAATAAAAATCTTTAACATATTTTTAAAAGATATTTATCTTCCTTCTTCTAAAAGATATTTTTAAAATAAAAATCTTAATTAACATATTAATGTGGCTCGCTCGTTTTGTTTGGTCAGTAAACTTTAACTTTCATCCAACCTATGAGGCCTAAAGTCTATAAGAAAGGACACTATGGGTTTTGCCGATTGAAAGGACAACATGGGTTATGAGAGGGCAATATGCTAAAATGATTATCCAATAAAATGAAATTAATAAAATGAGATTCTTCTATTTTTTATGAAAAAAGATATTTACTCATTTTGTTGTAAAAAGAGGTTATTTTACAAATAAAAGTTTTTGAGAAGTTATTTTACTAATAAAACTTTTTAAAAAGGTTATTTTTACAAATGCCTCGTTATGAGAGCAATTAGGGCATTATCCTAGTTCCATAAAACCCAAATAATTTAAGAGACGTTTGATAAGAGAATTTATATTATGATTTAAATTATAATTCATGATTTATTATAATATTTTATCTCATAAAAATTACACATAAATTAAAATAATTTTAATCTCATAATTTTAATTTATAAACCAAACGTTTTCTTAATTAGCCGAAAGATCCATTGAACATTATTATGATGCATTGATGTTATTTCCTTACGCTAAAAGAAAAAGAGAAATTTTATTGGAGAAATTATATTCACAGTCTTCATTATTCATTCCTCTCAATTAATTCTCTCCCTTCTTTTCTACTCCTTCCATAGTTAGCACCAAAATTCGATTATTATTTTTTTTCTCTTTCCGATTACTTTCCCTTTTACACTTCTATTGTTCTGTATTTGTTCAAGTAGGTCAGAATGAGACATCTAAATCAGTGTGTCTCAAGGTTTTTTCTATGATATTGCTTAATAATAGTCCAAAATTATTTTTTTGACAAAATCCAGAAGCACATTTCCATTAAAAGAAGAAGGAAAAAAAATAAATAAAAAAAAGAAAAAAACCACCATTGGGTTAGAAGCTTACCAGTTACCAACACCAACTAAGAAACCCAAAACCCACCCCAAGAAGAAAGACAATCACTACATGAGAAGACCCACACAAGTCTAAAAGAAGGTTTTTTTTTTTTTTTTTTTTTTTTTTTTTTTTTTTTCCAGAAGAAAGTTAAGAAAACAGATTTCAATACAGAAAAATAAATATATTTTATGTGGAATACCGTCAGATGAAAGGGTATAACTGTAATAAAAACTTTTACTTTTTAAAATGGGGTCTATTAATAAAAACGTGGGGTGACTCCCATTTTATTGACACTCCATCTTTTTATTAAAGCTCGTCATTTAAAGAATATAATCCTTTTATTACAACTTTACCCTTTTTTTTTTTTTTTTTGCGTTTTCCTCCGCTCTTTCTTTCAAGTAATTACGTCTTAATCATTTTATTTCCAATTTTTCCCATGCCATTGTAATCGTAAAAATTTTATCATTGTTAAAATGAGCTTGCTGCAAAATATTACATACATACATATATATATATATATATAAAAGGTGTAATTTAATACTTACTCAAATATTTATTTATTAATAAGTATTATTATTTTAATCGTAAAATAATGATCCAACAGTTATAATAAAATTAAATAGTTGATTAAAAAAATTTATGAGAACTAATGAAATTAAATTCTTATTAAGTTACGTCATTAAATTTTATATTTAATGATAATTATCGATAGAGACGTAACGATTAAAAACTCATCCATATTTAAAACATTAAGAAATATATTGTGTTCCTTTAAACAAACATAAAGATCTTGTGTTATATATTTAAGTTTTCTATTTTCTTTCTAAAATAAAAATTGGCATGACATCTATGAATTAAAAACTAAAATCAACGAATTGAACGATATTTAAATATTACGAATTTAAATTTGGTTGCATTATTGATTTTGCAAAAAGAGAAACGCAAAAAAAAAAAAGGAAAAAGAAAAAAAAAAGGTTACGGTAATGAAATGACATGAAACTATTTTGGGGTGCAAGATTAAAAATTTGTAATAGAAGGATTCTATTCTTTACGTGGGGTGTCAATAAATTTCTCAAAAAAAAAAAAAAATTCTATTTAGAGTTTAAGATCCAATACAAAAATGAAAAATCTTGGTTTATTTTTTATTTTATTTTATTTTTTTTTTTGTCTTTTTACTTTTTTTGGTAAGGCATTTTCTCGTTCCATGAAGGTCGCCATAAATAGTTTCCCAGGAGAAACCTTATTGCTTGCCGGATTCAAGAGTTTTTAAACTAAACTTAAATAACAAATTTGTTCAAATATGATCAAATATTATAAACTTCGAGATGCCAGTTTGTGACCTGCACTGCTATTAACCCTAAAATTTATGTCTTTTTTTAATAAATAAATAAATTGTTTTACTAGCAGAAAATAAAAAAGATAAAATTAATTAAATATTTTGTATTATAACAAAATATGTTTTTAGTATCTTATATTTCTTATAATATTAAAATGATGCTTTAATGTTCTTAAAAACATGTTAATTTTTAAGACATGATGTCTAAACTACATTTTTTATTAATTAAATAAAGATCAATATTTTTTTAAAAATTGAAAATATTTTAAAATATTAAAATATTTAAAAGAAAACAACAAAATAAAAAAGCTTGTGATTTTTTTAAATTTATTAATTTTTATTAATTAAATAGAATGATGCTAAAGTTATTTTACACCTTAAAAATTAATTTCAAGATACTAAAAAGAAAATTTTAAAATGTCTATGTATTGTTTTAATATTATAAAAAAGACATGATATTAAAAGTATATTTTTATTATAACATAAAATACTAAAATATTTTATCCTTAAAAAAATAAACAATTTAGATAGAGAAATTATTTTTTTAATAAAACAGTCTTATTAATAATGTTAATTTATAATAATTAAATTTAATTAAAATTATTTTAAATTAAAAATATATAAAATTAATAATTTTTAATATAAATTTAACCGTTAAAAATAGAGATTTAAAATTTATTATTTATTTATTTTATTTTTTTTTTCGGAGCAATTTACTTGAAATGAGAAGTCCTTTTTTTTTTTTTTTTTTTTTTTTTTTTTTACAAATCAAGCGAAGAATATATCACGTTGGAGAACTGAAGCTCTCGTAAATCCCCATTTCAACTATAGCAGGTATCTTTCCATAAACTACTACTTGATTTTGTGTTTGGTCGCCGAGAAAACACAAGGCAAGTAATAGAAAAACAAAAGAAGAGAGAAACAGAAATATAAAATTTAGAACCGGTTCTCTTTGTGGAATGTATGTTTTTCTTCCTTTCAAACCGGAGTTACACATTTCGCTTGCTTAAATTCCACTAGTTGATCTTTTAATTGCAAGAGAATTTAAAATTCAATGTCTGTTTTATTTATTTATTTTCTCCACAGCATCCGATCAAGGGTTTTTGCTTTATGCATATTTGCATAGCTTGGAAGTCTGATTATAAACTTAATTTTGATTTCAGTGAATTGGGTTCTATAGTGTTTTCAATTGCTAGTGATTTGTGGGTTTTATTTTTCAGAGTTTCAGATAAAGTGTCCAAGAGCAATCTGTCTTTGTAGGCTCTTTTCAAATGTTATGTTGCTATAATGGCTGGATTAAGGTTCTCCATATTGAAATCACTTGATAATTGTATCAGTCTTTCTCCGAAACCGCAAGCATTTCGATCAGCGAACTGCTATGTGAAATCTGTAAACTGCCCTGATGGAATACATTTAAGGTCATTATATGCATACGTAAATCGCAATTACCAAGTGAAAGAAACAAAACCCTTTGTCAATGTTGGAAATACTGGTGCAAAAGTATTGGGTTCAAAGTCTCCTATTGTGATCAGATGTTATACAACCAGACCCAATTATTTGTTTTCACCAACATCATCAAACTCTCTGTTTAGGAGAGCTATTCCTCTTGTATCCGTGAACCCGCTTTCAAACTATTACTCATATTCATCATCTTCGGGCGGCAATGCTGGTAAAAGTGCGGACTCAGTCACAGCATCATTTGGTGCGAGTGGGTAAATGTTTCTGATGGTGGTGGTAAAATGATTGGCCTGAAAAGATTAAGGATCTTTGGCAAAGTGCAGTAGATGCAGCGACTCACACAGGGCAGAAAGCTAAGGAAGCTTCAGCTGAACTGTCTCCTCATGTCGAACAGTTTTTGGATTCACACCCGTATATTAAAAATATTGTCGTTCCTGTTAGTGTTACGTTTGCTGGTACTGTATTGGCTTGGTTTGTGATGCCTAGGGTGTTGAGGAGATTTCACAAGTATGCATCACAAGGTCAAGCTGCTTTATTATCTGGAAGCATGGCTGGAGAAGAAGTGCCATATGAGAAAAGCTTTTGGGGTGCTTTAGAGGATCCATTGAGATATCTAATTACCTTCATGGCATTTACACAAATGTTAGTGGTTTGGTTTCATGTTCAATTTAGCCCCTCCATCATCTTTTAATTTGGTTTTCTATACATATGCAATTAATTGCATGACGCGGTGAAGATGTCTTTGATTTGCAGTGGCACGATGGTGGCACCAACTACCATTGCATCTCATTATCTACCGCAAGCATGGACGGGTGCTGTCATACTTTCATTTGTTTGGTTCCTGCATCGCTGGAAAACAAATGTGTTTTCTCGTGCATTGCTTGGTTCTAGTGTGGCAGGCCTTGATCGCGAGAAGTTGCTAGCTCTTGATAAAATTTCATCGGTTGGTCTGATCGTGATTGGGATAATGGCTTTAGCAGAAGCATGTGGAGTGGCTGTTCAATCTATTCTCACAGTTGGTGGCATAGGAGGTCGGTATCATCTGCTTGTTATTTCTGCTGTTTCATCTCTCATGTTCTTTACATCAGAGGAGCCCTGCTGCAAATATAATTGTTGCTTATCAAAATCTTGTCAGTTTCCATTGTGTTTTACGTTGTTTATTTTGCCTGATTTAAAGATCTTGATTTACAGGCTCACAGTAGAAGTTAACTTAATGAATTCTTCAATGAATTCTTCACCACTTCTATAATTCAGTCCTTTGGCCTACATTTCGTGAAAAACTTGTTCTCTATAATTTCGTCAATAAGCATAGCTTTTCAACTTGAATTGTATATTTTAAAACTAACAAAATTATACATTATTTAAACACCTGATATTTGACCTCTTGATTTTAATTATACTGGTTTAATTGTCACCCATGTCTGAAATTTCTTACAAGTCTTCTGTGGATGGCGTGGTCCTTGCTTGATTTTTTCCAAGTGCTAAGCCGCATATTGTTTAAAGCCTGATCTTATCTACTTGGACTTCGATGCAGGAGTTGCTACTGCTTTTGCTGCTAGAGACATCCTCGGAAATGTGCTGAGCGGTTTGTCTATGCAGTTTTCAAAGCCCTTCTCACTAGGAGATACAATAAAAGTATGACATAAATCTTTTATTCCTGTTATATTTGCTAAAGATGTCTAGGAAGCGCAGTTGTGCTCTGATTGTAGTAAGTGAATATGCCCCCCAATATTTGGAAGTCTGCCTTCGTATTACCAACGATGGATAAGTAAATATTTTAGTTATCCGTGAAATCTAATTAGTTTATTGCAGTCTCCTGATTTTAAATCATTTAAGAAATTTATCTATATAATTAGGCATTGAGATATGTAAATGTTGACTAATCGGACTATCATTGAATTTGGAAACATGAAATGGTTGAATAATTGAGAAATGAATTTATTTAGGGATACACATTGGGTGCTAAGATTATCCACTGAATATCTGTTAGTAGTTCCATAATAAAAAAAGTGTTTTTGTGATGCCTTGGACTCTATACCTTAAATTCATCTTTGAGACTCAATTATATTGGGAATTTGTGATGTACCTGATATCCGGCATTAACATTTTCTTCTTTTTATACTCATTTTCTTGATGATGTAATTACTATTACAGGCAGGATCTATAGAAGGTCAGGTGGTGGAAATGGGTCTTACAACCACTTCATTATTGAATGCTGAGAAATTTCCTGTCATAGTCCCAAATTCACTGTTTTCTAGTCAGGTGGGTACTAATTTTCTTTTTGGGCATTTCTTTCACAGTTTCTGCACTAATCATTTCATAGCAAGAAAATCCTTACAATTGGCTTTCGTTAAACTTGAACTTCTAGCTGCACTTATTTATAAATTAAAAGGATATGTAGTAGGATTCTTTATTTTTGTTAGAAAATCAGGAAAAATATGTGCTGTAAATATATATTAGCTGTAAATTAGTCACTAGCTGTAATATAGCTATTTTTGGTGTAAATATGTGTATTTTAGGAAAGCTCTGCCTAGGAATTATTCTTTCTTTAAATCAATGATTTAGTTTCCTGATTTAATGGTTTTTTAGGTGCTATAATTCTCTATTAAAGAACAATCTCAATTACATAATGGATTATTCCATGTAACCTGTTTTCCAAGTTGGTATTATAGAGGGAAATAAACTCTTGCCGGAATTCCTATCTTTTTCCTTCCTTTTGATCCCTGCACACTAAAACCATGTCTGACGCTTCGACTGATTCCAATACTGTCCCTCAATCCTCCCTGAACAATCCTAGCAGCATAGATGTTTCAAAAATAAGTGCTACCTCCTCAGAATCTCATTCTGTTCATATCCCCACAATTCGTTTGAATGGTGACAATTTTCTGAGATAGTCTCAGTCGGTTAGGATGTATATTAGAGGGCGTGGGAAAATGGGCTATTTGACTGGTGAAAAGAAGGCTCCTGCAGAGGATGATCCGGCCTATGCTACATGGGATGCCGAGAATTCCATGGTGATGACGTGGCTCGTGAATTCAATGGAAGAAGATATTGGCTCTAATTATATGTGCTATCCAACGGCACGAGAGCTTTGGGAGCCGCACTATGGAGGAACATGAGTACCACTTGGACCAAGTATTGGCGGTTTTACACCAGCACCACTTATTTGCCAATGAAAAAGTGCGGTTTTGGACAGGACTCAATTGAGTATTTGGGGCACAATGTGTCTGGAGATGGGGTTTTGGCAGACCTTGCCAAGGTGGAAGCCATGGTGCATTGGCCTATTCCCACGAATTTGAAAGAGTTACGAGGGTTTTTGGGGTTAACCGGCTACTACAAAAAGTTTGTGACAGGTTACAGCCAAATTGCAGGGCCCTTGACCAATGTGCTACGGAAGGATAACTTCCACTGGGATGAGGCAGCCAACAACGCTTTCGTTGCACTCAAGCAAGCCATGACAAGGGTGCCTATTCTAGCATTGCTCGAATTCAATAAACCCTTCATACTAGAAACCGATGCTTCCGGATATGGGGTTGGGGCCGTGTTGATGCAAGAACAATAGCCTATAGCCTACTTCAGTCAAGCCCTATCCACACTAGCTTGCAACAAATCCGTATATGAACGGGAATTGATGGCCATAGTCCCAGCCATATAGAAATGGCGGCCATACCTCTTGGGACGACACTTCGTGATACGCACCGACCAACGTAGCCTCAAGTATTTGTTAGAATAGCGTTTAGTATCCCCGGAACACCAAAAGTGGTTGACTAAGTTGATGGGCTACGATTTTGAGATCCAGTACAAACCAGGAGCGAACAACAGGATTGTGGATGCTCTTTCCCACCGTGGCAGCACCCTGGACTTATGCGCCTTGTCTCTGGCCCCAATAGCCGACTCTGGAGAATTGCACCAATAGGTAATGCACGATGAACAATTAGCTAAGATATGGGCCGGACTCCAACAGGATGTGACAGCCCATCCCGGTTTTTCCATCAATCAAGGTAGGCTATTTTTCCATGGCCGAATGGTGGTGCCTCGAAAGTCACCCTTCATCAAGACTTTACTGCATGCCTACCATGATGGAGTCTTGGGCGGGCATTCAAGGGTATTGAAAACGCAGGCGGATGGCGGCGAGTCGTGGTATTAATGGAATGAAAAAAAAAAAACATTGCCCCCTAACGGTCTCCCTCATGTGCCAGGGAGGACCTTTCGATGGACTTCATCGAGGGCCTACCACGTTTAGAGGGGTACGACACCATATTAGTGGTTGTGGATCGACTTAGTAAGTATGGGCATTTCCTGGCACTGAGGCATCCTTTCTCAGCGGAGACGGTGGCTAGACTCTTCATTCGAGAGATAGTGCGCCTTCATGGGGTACCCCGTACCATCGTGTTGGATCGAGACCGCATCTTCATGAGTCATTTTGGACCGAGCTCCACAAGCAAATGGGCACCATTTTATCCCGGAGCGTGGCTTGTCATCCTCAGTCCGATGGCCAAACGGAGGTGGTCAATAGGTGTGTGGAGACATACCTTCGATGTTTCACTTTGGATAAGCCCAACCAATGGTACAAATGGTTAGTTTGGTCGGAGTATTGGTACAACACTTCCTTCCATACAACCACTTGCACCACTCCCTTTCAGGCTATATACGGGCGCACACCACCTCCCCTGTTGCGCTATGGTATAGGCTCCTCGCCAGTGGATTCTGTGGAGCAGCACCTCATGGACCGAGATGTAATGTTAGACCTCCTCAAGTTCCATCTTTCTCGCGCCCAGTAGAAAATGAAGGCCGTGGCCGATAGCAAGCACCAAGACGTCAAGTTCTCCATGGGGGACTCCGTGTATCTCAAGCTCCACCCTTATCGACAAGTGAGCTTAGTCGCGCAAGCGCAATGAGAAGTTAATCCCCCACTACTATGGCCCTTCGAGATTATTGGCTGTGTAGGACCGGTGGTATACTGCCTTAACCTTCCAGCTGGAGTCTGCAATCCACCCGGTGTTTCATGTTTCGCAACTATTCCGGGTTGTTGGGTAAGGACAACCAGTGTCCATCTTGCCACCGCACCTTACGAAGGATCTAGAGCTGCGGGCTGAACCAGCTGCCCTTCTATGTACGGAAGAGACTACGTGGGAAATATCATGCAGGTACAGGGAAGGAGAAGGTAGTCGCAGCACAGGGAAACAATCCTCAGGACGGTTCGAAAGGGGGGCTGAGCGACACAAGGGAATGGGTTGACCTGGGGAATTAGGAAAGGTTTGTTAGTTAGTTGTTTGCTTAGGGATCTGCACCGAATAGGAGGGAGAGAGGGAGATTGAGAGAGAGAGAGAGATGGGGTATCGAAGAAATGAGAACTGTGTAAGAGAGGAAGTGCACGGGGTCACTTGAAAACCCCCATATCTTGTATTCATTTCCGTTTTCTGCAAAATTAATTCCACAGATTCAGTGAATTTACTCAGATCCTTGTGTGTTGTGTGATTATCACTTGATTAGGCTTGAGAGCTTAACACCCTTACACCAATTAGACGTTAAAAATGCTTTCCTTAATGGAGACCTTGAGGAGGAGGTGCACATGAGTCCCCCACCAGGTTTTGAAGAAAGGTGTGGAAATGGGCAAGCGTGTAGATTGAAGAAGTACTTGTATGGACTTAAACAGTCACCGTGAGCTTGGTTTGAGCGCTTTGGTAAGGTAATAAAGTGCCATGGATATGTTCAAAGGCAAGAATCTGCTTAAGCCGATCATACAATGTTTTTCTCGACCTTCGGCATTAAATGAGGGTAAAATAGCTATCCTGATAGTATATATGTGGATGATATTGTGTTGATGGGGATGATTGTGAAAGGGTGTTCAGTGGCCGACCAGTGGGTTGGTTCCAAAGGGCTGATATTCAGGTTCTGGTTTATGCGGAAAGACCTGCCCGGTGGGCTGGGCAAGAGCTCCGGGCTGCGGTAATAAGGAGGTTTGGCCGAGCCATAGAAGTCGATCCGGTTGAGCAGCTGATGGCTCTCCGGCAGCGCTCGTCGTTAGCAGAGTATCGGGATGAGTTTGAGGTTACGGCTTCGCAGATGCAAGGCGTTCTGGAGACGGTGTTCAAGGGGGCTTTCCTCCATGGGCTCAGGGAAGACATTCGGGCCGAACTCAAATTGCACAGGCCCAATGGGTTGCCTGAGATGATGGACTTGGCCCAGCAAGTGGAGGCCCGCAATGAGGCAGCGGACCGGGTTAGGAGAATTAGGGTGGGCCGGGGGCCCAGAACCGAAACGTGGGGACGATTTGGGGAATTGTCCGAGGGCCCTTATCCAGGGGCCTCCCCGACAGAGGGCCCCCTTCGATCCAAACCGCACACGGGAATGGCTCTAGGGCATGGGGCCAAGACGGGGAGTGGTGGGGGACCGGCGTCGACTACCGGCGAGGCGGCGACGTACCGGCGGCTTTCGGAGGAGGAAATACAGAATAGAAGGGCTCGGGGACTCTGTTTCCGGTGTGATGAGAAATTCCATCCCGGGCACCGTTGCAAGAACAGGCAGTTGCAGGTTCTCATTCTGGCAGATGAAGGGGATGATCTGGGAGAGGATTGCGAGGAGGAGGTGGAACCGCCGGAGTTGGATGACAAGGGAAAGGAACGCTAAGGTGGATTTGTCCCTAAATTTGATGCGGGGTGTGTCCTCGTCCAACACGATGAAGCTTCGGGGAAGGATCGGGGACCGCGAGGTCGTCGTGCTGGTGGATAGCGGCGCCACCCATAGCTTCATCTCGGAGCTGGTGGCAAAGGAGCTGCGGTTGCCCATGGATTCCACGGTAAGCAATAATATTTTGGTTGGGAATGGAATGAGTGTTAAACAAACCGGGGTGTGTCGGGGTGTGAGAGTGTGGATTCAGGGACATTTAGTCGAAGAGAACTTCTTCCTCTTCGAATTAGGCGGGGCTGATTTAGTGCTAGGAGTGACGTGGCTTAGCACCCTCGGAGAATTACGGTCGGATTGGTCCAAGTTTGTGATGAAATTGTGGCGGGTCCCACCTGGTGGTGTGGAGGGGGGATCCGAGCTTGTGTTATGCCCGTTAACATGCGCCCCCTTGGTTAGAAACTTTAGTCACGCCGGGCAGGGGCGGGGTCCTAGTGAGGTGTGTGTAACCCAACACCCAGCCGACTACGGGAAAATGGAGAGGTACCCTGCCGAGGTCGAGGTGGTCGAAAGTTTTGCTGGGTGTTTGATAAGCCCACGGGCTGCACCGCGCGTCCGGGGCGTGACCACCGATCACCCTGAAAAAGGGTGCCGACCCACCCAATATTAGGCCATATCGTTTCCCACAAGTCCAAAAAGGGGAAATCGAGAGACTAGTGACCGACATGATGGCATCGGGCATAATACGCCCAAGCTGCAGCCCGTACTCTAGCCCCGTCCTTCTAGTGAAGAAAAAGGACGGGAGTTGGTGTTTTTGCGTGGACTACCGCGCCTTGAACCAAGTAATGGTTCTGGACAAGTTCCCGATCCCGATGATCAACGAGTTATTGGACGAACTCCACGGAGTGGTGGTTTTCTCCAAATTGGATCTACGGGCCGGATACCACCAAATTAGGGTACATGAGGCCGACATCGAGAAAACAGCGTTTCGGACCCACGAAGGCCATTATGAGTTTCTCGTCATGCCATTTGGCTTGACGAACGCTCCGGCAACGTTCCAAGCCCTTATGAACCGCATATTTAAGCAACATCTCCGGAAGTTCGTCTTGGTATTCTTCGATGACATATTGGTGTACAGCCGGAGTTGGGAGGAGCATCGCCACCACCTGGCCATCGTCCTACAAATTCTGCAGCAAGGGCAGTTGTTTGCCAATAAGCAAAAGTGCTGTTTCGGTCAATCCCAACTGGAATATTTGGGACACATCATCTCGGCCCAAGGAGTGGCGGCCGACCCCTCCAAAATAGAAGCCATGACGTCTTGGCCACCCTTGAGCAACGTTCGGGAGGTAAGGGGGTTTTTCGGGCTCACCGGGTATTATAGGAGATTTGTGAAAGGATATGGAATGATGGCGCAGCCGCTAATGGAGTTGCTAAAAAAGAAAGGGTTCGAGGGAAGATAGCTAGCGGAAAAACTAAAAAAGCGGCCATGACACAAATTCCGGTTACTGGCATGCGAGGGACTTCTGCATTTGTGGTTGAGACCGACGCGTCGGGCTGTGGCCTGGGCGCGGTGTTGATGCAGGAGGATCGGCCAATTGCGTTCTTTAGTAAAGCCCTCGCTTTTGCCTTCACATTTGAAATTTGTCTGAAAGGGAACTCATAGGGACTTAGCAGGTCCGTGGGGCGCCACTACCTTTTGGGGCGACACTTTGTGGTCCGCACCGACCAACAAAGCTTGAGGTTCCTAATGAGCCAACGCCAACTTCCGCCGGAGCAATTGCGTTGGGTCTACAAACTGCTCGGATATGATTTTGAAGTGCAGTACAAAGTTGGGGCTAGTAACCGGGTGGCGGATGCGTTGTCGCGTCGTGGGGACTGGCCAGAAATCTCCCTCGCGGCATTCACCATACCACAATCGTGGGATTTTGCGGCCATTCGAGAGGAGCAGCGCAGCCAGCCCGAGTGGGAAGCTCTCATCTCCAAATTGGAGCGGGGGGAGAGCAAGGAGGGCTACGCCCTGCGGAACGGACTACTGTTCTATAGGGATCGGCTGGTTTTGAAGGAAGGATCCCCTTGGATCGCTCGCCTGGTCCACGAGCTCCATGACTCGGTGTTAGGGGGACATTCGGGGTTTGTCTGCACGTACAAACGGCTAGCGGCAGTAGTCTTTTGGCCCGGCATGAAACGTTATATCCGGGACTACGTAGCTCACTGCGAGATCTGCCAGGAAAACAAGGCGGAGGCCCTGTCACCGGCGCTCCTCACCAGCCCTTTGCCGAACACGTATGGGGCATTATCCATGGACTTCATAGGGGGCCTGCCCAAATCAGGTGGGTTTGACACCATCTTGGTTGTCGTGGATAGGCTATCAAAATACGCCCACTTCTGTCCCTTGGCCCATCCGTTCACTGCCAAGCAGGTGGCAGCTTTATATGTCTCGAACGTGGTTAAACTCCACGGCTTTCCGAGATCGATTGTCAGCGACAGAGATGCATTGTTCATGAGCGGCTTCTGGCGGGAGTTATTCAAACTCCAGGGGACCAAGCTGCACACGAGCTCCGCTTACCACCCGGAATCCGATGGGCAAACGGAGGTAGTAAACCGCTGCCTAGAGACTTAGTTACGCTGTTTTGCAGGAGACAAACCCCGACAGTGGGCGTCCTTCCTCCCGTGGGCAAAATATTGGTTCAACACCACCTTCAACGCCTCCACCAAATTCACTCCTTTCCGAGTGGTGTATGGCCGTGATCCTCCTGCACTGTACTGCTTCCTTGACACACCAGGCACGGTGGCAGCGGTGGAAGAGCAGCTTACCCTCCGCAATGCAATGCTAGATTTACTGAAATCACATTTGCTTGTGGCCCAGCACTGCATGAAGAAATTCACAGACCGGCATCGGAGGGATTTAAGTTTCAAGGAGGGAGATAAGGTGTTGCTCAAGCTACAACCATATCGGTTGAAATCTCTGGCTCGCCGCGTCAATGAGAAGCTTAGCCCACGCTACTACGGCCCCTTTGAGGTCATCGAGCGCATCGGTCCAGTGGCCTACCGGGTGAGACTGCCGGACGACGCACGCATACACCCCGTCTTTCACGTCTCGCAACTGAAACCTTTCCGTGGCGCTAAAGCTAAGGTCCACCCGCTGCCGTCCCAATTGTCGGAGGATCTGGAGCTTTGTGTCCAGCCAATGGAGGTCCTAGCGACACGCGTGGTCTTGGTGGGCTGAAGGGAGGAGACTGAGGTTCTCATTAAATGGCAAGGGCTGCCGGATTGGGAATCCACTTGGGAGCCGGCTTCCGCCATCAAGACACAGTTTCCGGCTTTCCACCTTGAGTACAAGGTGGCTCTCGAAGGAGGGGGTAATGTTAGACCACCGGTGACCCTAGTATATGAGAGGAGGGGTAAGAATGGCAATTGGCAGAAAGTTGGGGAAAAGGGTGGAATTTGAGGACAGGCTACTGAGCTGGCAGAGTTAGTTACGAGAGGATGAGCAAATGAGTATTTAGGAATAGGGTACGGAGGGAGGTCTTTTGTTTGATTCCTGAGTGTGTAACCGTTTCAGACCTTGGAGGCTGGGAACCTCGAATTCTCCCCTAGTCTATCAATTTCCTTCAGTAGTTTAATATTCTGTAATCTCCGCCGGGAGTATTCTCCTCCGCTGGCCATTCCGTTGAGGAAATAATAAGAGAAAACCGTCTGATAGTTTGAGAAATCTATTTGTGTTGTCTTGTTGTTTGTCTGGTTTTGCAGGAACGTAACAGTGTTGTGTGATTATCACTTGATTAGGCTTGAGAGCTTAACACCCTTACACCAATTTGACGTTAAAAATGCTTTCCTTAATGGAGACCTTGAGGAGGAGGTGTACATGAGTCCCCCACCAGGTTTTGAAGAAAGGTGTGGAAATGGGAAAGCGTGCAGATTGAAGAAGTCCTTATATGGACTTAAACAGTCACAGAGAGCTTGGTTTGAGCGCTTTGGTAAGGTAATAAAGCGCCATGGATATGTTCAAAGTCAAGCCGATCATACAATGTTTTACAGGCATTCGAATGACGGTAAAATAACTATTCTGATAGTATATGTGGATGATATTGTGTTAACTGGGGATGATTGTGATGAGCTAGAAAAGTTGAAAAAGAAATTGGCTGAGGAGTTTGAGATTAAAGATCTCGGGGCTTTGAAATACTTTCTTGGGATGGAGTTTGCTAGATCTAGAGAAGGCATCTTTCTTCATGTTCTTGACTTGCTGAATGAGACAAGTATGCTAGGGTGTAAACCTGCTGAAACCCCTATAGAACCTAATGTGAAACTACAACCTGCAGAAGCTGAGAATGTGAAGAACAGGGAGTGTTATCAGAGACTCGTTGGGAGATTGATTTATCTATCCCATACACGCCCAGATATAGCCTTCTCTGTTAGTATGGTCACCACCATGCATGCCCCAGACCAAAGACACTTTTGAAGCCGCTCTGAAATTTTAAGGTATCTAAAGGGGACACCAGGCAAAGGACTTTTGTTTAAGCCACGAGGACACTTGCAGATTAAAGCCTACACAGACGCAGATTGGGCTGGGAGCATAGTAGACCGAAGATCCACTTCTGGATACTGTTCATTTGTAGGTGGTAACTTAGTTACATGGAGAAGCAAGAAACAGAACGTGGTTGCAAGGAGCAACACTGAGGCTGAATTTAGAGCTGTAGCCCATGGTATTTGTGAGATCATGTGGATTAGAAGGCTATTGGAAGAGTTAAAAGCGATAGTCATCTCCTATGAAGTTGTATTGTGACAACAAGGCAGCAATCTCAATAGCACACAATCCAATCCTACATGACCGCACAAAACATTTGGGGGTTGACAAGCATTTCATCAAGGAGAAGATAGATAATGGACTGGTTCATATGGAACACATTCCTACTGGAGAGCAAGTGGCTGATATCTTTACCAAGGGACTGCACACAAAACAGTTTGATTTTCTAGTTGGCAAGCTGGCTATGGAAGTTTGTGCTGTAAATATATATTAGCTATAAATTAGTCACTAGCTGTAATATAGCTATTTTTGGTGTAAATCTGTGTATTTTAGGAAAGCTCTGCCTAGGAATTATTCTTTACTTAAATCAGTGATTTAGTTTCTTGATTTAATGGTTTTTTAGGTGCTGTAATTCTCTATAAAAGAACAATCTCAATGACAGAATGGATTATTCCGTACAACCTGTTTTCCAAGTATTTTCCATCCTGTCACATATGTAAATCTGTAACTTAAGAATTAAGATTGAGGTAAATTGTTAGGATCCGTTAATGACTTGGGAACTTGTTTGATTAGTGGGCTGGTATAGTTAGTAGGAATTAGTATAAATAAAGGCCTTAATAGCTTACGAGAGGGATGTTGTGATTTTAAAAGTTTTGGGAGACTGAGATTAGGGAGAGCGGTGGTCTCTCGAATACCACTAAATTAGGAGTCCCCGGAGTACTCGAATTCTCCGTTCTATCCTTTACATATCAGTGTAATTTGGTGTTCTTGGTTGATTAGATTAATAAAATTATATCCGATTATTCTATTTTCTTGCTGTTTTCTAGTGTGTGAGTGTGGTATTGGTGTTTGGCTGATTTTCTAAGCTAAGTTCCTAACAATTTGGTATTAGAGCACCGATCCATGGTGCCTAAACCAGTAGATTCAGAGAGGGTGACCATCGTGCAGAAGGGATTGGTGGTGGTTCAGGAGGCGGTCTAAGAGGTGGTGGCGGAGAGCTTGCCACAGATTCGGGGGGAGGTGGCTGGGTTGAGAGTGAGTATGGAGGGACTTGAAGGATAGATGGGGAAAGTTCAGACGCATATGGGTGATTTGCAGGAGGCCCTCTGGCGAATGGAGGCGCGGCCGGTACCGGAAAGGGTTGATGGAGTTCGCGACGGCGAGCGGCGGAACGAAGAGCAGCAGCACCGCGATTTTTTGGCTGAAGAGATCATGGATCTCAACGACCCAGGCGGAGTGGAGGAAGATTTCCAGCTCGATCGTTGTCGGGGGGCGCCGATTCGCAAAGGCCGAGGTCGCGAGAGGGAGAACAATCGCCGGAGAGATGTGGGTCTCATGGAGGAGCGTGAGTTCCGTCGCGATCTGGGGCTGGGTGGTCCGGATCTGCAGCGCGAGGGCTTGTTCGACGACGGGAAGAGGGCAGAAGGAGGTCGCGACCGTCAAGAGAGGGCGGCTGTGCTTGGTCGGCGATGGGAATTGGAGTGGGAGCCGGAGTTAGAGGAGAGGCTTGCTCCGGGGCTGGGATAGCATGGGTACCCTCGGAACAGGGAACCTATCCTAGATTCGGTCGCGATTAGGGCTGATTCCGGCCCGGTTTGGACCGGGCCTCACAAATTCGGTTCGTCTGAGGCTAATTCTGGCTGAATTCGGACTGGGTCACACAAGTTCGGCCCGATTTGGGAGGATTCTGGTGAAATTAGGGATGGATCTTGAAATTCCGGCGGCCCTAGGTTTGGGTTTTGCAATTTTGATGTGATTGAGACTGATTACGATGATGTTTGGGTTGGGCCTCGAGCTTACAGCAAGATTAGAGCCAATTACAGTCATATATGGACTGGATCTTCAGGCATGAATGGGTCTAGGTTTGGGCGATCTGAGTTGGGTGAGGGTGATTTGGTTTTACAATCTGATTTGAGAGAGCGAGTTGGGTCTTCTTGATTTGGAGTCAAAATCAATCCAAGGGTTTCGACTAGGGAGAGGGAAAGGTGGCATGACACCCTATGGGAGGGCCGAACGGATCAACAATTTCAGTGAATGGATATGCCATTTTTCGCCGGAGAAGACCCTGATGGGTGGGTTTTTAGGTTGAACGATACTTTTTGTTCTATAGAATGACGAATAGTAAGAAAATCCAAGCTGTTGAAATTGGCTATGAAAGGTGATGTTTTGGCTTGGTATTGATGGCAGGATGCTCGTTGCCCGTTCTACAGTTGGACTGAATTGAAGACTCATCTACTTAAGCATTTCAGATTGTCATTCGATGAGGCCTTACATGAGTTTTTTGGTGAAACGTCAAGAGGATATTATGGTTGACTATAGACGACAATTCAAGGTACTTGCCAAACTTGGGAAAGAGATTTCAAATTCGGTTTAGAGAGAGTTGTTATTACAAAATTGAAAGTTGATAAAGAGCAAGTGGTAGGCAGTTCAAACAGGTTGCTTCCAGCTCAAACAACATATGTTTCAGATCAAATGGATGTTCAAGGACACTTGACTATGAAGAATTTTGAGGGCAAGGTGGACCAAGGCATTGAAAATGAAGTTGATTTTCAATCTGGCGCTAGTAATGAGGGGCGTCAAGATATGGGAAACAAGATGTCAATGACATCAAAATTTTCCAAGGATATTACTATAGAGTCGGAGTTTGCTGCACCAATGAAAGAAGTTAACAATGAAGTCCATTCTTGTATTTTAAAAGATGAATTTGATTCTGTTTGTAGTAATTCTAGAGCTGTTGACAAAGGAATAGAGAGTGTACACTTGCAGTTGCCTTCCATTGTTGATGTTTTGACAAACAACAAGGCAGCTTTCTCTGGCGTGGTGGAACATGCACTGCAGCAAGAGAACGCTTGTGGGCAGAAGGTTTTTGTTATAAATGATTTGTTTGAGCTGACCAACAAGGTCTTCCATTGCTACAAGGATGATTCTGAGGCCGAGCTTCATGGTTTCGCTGCCTTTATAGTGGTTCTCAATTTCACCTCCAAACAAAAGTGTGACGTTTGAAAAATAGAGTTAACAACAACATTTGAAGCAAGTTTTGTACGAATCATTATGTTCGATGTTCTAAGATCCAAGCTCATCAAGATTGGAAGGAAGTGATGTCACACGGCTACGATTACTTAACACCTTGAGGACAAGGTGTTTCTTTGGGGCGGGGGTAATGTTAGGATCCGTTAATGACTTGGGAACTTGTTTGATTAGTGGGCTGGTATAGTTAGTAGGAATTAGTATAAATAAAGGGCTTAGTAGCTCACTAGAGGGATGTTGTGATTTTGAGAGTTTTGGGAGACCAAGATTAGGGAGAGCGGTGGTCTCTCGAATACCACCAAATTAGGAGTCCCCGGAGTGCTCGAATTCTCAGTTCTATCCTTTAAATTTCATTGTAATTTGGTGTTCTTGGCTGATTGGATTAATAAAATTCTCTCCGATTACTCTTATTTTCTTGCTGTTTTTCTAGTGTGTGTGAGTGTGGTATTGGTGTTTGGCTGATTTTCTGAGCTAGGTTCCTAACATAAATATACTCTTTTGTTATGAAAGCTGTGGATGTCATTCTGCTACTCTTAACGCTTAAAGGTTTTAAACCTGTTGCGAATTAAAGCTCATCTAATCGTTTGAGAGGATAAGTAAAGGCCTGTGGTGCAAGAGAATGGAAAAGAACCATTCAACTTAATTGCTTAACAAGATTTGGAGGAAGTCTCAATCTCTCATCTATATATATATATATATATAAGCCCATTACAGTCTTCCGAAGTTACGAGGCTATTTTGGTGAGTTCCTTAGAGGGAGTTGTCTTGGGTCTTAGATATTCCCTACTTACCCACTTTTGTCGGTTTTAAGGTTGTTCTGATTTCAACAAAGACACGAGAAGAAAGAAGAGTATGTAGAGGAGCAAGAGGGAGGAATGAATGGGGATGGAGAGGTGTAAGTAAGAAGAAAAAGAAAGATAAGATTGAGCTAAAATTGATAGAATTGTTTTCTCTCCACATTGATTTCTTTGCGCTGTTATTTATCGACTTTGCTTTTATGGTTCTTGAATCCTCTAATTTATAACATATTTGATTTATTCTATTAAATAGCAAACTTTTGACTTGTATGTGTGTGTGTGTGTGTGTGTGTGTATTTTGATCTTGTACAAGACAGAATGACTTTACACTTCTATTGTACTTTGTAAGTTGTAACTTTTGCAATTAGTGATGGAAAGGTAATGAATTCTACTAATAAGATCACTTGATGTTGCTATCTTGATTGTGTACCATGAAAACTTGGTTAATTTGACTGATTCATTAGATGATTTACTGTGAGAAGTCGTATATATTTATGACTCTGTCCCTAAGCATTTCTCCTCTTATGTAAAAAAACATGTAGGTAATTGTGAACAAGTCACGTGCTGAGTGGCGTGCCATTATCACCAAAATTCCCCTGCAGATTAATGATTTGGACAAGGTTCCCGAGATAGCAAACGACATTAACGGCATGCTAAGATCACATTCCAAGGTATTCTTGGGAAAGGAGGCGCCATACTGTTTCTTGTCTCGAATTGAAAGTTCGTTCGCAGAATTGACTCTTGGTTGCAACCTCAAACATATGGTAATCCCTTATCCCTTCAATGTTTTATTGTAGTTCAGCATCTCCTCTAAAGTCTAATACAAAGAGTTGGAAGTTAGGCCTTAACTTTTACTAATGAGATTCAGTTAGACAATTTGTGACAGAAAGTAATGACATTCACTGAGCAAAGATTTGATGCAAGGCATTCATTGAAATTGAAAGTCTCTTATTAGTTAAAGTAGTTTTTCTTTTTATTATGTTATAAATTCTGGTTTAAATTCCAATTCCTGATTATAGAGAAAAGAAGAGTTGTACTCGATGGAACAAGACATTCTTCTGCGGTCGGTCCGGATTATTAAGCAGCATGGTGCTATGTTGGGCAGCAGTTTCCAAGATATGGCTAGCCAGTGATATGGAGGGATTGCATGGAGGTTGGAACATTTTGTTTCTTGTATTTGTTTTGAAGTAACTTGTACACTGAATGTTGACCGCTTGCGGAAAAGCTTCTAAACTGATATTAGTCACAACTTGTCTTGATTTGGTTTTTGTTTCTTTGTTCCTCAACCAAATCCGCTTCCCCCCCCCCCCAAAATGCCTCATGATTTGGTCTTTGTTTTGTGTTGTTTCATGAGATGAGATGATTCTCCAAACCTCAGTGGCTTAAAATTTCAAAGGCTTGAGTATGAATCCGGGGACTGTCCCCCACAAAATGCCTCATGATTTGGTCTTTGTTTTTGTGTTGTTTCATGAGATGATTCTCCAAACCTCAGCGGTTTAAAATTTCAAAGGCTTGAGTATGAATCCTGGGACTGTCCTTTTGAGTGTCTTAACCGGTTCCAATGGTTTTTTTGTCTTTTAAGTCCTGTAACTAATCATCGGGGAGTTTCATTTTTCTTTTTAGATCCTTTCTACTACCTTTTTTAATTGTTGTTTTTTATTATCTTTTTGTAAATGATCCAAGTTTTGTTAAATTAAAAAATAATTATGTATGTCGTTTTAAGAAATGGCTAATCAATAATGTACTGATTTGTGATTTATTACTGATTAACTTAGTAGTTGATAAGATCTTGGCAGATTCATGGACAATTGTGTTAGACTACGAAACCCGCACAGAAAACACAAAGACAAAACCAATACCACACCACAGTTGACTCTTTTGAAGGATTCTCAACCGAGGAATCCGTTTCATTAATCGCTTCTGAACAACCACGAGCTCTGCTTTCCGAAATCTGGGAAATACAATGAAATAGTAAAATGACAATATTCTCATAGCATATCCGGCACCCGCAGCCTATAGGCCACTTTGGACCGACCTTGCCGATGACTTCAAATGGGCCGTGATACCTTGGGGCTAGCTTGTTGTTGGGCGCCTGACCACAGTGCCCTGCCGGTAGGGTTGAAGTTTCACCATGCAAGCTCCCCAACCTGAAACTCCCTCCACGCGACGTTGATCCGCATAGCGTTTCATACGTTCCAGCTCGCCCGTTCAAGTTGCGGCGTGGAGGTGTTTTAGCTGCTCATCCCGGTCGGCAAGTTGCATTTCCACCGATCCTACCGCGGTTCTACCCCTGTGTAACGAACCAAGGTAGAGGCGCCCGTCCATAGAGAGAGCCTGAAATGGTGTCATGCGGGTAAGCGCCAAAGTGAAATTGGTGTTTATGCCAATATTCCGCCCAACACAGCCACCTACTCCAATGCCTCATTGGCCACTAGTGAAGCATCGCAAATATGCCTCTAGACAACGGTTAAGCACCTCAGTGCCGCCCATCGTCTGGGGTGATAGGCCGAGCTCATGCGTAGGGTGGTCCCTCAAAGGCGGAACAGCTCCTTCAAAAAGTTGCTCGTGAAGACCTTATCCTTATCACATTATACTTGGGGCATACCATGGAGACGTCGACCTCCGACAAAACACCTCTGCCACCAATTTTGCCGAAAGCGGCCGTTTTAAGCGCAATGAAATGCGCCAATTTGGTTAGGCGATCCACTACCACGAATATGACCATGTCCAACCGATTTGGCAATGCCTCAATAAAATCCATCGAATGTCTTTCCCAAACTGCCTCGGGAATGGGAAGCGAGTGGGCTAACCAGCTGGACTTATTGACTCCACTTTGTTTTATTGTACCTCCACACTCGGCGACAAACCGTTGCACATCCTTTGCGATACCCGTAAAACCGTTAGCACTAATCCGGCTTGTAAGTCCTTAAAGTTCCGGTATGGCCCCGGTTGGGTGGTGGCTCCTCAGCAACCTTTATGGGCAGGATGCCGCTGGAATTACTATCCGGCCCCGGTGCAGCAACACGCCACCTCCAAGGTATAGTGGCTGTCTTGTGCCTCTCCATGACCCAACTCTTCCTTGAGGGGAGCAAAGTTTACATCCATGACAACTTCTTGTTCGTGGTGCCATATCTATTTTGGTCCGGAAATAGCCCAAGCGTGCCTCCTTGCTCCCATCCACCGTCGAGACAAAGCATCCGCCCACGTTCTCTCTTCCGGAGCGATGACGATATCAAACTCAACCCCATCAACAACTAACCATTTTGTTGCGCGGAGTACTAATCCGCTGTTCCAAGAGGAAGCGGAGAGACTTTTGATCGGTACATACCTGACAATTTCACCGGAGATACGGTCTCCATTTGGATGGCCAAAACCAGGCCATGAGTTCCCTCTCGTTACCGACTTTGCCATGGTCCTGGCGACAATCCCTTACTAAAATAAGCCACCGGTCGCCCCTTTTATGCGATAAAGCGCCCCAATTCCACCCCGATGCATCCGTTTCTACTTCGAAAATGTCCTTGAAGTCGGGTAAAAGCAAGAACCCGGAGTTTAGTCATCCTCCGTTTGAGTTCCTTGAATGCTTGCAAAGCCTCCTCCGACCAAAGTGAATTCACCTTTCTTTAATAGTTCCGTCAATGGTCGGCCTGTGATGGCACCATAATTTCTTCACAAATCGGCGGTAGTATCCGTCAACCCGGGGACCCCCGCACCCGCACTACGGTGGTTGGGATGAAGCCATTCGACCATAACTGGGTATTTTCCCATTCATTGCCACCCCTCTGAAATCACGATGTCCCAAGTATTCCACGCCTCTTGAAAGAACAAACTTTTCTTGAGGTTGAGTACAAAACTCCCTTCTGCAAGCACCCCAAAACAGTGCGTGGGTGGCCAAGATGCTCCTGCGAACTGCGGCTGTAAATCAATATATCATCCAGAAAAACTAGAACGAACTTTCGGAGTGGGGTTTTGAACAACTCCGTCATCATGGCTTGGAAGGTGGCCGGGCGTTGGTGAGCCCGAGGGCATAACCAGAATTCATAATGCCCTCATGCGTCCGGAAGGCCGTTTTCCGACATCTTCCCGTCTCATGCGGTTTGGTGGTAGCCACTCTTTAAGTCGAGAGCTTGGAAAAGATGATCCGTGAAGCTCATCAAAACTCCTCTATTACCGGAATTGGGAACTTGTCCGGTATTGTCAACTTATTCAATTCCGGTAGTCCACAAAAAACCGCCAACTTCCATCCTTCTTGCGGACCAATAACACCACTGGCTAGAATAAGGGCTTTGGCTGGGTCGAATAATCCCTCGGCTCTGTCATATCGACTATCAATCGTTCAATCTAGTTCTTTTTGTGCGTGAGGGTATCGTCAGACGGCCGGATATTCGGTTTTGCCCCGGTTGTAGTGGGGATTACATGGTCTCGGTTCTCGACGGTGGTAAGTCCAACTTCCTGCCGAACACCGTCCCATATTCCCTTTTTGCTTGCTCCGCAAAATTGCATTGCCTCACCATTCCACCGTTGGAGGATGCATCCTGCCAACCTGAACCATATAACACTCTTCACCCCTCCTTTTGCCATTTTGGCCATGGCGACAACCGAGATCGACTCTCGGGTTAACCTTGACACCCGATAAGCCGATGGACCTTCCCTCCTAGCTCAAACTCTAGCCACATACGTCTAAAGTTTGAAGGCATTCATTGAAATTGAAAGTCTCTTTATTAGTTAAAGTAGTTTTTCTTTTTATTATGTTCTAAATTCTGGTTTAAATTCCAATTCCTGATTATAGAGAAAAGAAGAGTTGTACTCGATGGAACAAGATATTCTTCTGCGGTCGGTCCAGATTATTAAGCAGCATGGTGCTATGTTGGGCAGCAGTTTCCAAGATATGGCTAGCCAGTAATATGGAGGGATTGCATGGAGGTTGGAACATTTTGTTTCTTGTATTTGTTTTGAAGTAACTTGTACACTGAATGTTGACCGCTTGCTGAAAAGCTTCTAAACTGATATTAGTCACAACTTGTCTTGATTTGGTTTTTGTTTCTTTGTTTCCTTCAACCCACACCGCCCCCACCCACACACACACACACACACGAAATGCCTCATGATTTGGTTTTTGTTTTTGTGTTGTTTCATGAGATGATTCTCCAAACATCAGTGGCTTAAAATTTCAAAGGCTTGAGTATGAATCCTGGGACTGTCCTTCTGAGTGTCTTAACCGGTTCCAATGGTTTTTTTGTCTTTTAAGTCCTGTAACTAATCATCGGGGAGTTTCATTTTTCTTTTTAGATCCTTTCTACTACTTTTTTTAATAGTTGTTTTTTATTATCTTTTAGTAAATGATCCAAGTTTTGTTAAATTAAAAAATAATTATGTATGTCATTTTAAGAAATGGCTAATCAATAATGTACTGATTTGTGATTTATTATTGATTAACTTAGTAGTTGATAAGATCTTGGCAGATTCGGGGACAATTGGTAAGAAAAGATTGAGAAAGATAAAAATCAAGTAGAGTTCGTTATTGAATGAAGTGGAATGTACACTAATACGCGGATCTTCGAGGGTCCGCTGCCTCTTCACTTGGATTAACTCCAAGATTTTCTCTTGAACAAACACTTAAATCTGTTTTTTTTTTTTTTCTCCTTCTAACCGTTCCCTCCTCCCCCTTTTATTCCCTCACAATCTTTCTTCACAAGCTAACTAAGCTAACTAACAATCTTTCATAACAAGCTAAGTAACAATCTTATTTAACAAGCTAACTAACAGTCTTGCTTAACAACCGTCCTAATTCTTCTTATTCTTCCTAATGTATACTTGCCTGAGTAAAGGCTTATCAATTACACCCCCTCAAAAATGTCACATTGTCCTTAAGGTGGAAGGCTGAAAACTGTAAATGACATCAAAGAGCTCCCAAGAGGACTCAAAGTCGGATAAATGGCGCCATTTAATAGAACCTCCAATTGCCTCGTGAATGGATAATAGCGAGTATCCACAACTCGTTCGGTTCCACCTGCAAGGTCAAATCCTCAAAAAGAATCGGGGGAAGGGATTAAGGTATCCCAGTAGGACCAATTGCCTTCTTAAACTCCGAGACATGGAAGACATGGTGAATTTTAGCACCAGGAGGGAGTTGCAAGCGATAAGCCCCTGAGCCAACACGTGGTGATGACGGGAAAAGGGCCATAATACCGGGGATGGTTTTTCATTAACAAACCGAGTGAGCGACCGATGACGATATGGCTGCAACTTCAAGTAAACTGCATCTCCCACCTTAAAAGATAAATCCCAATGCTTGGCATTGGCATGCATCCGCATGGATTGCTGAGCACAACACAGGTGTTGACCAAAGGAGGGGGATCCCAGCCATAAAGTGCTTTGAAAGGAGTCAAAGCAGCTGAGACATGATAGTTGGTATTATAACAAAACTCAGCCCAAGGGAGGTGGTGAAACCATTGCCGCAGGGTGCCAGACACAAAACAACGCAAATAAGCCTCCAAGCATCGATTGATCACCTTGGTTTGACCGTCCGATTGTGGATGATAGGTTGTACTGCAGGCATAAAGAAGTCCCACACAGCTTGAAAAGTTCGGTCCAAAAATGGCTGAGAAAGATGCGATCCTAATCTGAAATAATACTCCGCGAAAACCTATGAAGGCGAACAACCTCCTTAACAAAGAGGGTAGCCACCGACTTGGCAATGAAGGGATGCTTGAGACCTAAAAAATGCGCATACTTGTTAAGCCGGTCAACCACCACCAATATGGAATCATATCCCTCCGATTTAGGAAGTCCTTCAATGAAGTCCATGGAGATATCATCCCAAACGTGATCGGGAATAGGGAACAGATGTAATAAGCCTCCAGGAGATAGAGTGACGACTTGTTTTCTTGACAAGCAACATAAGCCAACACAAAAGCATCCACATCATTACGCATGCATTTCCAATAGAATTCTCGACCCAACCGCTTGTAAGTTTTAAGGGTCCTAGAATGACCACCAATTTTACATCCATGGAACTCGTGCAACAAGGTGGAATTGAGCAGAGAATGTTGTGGAAGAACCAACGCCCTTTGAAAAGTAGTTGGTTATGTTGCAGCGTGTAACCCTTTCTAGATGCAACCCCTTGAACTAACTCAGCCTGGATCTATGCAAAGTGTGGATCAGCCAATACATGATGGTGCAAATCAGCAATGTCAAGAACCATGGTGAAGTCAACACCATCAATTTGAGTCCATTGTGCTTCCAGGATAGAGCATCAACTGCCTTGTTCTCAACCCCCGGTTTATATTGGATGTCAAAATCATAATCCAACAACTTGCATAACCACTTTTGGTGTTCCACACTTACTAACTGTTGTTCAAGTAAGAATTTTAAACATTTATGGTTGGTTCGCACCACAAAACGCCGGCCAAGTAAATAGTGGCCCATTTTTGGACAGCCAACACAATGGCCTTAAGCTCCCTATCATAAACCGATTTGGTGCGAGCACGAGAAGAGATAACTTGACTAAAATAAGCGATAGGTTGCTGGTTTTGCTGAGCACCACACCAATGCCAAAGCCCGACGCATCGGATTCCACAACAAAAAGTTGGATAAAATCCGGAAAGGCGAGCACATGTACCTTAGTCATGGCTCGCTTTAATTGTTGGAAAGCAGAGTCGGCTTTAGCAGTCCAAAGAAAATTGTCCCGCTTCAATTGTTGTGTCAAGGGCCAAGAGATGTGGCCATACCCTTCCACGAATTAACAATAATAGCCGGTAAGGCCCAAAAAACCCTGCAGCTCCGTGATAGTCCTAGGTGTAGGCCAATCCAACATTGCTTGGATCTTGCTTGGGTCGGCCGAAACACCCTCTTTAGAGACAATATGTAAATACTTTAATCTAGTTTGTGCAAAAATAGATTCTTTTGCTTGACATACAAGTGATTAGTTTCAAGACCATAAGGACTTTGTCCAAGTGGACCAAATAAGCCTCCCAAGAGTCACTATAGATCAAGATGTCATCGAAGAAGACAAGTACAAAGTCTCACAAAAAGGGTTTCAAGACTTCATTCATCAAGGCTTAAAAAGTCGCTGGAGCGTTTGCCAACCCGAAAGGCATGACAAGAAACTCATAATGGCCCTCGGGGTACGAAAAGTAGTTTTGGGAACATCCTCATCACTCATTCGGATTTGGTGGTAAACTTGGTAAATATGGTGGCACCACATAATTCGTCTACAAGCTCTTAAATCATCAGAATTGGAAATTTTTCGGGAACAGTAGTCTTGTTTAAAGCTCAATAGTCAACATAGAAGCGCCAATTTCCATCTTTCTTCTTAACCAACAAATCCGACTGGAAAATGGACTTGTACTTGGTTGGATAATACCGGCAACCAACATTTCCTTCACCAACTCCTCTATCTCACTCTTTTGAAATAACAGGGGTCATCCCCTCTTGGAGGATGATGTAGTGATCTCAGACTTGGTATGGAGGTAAACCAGCAGGCATGTTGAGTGTGGCGGAATGCTTGTGTAGGAGAGCTTGAAGCTACTCATTGACAATCTCCAGCCCGCTGCCATTTTTGTCCACACTTAAGGAGCGCAATTCCAACTAAATGGCATTGCCTTCATGTCTAATTGTTCATAGCATAGCCTTAAGAGAAACCATCGTCTTAGAGACGCTAGCATCACCTTTCAAAATAACCCCAGCCCCCCGCACCTTGAATTTCATTAATTGTGTTTTCCAGTTAACTCTCATGCTACCTAAAGTCTCCAACCATTGCATCCCTAAGATCATATCTATTCCTCCAAGTGCCAATGATAAAAAATTTTCAATGATTGTCAATTGTTGCATATTCAGCACTACTTCTTTGCATAAACCTTGCCCTTGCACCGATTCCCCTGTTCCAATTTGGACCCCAAAACCGGTGGTACCCAAGTCAATAAGAACAATTACCTCTCGTTGGCTAATTTCCCCTTTAATCTTCATAGTCCAAGGTGTAGTGAAGTTGCTGACGACCGAGTTTAGTGACAACTCAATGACTTTTAATCGGAGCAACTCCTCCGGTACTTCTCCCATGTCTCCCAACTCCAAATCTTGTATTGGCAATTCATCATCATCACTTACCAACATGATTTGTAACTCTTTTTTCTTACAACGGTGATCTAAAGAGAACTTTTCATCGCAGCGGAAACATAAGTCACAGTTCCTTTTCTCTTGCAATTATGAATCCGAGAACTTCTTGAATGGAAACTCATTCCTTGGCCTCTCCACTATATCACCTCCAAGGCATGTTTTTGGGGCCGGTAATGGCATCAAATTTGAGTTTCCCGCGGCTCTAACAATTTGCAGCTTTATGAACCGAGCGCCACTTATCTCCCACCGTAATAACCAATTCTTTTCTTCGATTCGTTGAGTCGTATCCATTATTTTCGTGAGACCTACTAGTTTGAGCAAGCACAATTATGTTCGAATGTCCGGCTTTAGTCCGTTCACGAAGATCCCTTCCAAAATTTCCTCGGGTACCTCATGTAAAGGGGTTGCTGACACCTTAAATTTTCGGCAGTACCCCACCACGGAACCAGTCTGTTATAGAGCTAAGAAACGCTCACATAAATTTCCTTCTTGTGAAGAATAGAATCGTTGTAAGACTGCCACCTTAAACTCAGCC
This sequence comes from Morus alba, assembly GCA_012066045.3. Lineage (NCBI taxonomy): Eukaryota > Viridiplantae > Streptophyta > Magnoliopsida > Rosales > Moraceae > Morus > Morus alba. The sequence goes on along the minus strand of CP050232.2, from coordinate 6,741,672 downwards.
CAATTTACAAAAGCTCTATGTCAGTTCTGCCACTGAAACCAGGAAAGGGCATCGCCTTCCAAGGCAACGCCAATCATGATCCATTTTTCCCTATTTTTGTACCAGTTTAGGGAGAAGAATTGTTCCATGCAGAACACTCACCCATCCAAATACTCACCATTAAAGATCGGATAATCCAAATGTTTATAACGCAACAGGATCCACTCTCAATCCTCCCAACCACGTTGATTTTCTCCAGCAACCTGATTCTTGTTGGCATGATGTTTGAAATTACATGCCGGTACCCACACTAGTCCCCTCCATTCATTTTAACCCTAAGCATCGCCGGAACGACTCCTGCCACCTAAGGTGTCCCCTCCGCCTCGGAGTTCACTGCGTGGATTCCTGAAGTAGTCCCCATAAGCTTCCCCATCGTGATTTTCATCTCCGAACCCTTTAGGTTCTAACTCCGGCCCCCTGCCGCAATCGATTATTCCCTTGTTCTAACCAATCGCCCCGTCGTCGGTCCTCAGAAACCCCCGACACTCCTCTCTATGTGCCCTAGATCTAGCCACAATCCTTTGGTCGCGATCATTGTCCTCCTTCCCAAACGTGCAACCTCGAGCCAAACACGCCTCTGTATTTGATTCGTCAGTGAACCTCGGTCCAGGCGGCTCGCCGACGCTTTGCTCTTCTCTACTGCCGTCAACTTCTTCATGTGTTCTTCCATCAGCCGGCGCAAATCAATTACCTCAGCCCTCATCTCCTCAATTCCCTTCGCCACAGAAGTCTTAACCTACTGAATTTTCTTATCCACCGATTTATAATCCGAATTTAGCCAACAAATTCCCTTTAAATCGTTCAAAACTCATCGAAAATTCATGTCTATCAGCCTAGTAAATAAATAAATAAATAAATAGAGGATTAACAAATCACATAGGCAGAAAAGAATTTTAAACATGCCACCATCAATCAAAATTATAAAAAAAAAAAATCACGACGTAATAATAATAATGTAAACAAAAAAAAAAAAAAACCTTAGCATTCAAAACTATAACAATCTCATAACATTTTCATTCACAATAACGCCACAACGATCTTAAACAAAACTATAAAAATATATGAATATCTCTCTCGATCAATGACAAAAAATACGAAATATCGTGGTAGCAACACATACCTTGAAAATAACCTTTCTAATATTGTGTTCTTCTTAGAAGGATAAAGGAAGATGATGAAAAACTCTATGGTAGTTAGGGCACTTGACAAGAGATTGTCAAGAGAGCAAGGGTAGAAAATACTTATTAGTTCATAAATTATGTAAAATTAACAGGGATTAATTTAGCATTAAATGGCTGTCATTAGGGTGTAAAATCATGTGGAAGACAAATAAAAGAATTAGGTCAACTTCTAGAATATCCATTCTTATTCACGTTCGGTAACCTGGCTGGGGACTGCTGGGTATCCAAATGGTTTACTGGCCACATCTACTTACTCCGATCTCTGATTTGTGTAAATGAGATGGCGTTGTAAAGCTTATAGAAGGCTCTACAGCTTTGTATAAACTAAAGGAATAATTTAAGAATTTTAAAAGTCTAAAATAGAGCTGAAAATTAACGTCATAGAAATGGTTCTTTTTTCTTTAAAAAAAAAAAAATCAAGAAAAACTTAGAATTTTCCTAAGACACTTAATTCCATGTATTATAACATGAAGTACATCATATCATGAACATATATTCATTTATCAAATCATCAAAAAATGAACATGTATATAATTTTTATAAAATAACATGAATTTTTTCTCGGCACATCGAGTTCTCGTCACGTTCACTTGTAGGTCCCTCGGAGCAAGTGCCATGACCTCTCAATTTCTCCCATAAATACCCCAACCTCTTCTCATTTTAAAGGACCATAATACAAGATGAGTTCATACTTTGCTCACTTCATACTCTCACTCTAAAAACTTTGAGCGATTTTCTTCAAACATTAGAGTTTTTTGTGCTAAAGATTCAACATCCTTTGAGTTTGCGCCTTTTAGACTCGAAGTTCTTTGTTTTTCTTAAGGCTATGCTGATTCTAACGTGGTCCGAGCTACAATATTCTCAAGAAGTGCTGTCAGATTTCCATTCGCTCACCCTCTGAGAGAGTTTGAAGTTTCTTGAGCTTTTTCAACACATTTGAATACCTTCGGAGTGACCCACATGCATCTCACGTCGCATATTTCAAGGCTCAAAAAGCATTAGGACTTCATCCTTATTATCAGCCATAAGAGCTCATCTCAACCTCATTCTTCTTGAAGTTTTGAAAATCGCTCCCAGAGTAGCCTGTGTTTGCCTTCGGAGCAACATTGTCTACTCTATTGAAGCCTTATCCACCATACAAGAGTCTTACACCCACTCCGTTAAAGCCTTATCCATTATACGAGTTTTACACTTGCTCTGTTTAAGTTTTTATGAGAGAAAAACACTATAGCGAATTAAAAACTATAATATTAAACTATGCCAAAACTCTCAAAACAAAAAGAGCATAAGTGTATTGATCAGTGCATGAAAATGCACCTTAAATACTGCTTTTGATTTATATAATATTAAAATATTTAAGCTTTAATTAAGCAATTCCATTATTTTTATTCATAATATTTTTAATTGGAATTTGTCTAGTTTTTGCTTAATTATTTACTGATGATAGCAATGTAAAAAGCTACACAAAAAGAAGCCATGAAAGCCATATTTTTAAGCCTCTCACCGAGCCACGCGTGAGCCCGTGTCGGTAGAGCCGAGCCCACGGCAAAGCCGAGCCCACGCCCTTTGCCACGGTCGGGTCACGGAGTCGCGCCCGTTTCTTTCCGCCTTCTCGCCTCCGCGTCACCATCACGCCCCATTCGGAGGCGCGTTCCCTCACGCCAACACCGGTAGCGTCCAAGGCTTAATCCAGCGTGGGACCAGCGTCTGCGGCGGGCCGACAACCGGTCCGCCTCTCCGTGCGTGACGACGGTGGCGTTCCTCGACCGGTGCCAGCCCGCTTCCTCCACTCCATGGCGCGACACGTGGCAGCTTCTCCTTTCCTCAATCAAGCTTGACATGTGTCCGGATGATGGTGAATCAATTTCTTCCTAAAAATCTGGCGATTTCTTCCCAAATTAAATATATGATTTCTCTAATTTATGTGTAATTTTATTTTGTTTCCTTTTCCTTTGTAATTTTCTATTTTTTACTATTTGTTTCCTTATTTGACGGGTAACCTCCGAACACTATAAATAGAGGGGTTAGCCTAAGGTTTGAAGCTTTTGATTATTGAGTTTTCTGTCGTCTTGCTGTCAGTCTCATATTTTCTCTCTAAAACTTGTGAGAATGTTTTGCAAAATAGGCTAGAGTTCTTTTGGTGAGGTTAGAGATGAACTTCATTGAGCGACCCAATTCGGGTTTTGATTCCTTGTCTTTGTAAGTTTAACATCCTGAATGAATTAAATCTCATCTATTTTTCTATTACTTTTCAAAATATTGTGTGCCAATTTTTATATAAGTTCAGTCACGCTTTTCTTATGTAATTATGTCACGCATTGTTTTGTCATTCAAATTATTTTACAAATTGTCTTTTACTGCAATATTGTCAGTTTGATATATTGTCGATTTTAGATAACTTGTAATAATAATATTTTCTGGAGTCAACATAGAGATTTAATCTATTCAGTTCTTTTATTTTGTGAATCAAAACTGGAATTGGTGAACGAAGCATTAGGGATTCTCGACACCTTACCGTTTTTATTATTAAATTTCTTCAACACAAATTGTTGAGTGAAAATATTTATTAATGTTGAAATAATATTTCACACGCAACATAATTTCACCTATCCTAGAATTTAACTAGAATAGGAGTTTATTATTTTTAGTTCGACCCATTCAAGATTATAAGAATAACCTCTTAATTACAATCCCTTGGTACAAGGGAAAACCTTTTGATTCCAATTAAAACGGTAAATACTATTTTTTTTGAATTTGGGAAATTTGGGTTGATTTGAAATTGCAGCTGAACTCAGTGAATTTTGTTGAGTTGCCTACATACCCCGTTAAGGGATCAAGCCACTTGTAGTTCAAATTTGGGGTTTGAGAATTTGGATAATTCCTCGGTGTATGACCTTATGAGGAATTTTCGCACTTTAAAATTTGATTTAATTTTGTATTGATTTTCTCTTCTTTGAGAATTTTAGAATTGAATTTGGTCTTGAAACTGCACCTAGATTTTAGGTTGCCTACGTATCCCATAGGGAATCAAGTCAATCGTAGTTCTTGAATTTGAATTTGGATTTTAGAGAATTTTGGATAATTCTTGATTATGACCATTTGAGGAATTTAGGACTGAATTTGATCTTGAAATATGACCAAATTTTTAGGTTGCCTAATCCCATAGGGAATCAAGTCACCGTAGTTCTTAAATTTGATTTTAGATTTTGGAGAATTCCTTATATGACCATAGGAGGAATTCAAAGATGTTTTAAAATTTGATTTGGAATTTTACTCTAGAGTTTAGATTTGAGAGTTGTATTTGGATAATTCCCCGTATATGACCTTATGAGGAATTGAAAGGATCCTTTTTGAATTTGGTATTGAGATTTTTTTTTTTTTAATTTGAATTTGGGATTTGAACATTGTATTTAATCACCATATGGTTTTGTGAGACAATGGGCTCATCTTTTTTGGGCTTAGGGACTATAAAGGGCCCAATTTATGCACTTTAAATTTTAGGGTATTTAATACTCCGAATTTTTGAAGTTTATCATTTATCCCTTATTTTTTAATTTTAAATTTCATCATATCTAAACCAATTGATTTGATTGTATGATATATATCCCTTCTTTTTGCTAACCATCTGATTTCAAAAGGAACTTAGGTTTCCTCATCCTCATCCTTTCACACGTTTCCTTTCCTTTTTTTTTTTTTCGTGTGTATATATATAGCATTAGAGTGAGCAAGCCAGCAAGCCATCTTTCTTTTTTTTTTTTTTTTTTTCACGAAAGTCACAACAAGCCATTTTTTTCCCTTCCTTTTTTTTTCACGTCACAGCAAGCCAAGCTCTTTGATATCTATATATATATATATATATATATATATATATAAACTAAAAAATCACGGTAATCTTTATTTCTTTATCTCTCCCTTTTTCCCAGGAAACGAAAAGGAAAAGGCTATGCAACCTCTTTGATATATATATATATATATATATAAAACCATTATACTTTGCAAGTGCAAAAGTTACAAGAACTTTACTTTGCACGGCAATATAAGTGATACATATATATATATATGAATTTTGATTTCTCTTCTCTTTTTTTTTTTTTTAACGAAAAGAGTCTCTAATTTTTATTTGGGCTGCACTTTATAAGTCAGACTCAAAATAATATTTTGAACTGCACTATTATAGTCAGATTCATATATAAAGGTTCTAAATTTTGTAACCTCACAATTTTGTAGAGTTCTAAAATTTGCAACTCTATTTAATTTTTTAGAGGTTCTAAAACTTGCAACCTCATAATTTTGTAGAGTTTAAAAATTTGTAACTCTATTTGATTTTTAGAGGTTCTAAAACTTGCAACCTCATAATTTTGTAGAGTTTAAAAATTTGTAACTCTATTTGATTTTTAGAGGTTCTAAAACTTGCAACCTCATAATTTTGACTAGGTTCAAAAGTTTGCAACCCGTATGTTGAGAACATGAATTTGGTGACAATGATAATGACCGTGAACTTCTTGTCTTCCAAAAGAAAAACAGATCGATAGCATGTAGATTAAAATAGAAGAGTAGATGACAATTTTTCTACCTTTTTAATAATCCTCTCTACACACATTCACCTGTACAAAATCTCTTTTTTTGTTCCGCCCCTCACCTGCACACACACACTTTTATTTTTTTTTTTTCCTTCCTTCCTCACACACACGTTTAACCCAAAAGTCCTCCTTTTTTTTTTTTTTTTTTTTTTTTCTCTTTCTTCTGTTTTTGCTTTTTCCCTCCTTTTTTTTTTTTTTTTTTTTCCCTTATATGCCTATATATAGGCATCTTGAAACAACCCACGTCCCTCTTTTTTTCTTTTTTTTTTTTTTTTTTTTTTTTTTTTTTTTTTTTTTTTTTTTTTTTTTTTTTTGTTATTCTCTTTTTTTTACCCAACTCCCCACTAATGCACTTCACCTTCACACACACCCACTTCCTCTAGGAAGTTTTCCAACCTCCGTCTTTTTTTTTTTTTTTTTTTTTGCTTAACAGATGCCCCCTCGAGTATGTACGTGACATTTATGTGCATGTGCCATACTCGAGAAAAGAAGAAGAAGATTTTAATAATTTTATATTCATTTCTTCTCTTTTTTTTTTTTTTTTTTTTAGGCTTATTTATGGATGCTTTTGGCAATCTTCGTTCGGAACGAGCCCCTGAGGAATCTGGCAAAGAATTTACTTCAGGGCCAAGTTACCAACGTTCGGTTGGTTTAGATGAAGTTCGAGCTTCGACACGATTTAGCGGTCCCCTTTATTTGCTTAATTCTCAAGAAGTTCATTCTGGTTATTTAAAATATCTCTTCGATGGTGAAGAAAATGCCATCCAATTGAGTCAACAGAAAGGTGCCATTTTCAAAGCTGAGACTCTTGAAGAAGTTGACAATGGGCAAGAAGGGGATCTCAGGAACACGGTTACTCCTGATTTTTACCCTGGTTTGCATCGAATGCTACAAGAAAAAAAGAAACCTCCTTTGCCATTCAATTTTCATGGTCGAGCTCACTTCCAACCTTGTTTAATGGAGTGGACTGCAAAAATTATAAGTCGTAACCGCAATGTTTTGAAGAGAGCAGAGATTTATGATGCAGTAGTTGTTGCACAATATCCTTTTTCTCATAATTGTAATGTTTGGCGAGCATTTGCCGAATTGTGGGGCCCAACAAGCAATACTCTCCATCATATTGGTGGTGAAATGGGAATCTCATTGTATGATCCGAAAAGCCATCGGAGGTTTGCCTATCTTGGGAATCCCAGATGAAGAGTTTATCCCGACAAATAAGAAGTTGTTGAACACTTCCTTATATCATCCTTGCATTGTGGAACTTTTAAGGATCCATTCTCGCCTATGCAATATTCTGAAAACTCAATTTGTATCTTGGGATCAATGGACTGAATATTTTTATAGAGGAGAACAAATGTTTGTCGGTTTGAAGACTGAGCAGGCTCAAGATTCCCATTCTAAAGATTTCCATAAGAAGCCTCGAAAAAGCCAATTAAGACAGCTTCCTTTGCAGGTTTCAGAAGTTGGTATGCTCTCTGCATTCCTATCACTGTGGTTAAGTCGTTTCGTCCTTCCTACCAAGGGTGGCAACATAAGACCTGAAACTTTTTATATGGCCTCTCTGATGGCTCAAGGCACGAGAGTGTCACTCGCCCCCATTCCTGGGATACATTTATCGCGCATTTAATGAGTACGTTGCAGGTACGAACGGATTTGGTGTTAGCCGGGTTTTTCTTCCAATGCACTATGTCATCGGATGGCTAGCTGAACACTTTCCTTATTTATATTTTGGTTGGGAAGACAATAATAACTTGCCTTTGTTGCGTAAATATGCTGGAATCGAGCCTGAAAAAAGAACTATGACTGGAAGTAGGCATATGATGCGCGACGAACAGCATGTCCGTTACCGCCCATATTCGTATCATGGAGAGAGAGATACAGATTATTTAGATGATGAAGACTTAGCTGACGAGAAATTTGAACTTTTATTGTCCATGCGTGCAGCTTTACTCCCTGTGAGGGTAGGTGGTGTTATATTTGTGGAACCGTACTATCCGAAAGACGGCTCGTCGGTTTGGTTTTGACCAAAGCGTTCCTTCGAGATAAGTTTCGTTTTACAGTTGATGCAAAAAAGACTTGCGGGATAGACGGATTTGCCGATGCTTGGTATTTATTTTTAAAAAGACGTACTGGGACTTATTTTCATATACCGAGGGCGACCCGCATAGGGCAGTGCACATGGTGGTATTGCCGTTGGTTCAGTGAAAAATCTCCATTCATTATTTGAGAAAAGGCCATACAAGGAAGAAGATGTATACGTGATAACTGACATCTGACGTCTTCATGACAGTGTAGATGACATTTTCATTCGATCTCATTCTCTGGTGGATATTGCTAATACTCGCGAAGCTTCTCGATCAAGTGATGGTGATGAGCGAGATACGAATCCTAAAAGAATGAGACGTGCAGAGATTACTGAGCTTGATTATGCAACTGCTGAAATTGTCTCTTTCCGGGCAAAGTCTCTAGAACCTGGACATATGGATGTGGGAACTGCTTCTTCTTCATTCCAAAATACTGGAATTGATGTTATTAGTTCTGATCATATGCGAGTTGACACTAATATGATTACTTCATCTTTTGGGTCGGGGAATAAGTCAACAAGATTTGAATATCTTACAGAAATCATCGGGACACCATCGTCTCCTGATAACCACGTAATTGACGCGATTAGGACTCTTGACGATGAAGAGTCTCAAGATTTTGAAAGTTTCGGGATCGGGGCTATCGTTGAAGTCCCGTATGAACCTCTTCCATTGGCGATTGTCGTGCCTCTTCCATCAAAAGTCATTTATCGAGTTTCTAGCATCACTAGTCAAGTTTCGGATAAACCTACTCGAGATTACTTGATCAAGATGTTGAAGTCAATCTCGATTGGGTTTTACTATCAACATTGCCGTAGAGCACTCTACATTATCACTCTCGGGTTTAAAGTATCTTAAAACAATAGATTTCCTCATTGATATGAAGGGGATATCTCGAGGTGGGTTCGTATGGTTTAGAGACACTAGAAACCCGTTTGCTCGATTCGGAGAAGCGTTTAGTCACTTTTTCTCCTTTTATCGAGGAGAAAGCTTCCATGAACGAAAGTTTAATTCTAGATTTGATTCATCGCGAAAAGGAGCATCTTCTCGCTATGAGTGTTTTATCTAGCGATCTTCCAAGTGCTCAATCAACTGGGAGAATATTGAAGCTTCCGAGGCGTATAAAAAGAAGTCGAAAGGTATATGCAACAATTGCGACGTTCATATGAAGATCGATTAAAATCTGCAAAAGATGCAGTTTCCCAGTTGAAGAATTCTTTAGATGAACAAATAAAGATCGGTGATGAGATCAAGCAGCTGCAGGTTAATGCTAAGGTTGCAAGGTTTATCGAAATTCAAGAAGCTACAGCTGAAGCCAAGTCTCAAGAGCAGGAATCTCAGAAGATACGCGACTCTTTGGCTGCATTCTTCAAAAAAGACTGATGATGATTTCATCCCTCCTTTTCTTCATTTAGACGCCCTCTTGGTCTCTTTTTTTACTTATTTGTGATTTTTTGTCACTAGGATTTGGCTTTTCCTATTTTTTGATTTATTTTGCTTATTTTGAAATAGCATGTATTTGGACTTTTTTTTTTTTTTTTTTTTGTGTAATTGAATAAGAGAGCGTAATTTGTTTGTTTTGATTTTGTGGCTGCATCCAATTTATACTAGATTGCCTACGTATCCTTTTCATAGGAATCAAGCCTTCCGTAGTTCTATGGGGAACATATGTCTTTTTTTATTTTGGGGCTGCATCCAGTTTATTACCGGATTGCCTACGTACCCTTTTGGGGGATCAAGCCATTCGTAGTTCATTCTTTTGCTTCCGCTATTATCTTTCTTCTGTGGGTTATGCGTCAGGAGGCGTACCTCCCTATTTAGGCATAGAATTTCTTGATAAACTTTCCATTTACACATGGGTAAATGCAGTGGCCCTCCGAATCGGAAAGTTCATATGCCCCTTTTGGAAAGACCTTAGTGATGACGTATGGTCCTTCCCATTTTGCTTCAAATTTACCTTGCATCCTTCTTGTTATAACAATTGGTCTTTTGACTGTAAGGACCAACTCTCCGACTGTGAAGGATCTGAATTTTACCTTTTTGTTAAAGGCCCCTGCCACTTGGGCTTGGTAAATTTCGAGCCTTTGTTGTGCTGCGAGCCTTTTCTCATCTAATGCTTCAAGCTCAGCTAGTCTCACTTGGACATTTTCGTCTGGCGCCATCAATTGTGTAGCAATTCTGAGAGATGGTAGTTGCACTTCCAATGGGAGTACGGCCTCAGAGCCAAAAACCAAACTGTATGGTGTGCAACCCGTTGCAGTTCGCACTGTGGTTCTATAAGCCCATAGAGCTTCTGGGAGGCGTTCATGCCAATCTCTCCTGTTCTTTGACACCATTTTCTTCAGGATTTTACATAGCACTTTGTTGAAGGCTTCTGCTTGGCCATTTGAAGACGGATTATAACTTCTTTGAGAATCCATGTCGGAATTTGTATTTTTCCATCAACTTCGCATTGCTTTGCATCCGAAATAAAGAGCGTTGTCGGAGATGATCTTTGATGGCACTCCATAACGATAGATTATGTGATTCTTTATGAAGTTTGTGACATCTTCTGCTTTTACTTCTTTTAAAGGTACCGCCTCAGCCCATTTTGAAAAATAGTCCGTCCCAGCCAAAATGTACTTATGACCCTTTGAGGATGCCGGTGTGAAAGGTCCAATTACATCTAAGCCATGAGTATCGAATGGCCATGACATGACTGATGGATGAAGAGGCAATGGAGGTTGATGGATGAAATCTCCATGAAGCTGGCATAACTTGCAACGTTTAGCAAAATTAATCGAATCTTGCACCATGGTGGGCCAATAATAACCCAATCTTTTTATTTGTGCTGCAAGTTTAGGGCCGGATTGATGAGCTCCACATGTTCTGGCATGTGTTTCTTGAAGAGCATGTGATGCCTCATCTTTTGATAAACATCTCAATAATATTCCATCAAAAGATCGTCTGTACAAAGTGTCATTTATGAAGACAAATTGAAGAACACTTCTTCGTACTTCTATTTTTTTTCTTTGGACTGTCTGGTAATGCCCCATGTAGGAAGTACTCGATCAATGGTTGACGCCAATCTACATCTTCTGCATTTTCACTGAAAGTGACTACATTTACCGTTTCTTCCTCTTATGTTCTTTTTTTGACTCTTTGGTGGTAGCGGGGCGTCGTTCACCAACGATTATCTGCATTCCCCTTTCATCTGGTAAAATCAAGGATGCTGCGAGACTAGCTAAGGCGTCAGCTTTGTCATTTTCTGATCTTGGAATGTGACTTAGCTTGATGTCTTGAAACTGGGACATTAAATGCTTTGTTTTCTCGTGATATGGAGTCAAGTTCTCATTCTTGACAGCATACTCCCCATTTATTTGTTTGACGATCAACTGAGAATCGCCAAACACCCTCAGATGGCTTATCTGCATTTCGAGTGCTATCTCCAAACCAATGATCAGTGCTTCATATTCTGCAACATTATTTGTGCAAGTTGCGAGAATAGAGAGTGAGTACGGTATTAACCCCCCTGACGGTGTAATGAGTACAACGCCTGCCCCAGCACTATTTTTCCTCGCTGCTCCATCAAAATAAAGTCGCCCGAAAAAGACATTTCAAAGGCAAACACTTCTTCATCTGGAAGGTCATCGGGCAATTCCATGTTGTCGAAATGGGGTGTGCCGCCAAGAAATCGCAAAGTGCTTGGCCTTTAATCGCTTTTTTGTGGAACAAACTTGATATCAAACTCGACAAGACCATAGACCATTTAGCGAGACGCCCTGAGAGTACTGGCTTTGAGAGCATGTACCTCAAGGGATCTGCCCTTGATATGAGAGTCACCGAGTGCGATAACAAGTAATGTCGTAACTTCGTGACAGCAAAAACTAGGGCCAAACACATTCTTTCAATCGGACGATAATTATGTTCTGCCCCTACTAAAGTTCTACTTATATAGTAAAGGGCATGCTCTTTCCCATCTTGATTGTTTTGAGCTAACAATGCTCCCAAAGAGCGTTCAAAGCGCCCGCAAATATACAAGATCAATGGTTTTCCGATTATTGGAGCCATAAGCACCGGTGGATTCAACAAGTATCTTTTATGCTTTCAAAAGCATTTTGACATGTATCATCCCATACAAATGGTACATCTTTTTGAGTTAACCTTGTAAAGGGTTGGCATCTACCGAGACGGAGTTTGAAATGAATCTTCTTATGTATGCGAGTTTCCCTGCATTCCTCGTGAATCGTGAGGTTGCGGGCGGAGGCATTCTGTGATTGCCTTTATTTTTGCTGGATCAATTTCAATTCCTCTATATCTCACCACGAACCCGAGGAATTTTCCAGAAGTTACACCAAATGCACATTTCAAGGGATTCATTTTAACTTGGTGTTGTCGGAGTCTATCAAAAACTCGTTTAAGATCATTTAAATGATACTCCCTTTCTTTAGTCTTGACTACCAAGTCATCGACATAGCACTCAACTGTGTTATGGAGCATGTCATCGAACACGACAGTCATGGCCTTCTGATATGTTGCCCCTGCATTTTTAAGTCCGAATGGCATCACTGTATAACAGTAAACACCTCTTGGCGTTCGGAAAGCAGTAAGCTCTTCATCTTCTGGTGCCATCTTGATTTGGTTATATCCCGAGAATCCATCCATGAAAGATAACGCCCCAAATCCAGTAGTAGCATCAACTAACAACTCAGTTATTGGGAGTGGAAACTCATCCTTTGGACAAGCATTGTTGAGGTCTCTATAATCCACGCAAATACGAATTTGCCCGTTCTTCTTTTGTACAGGGACAATATTCGCCAACCAAGTTGGATATTGAACTTCTCGGATGAAGCCAGCTTTGATTAGTTTATCAACCTCTGCTTCAATTTGTGCAACTAACTGTGGACGGACACGTCTTTGGGCTTGCTTTACATATCGAACATCCTTTGATACAGCTAGTTTGTGGACTGCTACTTCTGGATTTAACCCTGGCATGTCTTTGTAACTCCAAGCAAACACATCTCGATATTCTTGAAGACATTGCTCGTATGATTGTTGTTCTTGCGCTGTCAAAAGAGCACTCACAAAGACTGGCCTTGGATCTTCTTCTGTACCGAGGTTAATTTCCCTAAGCTCGTCAACCGTTGCTTGTCCTCCGTCTTCTAATCCTGGAGGAGCTGGTACAGTGTTGATGAATTCTTCTGAGGGCTCAGGTGTACGATTTTCTGGTTCATTACCAGAGCTTTCTTCGAATGAAACACAATTGACCTGTTCATTTTCTTCTGGTTGCTCTTGAATCACAATCTCTTCTTTTTCTGGTGAAGCAGATTTTTGTTGTCCTTTTACCTTCCACTTCTTGCTCTTTTTGAACCAGTTTGATCGAGATACAGATGGGTATTCGATTCTTTCAAAGACAGAAACTCGTGGTGTTGTATTTCTGGTATTTTCTTCTGAGAAGATGTCTTGTTCTCTCTCCGTAAACACCTCAGGCTCAAAGATAGCTTTCAAACAAGAGTCGTTTTGATTGATTACAACTTTTCCTTGTTGTTTCTTGAAAAAAACTTTCTTGCCTTTCGCCTTTGATTTCCTTGACATAGGGTTAGAAAATTTCCTTGGCTTGTTTGAATTGACAGTTACAACACGTTTGTTTGAGCTTCCGCGTTCACCAAAAGTAATTGAAATCTGCATTTTTCCAACTGGGAAAGTTTGATCTAGCTTTCGAAGCGGGAAGGTGAAACTGGTCATTAATGTCTCAACCACATTTTTGACAGATGCTAAAGCCTTTTGTCCAGGAGCTCGCTGACTTTTGGGCACGTGTGCTTAAAAGTCATCCTTTGATTGGGCTTGGATGAACTCTTAACCTTGTTTGGTGGTGCCATTCATCTTTTCCCCTTTTGACATTTTGATGGCATCCTTTAAGATTGTGACATCGGCCGATTTGTAAAATTTGGCATCGGCGTAGTTTTACCTGTTCCCCTCTAAACGGGTTCGGATCTGCATTTACTTTCATTACTTCCCCATCTTTGTAAAACTTAAAACATTGATGAAGTGTTGAAGGTATAACGCCACACCCATGGAGCCACGGTCTTCCTAACAAAGACATTATAGGAAGTATTTGAATCGATCACATGGAAAATGACATTTGAGCTTAATTCACCTATTTCAACTTTTAAGGTGATACTCCCCAATGCTCTCTCCCCCTGCTTGGTTGAACCCTTGGATTGTCAATAGGGAAGGGGATACATGTCGGGGTTGTAAAGCCAACCGCCCGAGACTTTTCAAAGGGAGTACATTTATTCTTAGAACCACCATCCAACATTATACGGTTTATTTCAAAGATCAAAAATTGTCCCCGTAACATAAAGTGGTCGATTGTGGTTTTCTTCACCGAGTTGGCGGTCATCGTCACCAAAAGAGATGCATGTCATGCAAGAAGCGCAGATCTCATAAGATGACACTTTACCTCCGGGAGCCTCTATCTTCCCTTTAAAAGGTTCCGGATCGGTTAATGCGATTATGAGCGCTTTTCTAAGCTCGAGACATTTGTAGAGCATCATAAACACTTAACAAAGCAGGAATGCGCTTTAAATGAGCCAGAATGTTGTAATTAACATCGCTGAGCGACTTTCTTCTTCTCTCGATAGACTTAGGATGGGCTCCGTTGTCTTGATTTTTGTGTTTTTCTTGCCTTTTATGAGCTCATTTGCCTCTTTTTGCTTTTTGAATGTTACGCTTCATTTCCCGAGCGTTATCTCATCTACCTCTTCCGAATCGATGGCATCTTGAAGGGATACGGGCTTTTCATCCCTTCTTCTTCTCCTCCTTCTTCTTCTTCTTGAAATCACGCAACAATGAACAAAGATCTTCATCATAGAGTGGCTCTTCCTCTAGTGATATTTCAAAAGCGATATCACTATTGCTCTTTTCTTCTTCGGAAGATTTAGGATCCTCTTGAAGTGCTTTAGGCAGAAATTCCTTCAAATAAGTGAATGGTGTTCTTATTGGTTGCATGTATGCTTCGTCATTGAGGTTCCTTGTCTTCTTGGCTCTTCTTCTTTTCTTCTTGTTCTTTTCTAGTTCGGGCCTCCCGATAAATCGAATACCTGAATGTTTGATTGTCTTCGCACCTTTTTGTAAACGATTTTCATTCTTCTTGGACTTCCTATTTACATGAAGGTGCCACTCATTCCCCAAATCAGGTTTATTGTCTGGTGGATCTTCCCACGTTTCAATACTTGGCTCACTCATGAGTTCATACAACGTGGGCATGTTGGCATTGCTTGAAATGAGTGTTTCAGGATATGTTTTGCCAGCTTTTACCTCACCGTCTATTTCAAAGGCTACTGGGATGACGCCTCTTTGTAGGGTATTCACCGATAAATAGTCGTCCTCTACTAATGTGACGGTATTCGATGTTGCTTTTGGACATGAAGAATCCACTTCTATTTCTTTTCTTTTGATCATTCCCTCGACTATATTCTTCAGGACATAACAATCCTTTAAGGAATGACTGATGATGCGATGGTATCGGCAATAATTGGGTTCATCGATCTTATCAACCTCATTTGGCCTTTTTGGCTCAGGGAGTTTTATTGCTTTTGCAGCAAGCAACTCATCGAAAATTTGTTCCACATCCTCATCATCAAAGGAATATTTAACTTCTTTTCTTTCTTTGAGAGTGAGTTTCTTTGACTCTTCTCTTGCTTTTCCTTTGTTTTGATTTTTGTCATTCTTAACAAAGGTAGCCATTGTTTCAGTCTTTCTTAATGGCTTTTTATTTTCAACTTTCCTTTCTTCTGGGCGAGACCTCATCATGGAACCCTTCTGGCGAGCTATTTGCCTTTCAACCACGCTCGCCTTTGAAACCAATTCATTAAAAGATTGTGGTTCCACAGTTCCAATAAAGGTAGCCACTTCTGGTACGAGATTGTTAGCACACATGGAAACTGCTGAAATCTCTGTCAGTTTTTCCGGGCATTGGAGGTTAAGATTCCTCCATCTAGTGATAAAGTCATTTGCACTTTCCCCCAATCTTTGTTTAGCTTCCACTAAATCTGTGATTGTTACTTTCCTTTTTGAGGAGACAAATTGGGCTAAGAATGCTTTTTGCATGTCATCCCATGTAACAATGGAACACAGGGAAGTTGCGTGTACCACGTGAATGCTGCCCCTTTTAGAGATTGCACGAACTGTCTAATCAATAGTGCGTCCCGATTGAGCGGTCTCACGCCGCATGCCGAGGTATAATATGCCAAATGTTCATGTGGAGATCCATTTATCCCATCAAATTTTTCAAAATTTGGCCTTACATAATATCGAGGGAAAGGGATTTGATCATAATGCACCGGTAAGGTTTTCGGTATCCCAATACCGCATACACATAGCAGCTTGATATTCTCGTATTCCATCCATAATCAACGTCCTCAAGTCTGGCTGTGGTGTTAGATCCGCTGGCTGTCTTATCTCAGTTCTTAAGCCTGGTTGGGGTATTGGGGATGCAGATGTCTGCCCCAGTCCAGATGCTTGACCTACACCCACATTTTCTTGCAAATGTAGAGAGAGTCTCGCGACTTCAGCCTCCTTTTCAGCAAGCATCCTTCTTAATTCTTGAATTTGCTCACTTTGCTCCTCCATGCTTGTCGTTCCAGTAACTAAAACTGGCATGTTTCTTGATTCTATGTCGTCATTAGCAGTTGACACTTCCATTTGGCCTATTAGAGGTGTATCTCTAATCGTTTGAGGACCATAGGAATCATGCATACAACGTGCCTTCGATCGTGTGATTGGTCCCTTATATGGTACCAATGCATTTCTCTCTGCTTCATTGTCGACAGTAAGCTCCGTCGTTGGGCAATTCTTGGCCATAATGATCAAACCCTCATCATCTCGCTCTTGATTTTGATCGTTGAATAATGGCCCAAGATTCACACGTGGCATTCTCAGTCCACCACTTCTAACTTTCTTCACTGAGTTTTCTCCAAGTTGAGTGACCAAGCCCGTTTGATTTCTATCACCGACTATTGCCTTCACTTTCCCTTTTTTGTATACTCTTTTCGAGAGTCTTTGAAACATTTGGTGATGTAGTGAAGCTGTCTACCTCTTTTGTTGTCGGAGAAGTTGGAGTAGATATCTCTTCAGCACTGGTCATCATAACAGATTCTACTATACCGATGTTAATGGGGATCGAACCAACCATAATTTGAACTGGTTGTTGATCCTTGATCTTAATGGTTTCTGCAAGACAAGTCTTGACAGTCTTGACTGTTTTGGCCTTCACATTCTTAACGATCTTCGGAAGGAGAACAGCTACGGTCTTCACAGCCTGCTTGAACTTTCTTTTAGCAGACCTTGCTTGTCTCTTCTTCAAACCTTTGGCGACCTTTACCGCAAAGAGCCTTCGAGGATTGCTTCGCTTTGGAAACCTCAAAACTTTTGGAACTATGGCGCAAATAGGTGCCCCCAAGTGATTGCGAAGGTCGCCTTAAACCCCACCTTCTTCCTCTCCCCAAAGAATCCTAACGGATGGGAGTTGGTGGAAGTACACGATAACTTGTGGTGCCATTACTGCAAAATAAAATGACACAAATGGTTACATTCCAACGATTATTATAATTAGATATTACCATTATAACCGGAGATGAAAAGGAGAATGGGTCCCACCGGCGCATGCCCAAAACTATGTTGAGTGAAAATATTTATTAATGTTGAAATAATATTTCACACACAACATAATTTCACCTATCCTAGGATTTAACTAGAATAGGAGTTTATTATTTTTAGTTCGACCCATTCAAGATTATAAGAATAACCTCTTAATTACAATCCCTTGGTACAAGGGAAAACCTTTTGATTCCAATTAAAACGGTAAATACTATTTTTTTGAATTTGAGAAATTTGGGTTGATTTGAAATTGCAGCTGAACTCAGTGAATTTTGTTGAGTTGCCTACATACCCCGTTAAGGGATCAAGCCACTTGTAGTTCAAATTTTGGGTTTGAGAATTTGGATAATTCCTCGGTGTATGACCTTATGAGGAATTTTCGCACTTTAAAATTTGATTTAATTTTGTATTGATTTTCTCTTCTTTGAGAATTTTAGAATTGAATTTGGTCTTGAAACTGCACCTAGATTTTAGGTTGCCTACGTATCCCATAGGGAATCAAGTCAATCGTAGTTCTTGAATTTGAATTTGGATTTTAGAGAATTTTGGATAATTCCTCGATATATGACCATAGGAGGAATTTAGGACTGAATTTGATCTTGAAACTGCACCTAAATTTTTAGGTTGCCTACGTATCCCATAGGGAATCAAGTCACCGTAGTTCTTAAATTTGATTTTAGATTTTGGAGAATTCCTCGATATATGACCATAGGAGGAATTCAAAGATGTTTTAAAATTTGATTTGGAATTTTACTCTAGAGTTTAGATTTGAGAGTTGTATTTGGATAATTCCCCGGTATATGACCTTATGAGGAATTGAAAGGATCCTTTTTGAATTTGGTATTGAGATTTTTTTTTTTAATTTGAATTTGGGATTTGAACATTGTATTTAATCACCATATGGTTTTGTGAGACAATGGGCTCATCTTTTTGGGCTTAGGGACTATAAAGGGCCCAATTTATGCACTTTAATTTTTAGGGTATTTAATACTCCGAATTTTTGAAGTTTATCATTTATCCCTTATTTTTTTAATTTTAAATTTCATCATATCTAAACCAATTGATTTGATTGTATGATATATATCCCTTCTTTTTTGCTAACCATCTGATTTCAAAAGGAACTTAGGTTTCCCTCATCCTCATCCTTTCACACGTTTCCTTTCCTCTTTTTTTTTTTTTTTTTTTTTTGTGTATATATATATAGCATTAGAGTGAGCAAGCCAGCAAGCCATCTTTTTTTTTTTTTTTTTTTCGTCACACAAAAGCCGCAACAAGCCATTTTTTTTTCCCTTCCTTTTTTTTTTACGTCACAGCAAGCCAAGCTCTTTGATATCTATATATATATATATATATATATATATATATAAAACTGCAAAAGTCACGGTAATCTTTATTTCTTTATCTCTCTCCTCTTTTCCCCAGGAAACGAAAAGGAAAAGGCTATGCAACCTCTTTGATATATATATATATATATATATATATAAACCATTATACTGCAAGTGCAAAAGTTACAGTAACTTTACTTTGCACGGCAATATAAGTGATACATATATATATATATATATATGTGAATTTTGATTTCTCTTCTCTCTTTTTTTTTTTGAACGAAAAGAGTCTCTAATTTTTATTTGGGCTGCACTTTATAAGTCGACTCAAAATAATATTTTGAACTGCACTATTATAGTCGATTCATATATAAAGGTTCTAAATTTTGTAACCTCACAATTTTGTAGAGTTCTAAAATTTGCAACTCTATTTAATTTTTTAGAGGTTCTAAAACTTGCAACCTCATAATTTTGTAGAGTTTAAAAATTTGTAACTCTATTTGATTTTTAGAGGTTCTAAAACTTGCAACCTCATAATTTTGTAGAGTTTAAAAATTTGTAACTCTATTTGATTTTTAGAGGTTCTAAAACTTGCAACCTCATAATTTTGACTGGGTTCAAAAGTTTGCAACCCGTATGTTGAGAACATGAATTTGGCTGACAATGATAATGACCGGTGAACTTCTTGTCTTCCAAAAGAAAACAGATCGATAGCATGTAGATTAAAATAGAAGAGTAGATGACAATTTTTCTACCTTTTTAATAATCCTCTCTACACACATTCACCTGTACAAAATCTCTTTTTTGTTCCGCCCCCCTCACCTGCACACACACACACACTTTTTTTTTTTTTCCTTCCTTCCTCACACACACGTTGCACCCAAAAGTCCTCCTTTTTTTTTTTTTTTTTTTTTTCTTTCTTCTGTTTTTGCTTTTTCTCCCTCCTTTTTTTTTTTTCTGTTTACGTCCCTTATATGCCTATATATAGGCATCTTGAAACAACCCACGTCCCTCTTTTTTTCTTTTTTTTTTTTTTTTTTTTTTTTTTTTTTTTTTTTTTTTTTTTTTGCTGCACGTTATTCTCTTTTTTACCCAACTCCCCACTAATGCACTTCACTCCTTCACACACCCACTTCCTCTAGGAAGTTTTCCAACCTCCCACGTCTTCTTTTTTTTTTGCTTAACACAAATATTTTCTCATTTTTATTATATTCGCAACAAAAATCTCAAAAGCACTGTTCTTTTTCTTTAATTCACTTTTTTCTAACGCTCTTATTCTGTTAGTTATTCTTGTTATTTTGTTATCTCTCTGTAGATACGACCGCCCTTCTGTGCTACAATTGACCGCTTGTGAATATCACTTTTGGGCGTTAATCATGTATCAACCATATAGGAGCTAACACCAGCGAATCGGGTACATACACGTGCACACCCTTAATGCTTCGTACCCCACAAATCTACCAGGCCCAATAGATGTATAGATCAAATTTTTTATGGGAGAAAGAGAGAAATAGATTAAAACTTGAGATGAATTAAAATTAATAAGCTAATAGTTTACATAAGTTAATAAATAGGCCAAATTACTATTTTCGTCCATAACTTGTCTGGTTATGAACCATAACTTGACAAGTTATTGTCTATAATTGTCTATAATTTATCTAGTTATGAACCATAACTTGACAAATTTATCTATAACTTATCTGATTATGAATTATAACTTGACAAATTATAACCTATTAATTTTTATAACTAAACTTAACCTATATACTTTTTAAAACTTTTTATATTAGTCTATTTTCTACTATTTCTCATTTTCCATTATGTTGAAAATAGTATACTGCTCGCTCAGGTGACTCTACTTGGCAAGACGTGCACAGCACGTCCTTAAACTAATATATTAAAAGAAAAGATATCCCTTAAAGACAAAGAAAACAAAGAAAAATACAAAGTTATATCATGTGTGGCCTGATGAAAATAAATTAGAATGCCACTAGAGCCATAGGCATGCTTCAGTGGGCAGTTAAGATCGCAGTAGAAAGCAAGATAAAAAGGCATAACTCTCAAAAAAGGAAAGACTAAATTAAAGGGAAAAACCAACTAAACCGACCAATTTTTTCTTCCGAACAAATTTCTAGCATGTGGTCCCACTTTTGCACCATCACATTTATATGGAATATCCATTGAATTGCAGTTTCAACAAAAACTGCGCAAGCTGCTGATCAGATTCAGAATTTCTGGCGTGGGTTTGTTAATGCATTAGCGAATTACTTTGCTTCCACCAACAAACCTAAAATAAAAAGATAAGAGACATAATCTGGAGAACATGTTCCTTGAATAAGATAATGAAGAGCGTCATTCTTAGGGTTTTCTATGAGTGGTGTCTATTTCTATTTGTGGAGTTAGGTCAATAGCACATTAAAATAATAATAAAAAAATATATAAAACAGAAAATTTTTAATAAATTTAATCATTCATATGGTTAAAAATAAATAATTATAAATAGTTCATTAATTTAAGACCTATTGTAGGGATCTCCAATAAAGAAATCATTTTTTCTCCATTTTTCTGTCAAAATTTCTTATCACTATATTTTTTTTTTTTTTTTTGTGTACTCTTTTTTTTTTTCCTGAAAAAGAGTCCTATTGCAAAAAGGAATTGGAATATATACAATGCCACTCTTGCGACACAGAGGTATATACAAATTTATAGCAGACATAGGGTTGTTTTGGGAATAACTAAAATTTCATTAAAGCCTTCCTTCAAATTCCTACACAATCTAAGTGAGCTGCTTTGATTTCAGATAAAAATAGTTTATGAATTCTCTAAGAATCTATTTTTATGTGTTTACTAAACACATTTTTTAACTTCAACTGAAAAATAAAAAGTGCTTTTAGTTTTTCAAAATCACTACAAAACGGAGCCATATTCCTTCACCAAATGCAAAAAGAATGGGCCATTACATTAAGGGACCTAGGAATCCAAACAAAATCAAAATACTCAAGTTCATTACAACTTTTTTTTTTCTTTTTTGTGTACTCAAAAGTGAATAATAACATCTACGAGATATATTCCCTCAAAAAAAAAAAAAAATCTACCAGATATACTTTTTCACTTGACTCATTTGACAGTTTTTTATATTCTAATAGGTAAGGATAATTGTTTCACAAAATAAAAATAATTATTATAATGTGTCAAAATCTAATCCCCTAAACGGACAACAAAATAGATAAAAGAAAAAATTAATAGATTATTTAGGAAAAAATAATAACGATGCAAGCATACAAAGTGAGGCTCGTGTGAGCGCAGCACTTTTCAGAGAGAAAAAGCTGAAGATAGTCTTCACCAGAAAGCTCCAATAGTCACAGTGGGGAGGGGATAAAGTTCTTTGGACGTTTTATAGCAAAGGAAATGCTCTCGTGAGTAAATAATGTATAAGAGATTGTGAAGCATTTGTTGTGTACCAAAGGACATAGAAACTTGCAGCAGATGATGTTTTGTCTTAACACAAACGTTTTCCCTCGTGACAATATATTGCATCCGAGCACAAACTTTTGTGGTGGAGTGCTAGTGTGGGGCCTTCCCAAACAAGACAGAGATATCTCGAAGAATTGAAGGAGAAGAAGAGATTTGACCTCTTTATGGGAAAGGGAGGGAAACTATTACTCACATCTTTTTGTATTGTAGGTTCTTGAGGTTGATCTTGTTCATGTCTCCCCAGAATTTACGATCCGAACATCTTGACCTTAAATCCATGAAGTGTTGGGATTGTTTAAATATAACATTTAAGAATTTGTTAAGTTTTATCACATCTAAAAGTGGACAAAATTTCCAACAAGCCTGGCACTTTAGCGCTGTATTTGGGCGCCGCGGCGCTGGACTAGTAGAGAGCACAGTGCCGCGGCGCTGGCGCTCTGGCTTGTGCGGACGGTTTTTAGTTTTTTAGAAACTGGCACTGCAATTCCCGAAACTGGCGCCGCAGGGCCGTAACGTTCATATACGTTTTTTTGAAACTTGAATTGACACCAATTCAAATGGGAAATGTACTTTTTCAAGTTTGGTTGTGTCTGTACGTAATGGTGTGATAATAAACTATAAAAAGAACAATAATTGCTGATAAACAAGTGAGAAATAATACTCTACTATTCTTCTCTCTTGTTAAAAAATTTCCAGAAATTCAAAGAGTTCTTGTGTTCTTAGTGTTGTTGTTATTTTGCTTGTGATTAACAAGTAAAGACTTGTCATATCCTGCGAGCGATTTGCTGAGAACCCGAAACAATCTCAAACGAGAGGGGGCAAATTACGCTTTAAGGAAAGCGTACTTTCTATGTGTTTCAAGTCTCCTTTCCCTCAAGATTTATAACAATCTTAAAGCGTAATTCTGTTGCAATGGAGACCAAAACTACTATTGCCACTATCAAATTGATGAACCAGGACTTCCTGAAGCTGGTATTGTTTGGAGACTCGACCCTTCCTCAGTCAACGAAGTTCCTCTTTTTCACCTCGAGTGCATTAGAGGTGATTTGGAAAGCTAGGAACGATTTGATGTTCTAAGGTTTGGAAGTCAACCCGCTGCATTCTGTCAGGAAGGTTTAGAAGCAATACCAAGAGTACCATAAGCTTCTTACCTCGCCGGTCATCCATTCTGAAGCTTCTAAAGAGTGGCAGCTTCCCCCTCCGGGGTGGATCAAGGTTATCGTGGACTGTTCAGTAGGTCCGTCCACTTCGGTGATTGCTACTGTTGGCTGGGACTCGAATAGAAACATAGTTGTGGCTGCTATTTCGCTGATCAAAACTAAAGATCCCTTAGTGGTAGAGATGGAGGCTATTTGCTTTGCCCTTCAGGCTTCCTCCAAATCAATCTTGTAAACAATATCCATTGAAAGTGATAGTGCTCTTACTATCTCAAGTGTTACTGGTTCCACTACTAATTGTCCTTGGTCTCTCTGAAACATTAAGATGGATTGCAATACTCTCTACCAAGTCTTTAAGATCACAGACTTCTCCTGGATTAATAGATCGTGCAACTTTGCGAGCCATAACTTGGCCAAGTGGAGCAAGACTGCCCTTGTTTTTGGTTTCTTGTCTCAGGATTCCATCCCTCTTGCTATTTTCAAGGATATTGAGGAGTGGTTCCCCTAGGTTTAGACCTCAGTTCTTTCCATGTCTTTAGTTTAAGTTTAGTTGTTGTTGTTCCTTTTTTTCTTTCGTCGTTTCCTCTCGATTTGTTTTTTTTTTTTTTTTTTTTTTTTTTTTTGGAGTGTTTCCTTTTGTTCCTTGTTGCCGTTTTTGGCTTTGTTTCAGGTTGAATGAAATCTCTATTTAGCAAAAAAAAAAAACAAAAAAACAAAAAACAAACAGAATAAGTTGAAAGCTCCCAAGTAGAACACCCTTTTATTGGTCTTTTTGGTTCTAAACCTTCTCCCAAGTCTTAAGAACCAAAGAATTATCAACCAAAAATATAAATTTGATAGGGTAAAGAAAAAGGCCCTTGATTATCCATAAGGTGCATAACCAATTAAACAATCTAGTTTAGATTGAAAACATCATTTTTAATTTAGATGGTCATTGGTTTCGTGCTATGGAGTCTACACTTTCTGCTATGTATAAACATGAATGAAGGAAAAATTAGGTGGATGACCAAATTTTGTCCATTTCTTTTAAATTAATGGCCAGACATTTTCATTTCTAAGGAAATCACCTTTTCATTATAGTGGCCAATCACTAATACACCAGTGAGAAACCGATAAATTATTAGTCAGTCACTAATAAACCTCAAAATAAAACAGTAATACACTACCAAGTCAATCAATAATAAGTTGATTGGTCATTGATTTCCCGTGTTTATTACTTATAAACAGTAATTATTTTAATTTTACAAAATTTGGACCATTTACTTAAAAAATAACCCAAAAAAACCAACCGAATTAATCTAAATAACCATGCAAATATATATATATTTTTTTTTTAACGGCTTGTCTCTTCCTTTTATCTTTATTTATCTATTTGTATCTTTTTATTTTTTTTTTCCAATTAAACTATGCTTGCAATGGAGTTTCATTAACTATTTAAAGTTTAGTAAAAAAAAATTAATTCTTTTATAAAATTTGAGTTTGAATTCGAGTTTGGGGTTAAATTTGAGTTCAAGTTTCCTTTTAACTCGAGTTCATAAACTCGAACTCAAGTTAATGAACAGTATTTTTTTATTCTTAAAAATTTTGAGATGATTTTTTTTCTTTACATTCACAACAAAAAGATAAATAAAATTTCACTCATATACCACATTAAAATTTTTTATCACCATTGAGTTTTATTAAAATACTATTTAAATACAAATTTAAGTTTTGACCCATTCAAAAACAAACTCAAAAAGATTTTTAATTTAAATGTATTTAAATGTATACATTTAAACACAAACTTAAATTTTAACTTTAATTTAAATTATAATTTAAACCTAACTTAAAATCATCATTCAAATCACTAACGTAAAAAGAAGAACCTAATTTACACCGTAGTATAGTTGATTATTAATTTAATTGGTTTTAATTCTAATTTTAAAAGTCAAAACTTGCGGCATAACTGATTGAAAAAAAAAAAAAAAAAAAAAAAAAAAGTTAATCTATATTGGTGTGCACTTCTCTCTGAGTGGAGACATAAAGCCTATGGTTCGCCACTCCTATCGAATCTCCATTTACGGTTTGCCACTTGTGATTTGAATTCCCAAAATTTAAAAATTCTAGTTTGCTTGTGTAAGAGAGGATTAAAACAGCGGAGGGAACAACTAATGAGATAAAAAATTAGGGACAACAAATTTAGACTGGTGAAGGAGAACATCAATCACATCGTTGTGATTGTTATTTATCTGAGCTCGCCGTCGTCGAAAAGCTTGTATCACATCCAATATCATCAAGTAAAACGGGACAAAATCTTCTCGTACAAGCAACTTTTGGTTCTTATTGCAGCCTCATATCACGAATAATGTCTTTATTCCAACATATAGATATTAGATAGCACATTTGAAGGGCTAATTATGTGACCATGGAAGGCGGGATCCACCAATTCCTCACCCGTGAAGTGGGTCGGCAATAGCAATACTACTAATTTACAACAATAAGGTTAAATTGATAGAGAGAGAGAGAGAGAGAATGTTTGGGAGGTTGGGAGTGATCACGAGATCATAGGAGATCATAGGATGAATGCAAAGTCCAAGAAAGTGAGGGCTTCCACTTGCTACTTTCCAAAAGAACAATCCACAGAAAATGTAACACCACCCTCAACCCACCCAAGATTCCCTTATCAAGTTCATGGGTGGTGTACTGTTGGCTCTTATTATTGTTGTTTTCTTTATAATATATATATATATATATTTTATATATATATCTAACAAAAAAAGGGTCCCACCTCATTGCAGAAATTTAAGGACACACTATTAGAAATGAATTGACCAAATTCTATTTGAAAAATGACAAAATTTTCACTCATTTCTTCACACTCCGAATGCTATGCAACGCATTAATCAAATCCTGAGTGCAACTTAAGATGAGAAGAAAAAAAAAAAAAAAAAACATCTTTACTATTATATAAGAAAGCATTCATCGTTTTTCATCGGTTCTTGTGTTAAGTTTTGTCACAACTAGTGGCTACCATTTTATGTAATCTCACTTAAAACTTAAAATAATGAGTATTAATTAGTAAAATGTGGAAAGCTGATATCACCTAAACATTTATGTGGTTGTTGTTGGTCGCAGAGATAGTGATTGCTGAGTGAGTTAATGAGTAAGATAAATTATAGAAAGGACAGCCATAAAATTCATTATGGTGTGATAAAATTCCCATTTTTTTAAAGTGCCAAATTACATGCCACGTAATTTAGCGTGTAAGCAACTAGTCGAAACTAGACTCTTATCTCATGTCCAAAAGTCGCTAACAAAGAAATCATTTAACAGTATTAGGAAAGGTAGATCAATGTGAGTTGTAACTAACACATGGCTTTTGACGACATAATTGGAAGATACAAGAATACAATTGATAAACCTTTTGACCACTCTTGATTTAAAATCGGATTGAACTTAGCTTAGGATCCTATATTCTATTTTGTTTTTATTTCAAAAATAAACACAAGTTTTTTTTTTTTATTTTTTATTTTAAGGAAAGACATAAACACGAGTTAAATTAGGTAAATATATCAAACTTTTGTGCAGTGTTTAGAATTATTCTTATTTTTATTTTTTACATTTTTTAAGAAAAAAATGAAAATGATTTTAAAACGGTGTTTAACACAATTAAAGATAAAAAACGGGAATGAAAACGATTTTTTGATTTAATGTAAAATGGAAAAGAAATGAAAAATAAATTTTAGTCATTTTTTATTTTTTGTTTTTGTTTTCTCCTCTCTCGAGCACAAAGAGAGAGAGACATTAATAATTTTTTTTATACTGAAAATAATCTCTTAATAAAACTATCAAACGTATTTTCAAAAATGATTTCTGTCTGAGATTGAAAATGTTTTCATTTCCATTATTATACAAAAAATAAAATTATTTTAAAACGAGTTCTAAACGCACTCTTAAACTCTCCTTAATTATGGTAGCTAACTCGTTGAACCCGGTGGTGGGAAAAATCTTTAAATTTTTGTGACTGAAAAGAGGAACTTGTTTAAGATATGCAGTATGTGATGAAATAATTTACTTTGGACCTTTTTTTTTTTTTTTTTTGGTTAATTCTATTGGTCAAGTTGAGCAAAGTTTAGTACTGTAATCATTTATTTTTTTGCTAATCAAAATAGTACTGTAATTATAATACTAGGACCGCATGCTGAAAAAGAGATTAGCAAAAAAGAGATTATGTTTTTGTGTTCCTCGACAAATTAATTAACACAATACTCTTTCTTAGTTAGCATCATTCTCTATATATAAAGAATCCAAAGAAAGAAAAATAAAAAAAAAAAAAAAAAAAAAATACGACAGGATACAATTTTTAAAGATAAGATCACTTAGTAAGAATGAATAGTTACATTTTCCTTGGTAATGCAAGAACTATAACTGAAGTTTAATGGAAAATTGGAAATAAGACCGACATAATCTTAAGCGCCTTTGCCATTGTCATGTTGAAAATAGTTGGTTTTCTTTTTTTATTTTTTATTTTTTTACATACACATGTCTACAGTACATCTAAGAAACTAAAAATAATACGCCTCAAATATTCAACTTTATCTAGATTTGCTTTTGATTCGAATCATGATTTGTGATTCGCTACAATATTTTCTCTCACAAAAAATACACATAAATCAAAAATAATTCTAATCACATGATTTAAATCCATGAACTAAACGGACCCTCAACTTTACATTCAATACAAAACAAAGCTTTAATTTCGTGGAAAAAAAAAAAAAAAAGTTCCAAAGCTGATCAACACTTTGTCCTATATATATACCCCTCATTTTTCTCTGCAACATATCCATAACTTCCAAAGTGCCCATTTCCCAAAATGAAGTCGCCATTGAGAAGACCCGTGAGAGCTCATGTAATGAAACCTCTCTCTTCTCTCTCCTAATTTCCCTCTTTAACTTTCCTCCATTTTCCTCCTAAACAAACAAAGATGAACACATCTTCTTCTAGTGCTAATTTAACACACACACACACACACACACACACACACACACACATATATATATATATATACCAACAAGAAGCTTATATATATCTAATTAGTCCTCCATATTGTTTATAATTTTTGCAGGTGATTAAACCAATTGTAGGACTTGTTTTTCTGAGTTTATTAATAAGAGGGTCAGAGAGCAGAAAAGCAAGGATTTTGGAGGAGTTTGAGTACAATGCCATAAGTTGTAGAGGCCACAGTGCTTCACTGACAGAGTTTGGAGGAGTTGGAGATGGGAAGACATCAAACACAAAGGCATTTCAGGACGCAATCAATCATCTTAGTCAGTTTGCATCGAACGGTGGAGCTCAGCTCTTTGTCCCTGCAGGCAAATGGTTGACTGGAAGCTTTAGCCTCATAAGCCACTTCACTCTCTATCTCCACAAGGATGCTGTTCTTCTTGCTTCTCAGGTCTCTCTCTCTCTCCCACTTACTTTTTTTTTTTTTTTTTTTTTTTTTTGAAAAATACGATCTATCTCTATTTTGATAAATCTCGACTACTCACATAATGGTGAAATTCACTAAATATGATGGAATATACATCTATTGAAACCGGCCATTATTATGTGAGTGATAATAATTTATTTTGGTTAATTATATTATGTCTCGTCACTTTTTCCTTACATGTTATGGTAGTTTCATTAGGTCAAAGTGTGACATTGAAAAACTCTTTACATAGGTTTATTATTTTTTATATGGTACTAATAAGAAAGGTATTTAATTTATAAATAACACTGATTTTTTATTATTTTCTTTTATGTCATTATTAGGTCAGTAATTCCTTCAAATAATTATTATAATAAATCCTATTATGTATTGATGTTGGTTGATAATTATTATAATTAGTAGAAGAGTCTAATTAAAAAATGAATCATTTCCAAAAGGAATATTATGTTACTAGTCTGCTTTTTGATCCATTTCGTGAAGACCCCCCATCTCGGATTCAACTAACTTGAGAGGGTTGTGTATTAAAAGTAGTCATAGCAAGTAGTAGCTATAAAAAAATAACCTCTCTCTGCCTTTCTAGTGTCCCTCAACTCTCTTATACTTCCTTGTGTCCCTGCTTCATTACCATTTATTCTCTAAATTTTAAAAACTCAAACTTTACTCTTTAAAACCTTAAAATAGGCCCACTTAACTTTTTCTGTTAAAATTTCCATTAAAAACAAACAAAAATATAAGGAGTTAAGTGAGTTCATTCGCTCTTTTTTGGTTTCTTTTTAATGTAAATTTTTACAAATTGAATTGAATGAGACTAATTCAAAATTTAGGAGATAAAATTTGAGTTTTTAAAATTTAGATAGTAAAGTGACAATGATCCTAGAGTTGAGAGACACTAATGAGAATAATCTTAAATTATCTTGCAAGTTCCTTAAAAAGAGAAAACCTAGAGAAATATTGGACTCAGATCCTCTGTCTAATTTTATTGTCTAAATTGGTGTCTAACTAATTATATCATGTCACATTATATAAAAAATTTGAGCTTTTTTTTTTTTACTAACTCTTCTATTTTTATTATGAGATGGTGTGATAAAATTTAATCAATTAGACATCAATTGAGATACTAAAAATTAGACACTAAATAGACATCCAAAAATTTTCGGCTTGATTTGTGTGAATAATAATGAAGAAAACACTATTTTTAGTCTAAAGATGGGTCAATCAACGAATTTAACTTGTAGAGAGATACTCGGCTTGATTTGTGATTATTAATGTCAGTTGTTAGATGGGCATGTTAATAAGTTAAAAGTAGTTAACCAATATAACACGTCAAAGAATTTGGTTTAACGAACTTCGACTATAGTCAATATAGAAAAATACGTGACTAACTACTCATTGACTATACAAGGTCAGATCCTTTGAAGCTACAAACAAAATTAAAGACGATCCTTTGTATCCAAACAGGAACTTGTGTCTAGCTCTGAGTCTAAAGTTCCATGATTTATGCTTGAAGTCCTGTTTCTACAAGAATCCAATTTGATCTTTATATGAACCATTTTTTTAATCCAATCACGGTCAGCACATTAAATACAGGACCTATTAAAACGTCCTCAGCCTCCGGGATAGGCTTTTTTGATTGATATGATAATGAACTTGTTGTAAATGTCAATTTTAATCTCTTAAAATCTTCCGAATTTGACCCCACAAAAATTTTGTTATTGGTTAATTGTCACAAAACGTTATATGCTTACGATTTCTTGTTTAATCAATTTGGTTTAGGACATTAATGAGTGGCCTGTGCTCAAACCTTTGCCGTCCTATGGCCGAGGAAGGGATGCAGCCGGCGGAAGATTCACCAGTCTCATATTCGGAACAAACCTCACCGACATCGTCGTTACCGGTATATTGTCACACTGACTGCCTAGCTCTCACTAAAGCCACCAAAAAACTTTGTTACATAAAAATAATATAAATAGCTTGAATTATAAAACCTGTGAAAACTGAAAATTATTGGACCCCCATTTTGAATTTCAGGGGAAAATGGAACAATTGATGGTCAGGGCTCCTTCTGGTGGCAGCAATTCCACAAGGGCAAGCTGAAGTACACCAGGCCCTACCTGATTGAGATCATGTTCTCAGAAAACATCCAGATTTCAAATCTAACACTCCTTAATGCCCCAACTTGGAACGTTCATCCTGTTTATAGCAGGTAATCTTACGCTTACTTCGGATTTCACGAATATTTCTAGTTCAAGATAATAATGAATTTGTAAATTTTTGTTAGCTACATTGTTTACAAATATTAGACATAATTAATCTTGAAAAAATTGTGGAATATTGTGCAGTAATATTCTTATTCAAGGCATCACAATCATCGCTCCAGTAACGTCTCCAAACACAGATGGGATCAACCCAGGTTTGTCCGTCATTAACTTCAACAATTACTGACCCCAACAAACTTCAACAATCTTGTGCCGCATGTCTAACTGATTTGTTGCTTCCATGATTGTTACATTATCTATTTGCTTATGTAGCAAAGCAATCATGATTATTGTTATTTATCACCGTTAATGATCATCATAAACATAAAAATGTGGAAATCACATGGGTACTAATAAGCATTGATTTTGGTTTTATTTTTACAACTTTCAAACTCAATATATATATATATATATATATATTATTTGAGTTTTAAAATAATTGCATTAACTGTTATTTTGATGATTTAGAATGAGTTAAGATTTAAAGCAAAATTATAAAACAAATAAATAAAATAAACCGTGTGTGATTTTTGAAAGTGTATAGATTGCACTTTCAAAGTAATAGGAGTTTTTTCTTTTTATTGATAATTAAACTGTACTTAATTGTGCATTATGCTAAACTAACTAATAACGTGTTGATAGCAATCAAAATATATTTTTGTACTATTAAATAAAGGAAATAGACACTATAGTTTTTCTCTACCTTTTCTTTTGTTTTTATTAAACCCAAGTAGACATTGTAAACATTGTAGTTGGTATTTAATGAAAAATGATTTTCTTTCTTCTTTTTAAATAAACTGAGGAGAAGAAACAACTAGTATCAAAGCTTCAAAAGACATCTCAATTTGGAAGACATCTCTTAGAAAACATGTGTGTAAAACTAATGGATAATGCTATTTTAAATTTAATATAAAATATATGATTAATTTCATAAATGTCCCATTAACTTTGTACTTTATTCAACATGTCTTCAAATTTTAAAAGGGTTCATTTCAAGATCTTATGCATGCGCATTTGTTAATTACAGATTCTTGCACAAACACTCGGATTGAAGATTGCTACATAGTTTCTGGCGATGACTGTGTGGCCGTTAAGAGCGGTTGGGATGAGTACGGCATAGCATTTGGATGGCCCACAAAACAACTCCTCATCCGACGGCTTACATGCATTTCCCCCTACAGCGCCGTCATTGCATTGGGAAGCGAGATGTCAGGCGGGATCCAAGACGTAAGGGCAGAAGACATTGTGGCCATCCATACGGAATCCGGAGTTCGGATCAAGACAGCTGTCGGGCGAGGAGGTTACGTGAAGGACATCTACGTGAGGAGGATGACCATGCACACCATGAAGTGGGCCTTCTGGATGACAGGCAACTACAAGGCTCATGCTGACAACCACTATGACCCGAATGCCTTGCCGGAGATCAAGGGCATCAACTACCGAGACATTGTGGCAGAAAACGTGTCGATGGCTGCAAGGCTAGAAGGCATCGCCGGAGACCCATTCACGGGGATTTGCATCTCAAATGTCACCATTGGGATGGCAGCCAAGGCGAAGAAGCAGAAGTGGACTTGCACTGATGTGGAGGGGATCATCAGCGGGGTGACTCCACCACCGTGTGATCTCCTGCACGATCAGGGTTCAGAGAAGATCACGGCTTGTGATTTCCCAACTGATGATCTGCCAATTGATTTGGTCGAGTTCAAGAAATGTCGCTACAGGATGAGTTATCTTGTGTAGGGTTTATAAAATGTGTACAAGCAATATTGGCTGTGTTTCTAGCCTTCTAGGGAAAGAGCTAGTCTACTATATTTACTACACTACCAAAAACTGCAAGTGCCAGTTAAGTTTTATGTTCCATATTGTTTTTCTTACCATGTGTTCACAAGTCAGTTGTATTTCTGCAGTCAACTTTGGGAAATAGCTTCCAATGTGGGTGATTTTAGTAACATTAATTAAGTATACTACTCAAAATATACCAATATTTTCTAATTCTATTTATTTTACATAATAATATCAACTTTTAGCATCGGTATTTCCGCTAAAACTGTATCATCACAAAAATGCCACCACTTCATGAAAAGAACTTGGTAAATAGGCTTGGAGAACTTATGCCTAAAACTGATCATTTTCAGGGCATGAAAAATGACACAAGACAGATAAAATAGCAAAGCGAGGCATTTCTTCATAGTGGGCACCAACTAATCTAAACAATAAGACTTCTTGGTCATACAATACGTGCGGATTGCATTGAATTTATGCTAAAGTTTATTCCATACACTCCTCAACGTGGAAAAGGTAGAAATTGTGGTTTTCGATTACTAATTCACTAAACTCAGCTCGCAAGGCTACGATAAAAGAGCAAACCTTCAACAGTAAGGGATTGGAGCTCCATAAAGTAGGCAAACCTCGAAACTATTTCTACTACTGAATATCTTTTTACTAGGTTGAATGTTACAGAAATCCAAGGATGTGTCTGATAATGGTGATGATGAATGACATCTCACAATAATCTTTTTTTTCTTTGGAGGGATCCACCGCATCCTATGATAAATTTTCTCAAGTGTATTACAACAGATAACCACATAATCCTCAATCAGTTGGATCAGGGTTGAACTTCACAGCCTCTCTCCATATGAGCTCCTTGATGTTCTCTTCAGTAAACGATGGTTGCTCAAAATCAAAAATGAAAGGCCTAGGGCAGACAGGCTCCTCATTGATGTCGTGAAGAGGAGCCAAGTACGGGTGGCAAAGAGCCTCATCAACTGCAAAAACCAGGAAGGAATATACAATTAAAACTCTTTCATTGTGATCCTCTCTATGCGTAAACCTAGGACTTAATGTCACTTCTTGCTTCTTTTTTTTTTTCTTTTTCTTTTGTTTATTTATTTATTTATTTTTACAATGCAGGATTGAAACCACACCCTTCCAAACCCAAGCCCAAGCCCCACTCCCACCGTACCCCATGCTGACCTAGTGTTTCATTGGCTACTAGGAGACAAGGACATGGGCAGGAATATTATTAATCATCAACCAGGATACCGCAAGAGACATTAAGTATCAACCAGGCCCGTTTGGTTCATAGGTTTGACCAAAAAGTTTAAAAAAAAATTTTAAGTTGTTTAAATTTTATGAGAGAACACAATAGCAAAAAAGGTTTGAACCAAAACTTTTTGGTTCAAACATACTGAACAAACAAATGCTAAACAATTGATCAGCAAACTGATTGATTCTAATATGCTTCGTGAGGAAAATTATTTTAAGTTTGTTCCTTATGCATACAAATTTTGTTTTTAAACAGACGGTTTCATAATGCAAGATAATTAGAAATATGCAAACTATTCGAGGATCTCTCTTACAATTTAAAGAAATGTGGGTATACCTGTAATGCGCCTATTTGGGTCAAAGATAAGCATCTTTTCTAGCAAATCAACAGCACCTGCAGACATGTTGGGGAACCTAAGAGAGAACTGTTGCTTCGGGTACTGTGGAAGCTGACGAACGTATCTTCGGGCATTATCACTTCGTAAGAATCCTAGGCTTGTATCATCGGGCGAACCAATGAGCTGCGCAGAGAAATGAAAATGTTCAACAAATTGCAATGATCACTAAACTCAACTGAGAAAGCAAAATTTATTTCAGCAAGGCTATATAGAGAAGAAACCTGGAAACATCATGTCAACTATTTGTAACTATAATTTTAAAGGAAAATGGAGAAGATAAAAAACCAATGGTGACACTTAGATCAAAGGGGAAATAATAAATAAATACAATTACAACTTTCTAATGTGGAAATCCAAGGCAGAAACAAAATATGTTTAGATTCAGTAGGTACGTTTTACCAACCATACCTCAGTTATAAGTCTCAGCTGATGAACGTAATCTCTTCCAGGAAACAGGGGTTTTCTGGTCATTATTTCACCAAGAATGCAACCTACTGACCATATATCAATTGCTGCGGTGTATTCTGAACAGTTAAGGAGCAACTCCGGCGCTCGGTACCAACGTGTAACAACATACTCAGTCATGAAATCAGTTTCAGAAGTTGTCCTTGCAAGCCCAAAATCTCCAATCTTAAGATCACAATTTGCATTTAGGAACAAATTACTAGGCTTTAGATCGCGATGCAAAACATTTGCTGAATGTACATATTTTAGTCCTCGCAACAACTGATACAGAAAGTACTGCAAAGAAGATAGTACAAGAGAATCAATGAAAGCCCGACACGTGTTGCATAGAAATTGCTAGAAGATGATGAATCCTACATGAGAGTTTATCTTTGTTTCACTCGTTTCTATATATTAAATAAAATTACTATTAGATATTGACATTTGGAATAGGAAAAATCAAAACCACTTGAAACTAAAAAAAGGATGAGTCAGCCGATAGATCAATACATCAGCAGACAAAGGATCAGGAAAAAGCAACAGATGAGAAATCAGAACTAGATGATATGACACAATCATCGTATGAAATAATTATTTACTAAAACTTGTCCCAGTAGCTGCAGATACAAAGGGATATTAAAAATCAAGTCCTTGACTATCAAGCATAGTAATCATTAGAAACCCAAATACATTGAGCATCAGATTTTCATATTCTAGACAAAGTTTAGCTTCCTATTAACTGGCAGTACAGAAACCATTCCATAAAAGTACTTCATAACACTAGATTAACAACGAAATTTGAATTTCGACCTATGATGTAATATTGAAATCATCACTAAGCAGTTGCTTACATTGCCACACATTGTATCATTTATCTTGCAGGAGCACCAGCAAAAGTAAAATGCAAGCACCGACAATTAAAATGACTACGCAAACATGGTAAGAGGTTATAAGTTCCAAATTTCCATCTCACAATAAAATAGATGTAAACAGAAAATTAGAATGAAATACTTGACTAAAATGGCTACCAAACATGACATTTTATATGCACCAAGAAATTCATGAAGTGCCAACCCGACAATGATCATCTGTCAGTGACTGGGTGGAACGTATTATTTGATGGAGATCAGTGTCCATTAACTCGTATACGATATAGACATCATTGAAGTTTTCCCTCTGTGGTGGCCGTACGATGTCTTTGATGGCAATAACCTGTAATCAAGAAAGAACAAACCAGTGAGCATAAGACTCAATATCGAAACAGAAACAGATGAGCATTGCATGATCTCATTTTTCCAAACAAGTTTGATGAAAAACACAATCGAGGTAAGTTGAAATTAAAAATTTTATCTACAAATGACAATGGGGAAGATTAATGGCCTAATGAACCTGGTGACACAATCTGATGCAAGCAATACAAAGTCAAAAAAAAAATCTAATAAGAACATTCATTCTGCCACCCATACGTAACAAAATTTCAATAACAGAATAAAAAGTAAAATAAAAACAAAACAGAAAATGTATCGCAGTCAAGAACATGAGACATAGCAGCAATGACAATGAAATTACATTTTCATGGTCCATGTGCCGGAGAACTTTGATTTCGCGTAGAGTCCTTTTGGCATCTATTCTGTTGTCAAATGCATTACCAATTTTCTTAATGGCAACCTCCTCACGTGTCTCTGAATTAACAGCAGCACTAAAGGACATGAAAAGAATTTAGCATAGTTAATACTGTTAAATAACGCAGGTAAAAAATAAATAAAAGTAAAAGAGAAACAATCAAAATCAGAAGAAACAAAGACACCAAGTATAAGCATTACATTCAAGAAACACAAGCAGGTGTTACAAGAAGAGAGAGAATAAAAGTGCATATTGAGGTCCCCAAAGTATTATACGCTTAATTCTAATTTCTATGAAAGTCAATGGTAACAAGTTCATGAAATGAGAACTGCAAGAAACTTGATAAAGATGACAGGAAGAAAAGACACGATGCCAATGATAAAAGAATCATATAAGCCATATCGGAGATACTCCTAATGATGTTTTTCCCCCCTCAAGAAATCGCATCAGCAAAGAGGTTGCTTTCATCCTGTAAAGAAAACACTTTCTCATTTATGAATTCGAATGACGGACTGGGAAAATGTTGATCTGGAAGAAAACAGAAAAAGAACGCTCAAATTATCAAGAAACATAAATGAATTGATCCAGTCAGATAAGTAGAATAATCTAAAACGGCTACACAAGCAATTGGCAAGAGCCTTCTTCTTATTGTATTTCTTTGAAGTAGAGAAAAAGCTGCATAAGTCAAATAAACTGGTTCTAGATGACTACGAAGGGAGTCAATTTGTAATAGTAGTTTTTGCAATAGATGATGAAATATTTCCATTATTTTCTCATTAAAAAAAAGTTTGTAGAGTGTTAATCAATGTTTTGCACCGTCTCGCCATCTCCTTGCTTCTTAGGTTTTAGATTTTGTAGAAAACGATAGTTATATCCATGTTGCAGTTATATCCATGTCCCTTGTAAAGTTTTGGGTTTTCTAGAAACCCTGTTCATCTGGTCAATTGGAGGGGCAAAGAATGGCGGCAGTGGTTCGGTGTATCTGTTAACTTACTACATAAGTTATCTATCTGCGGAAAAGTAAAATAATAATAATAATAATAATGATATAGCAAATAGTACACTCAATGTCAATGTTGGCCAAACTAATGTTTTCTCTAACTTTCTCTTCCCCTTTTATAATTTGGCTAAAAATTGCAACTAAAATGCAAGAACAAGTATGAAGGAAAGATAAGCTCAACGTTATGTTAACTGCAGAAGACAACAATTGTCTATAACACAGTGAGAACAGCATATAAGCAAAGGCCGGAAGAAAACTAGCTTGCAAGATAAGTTCTTTTCATAAATATCTCTCCCAACTTAACAGAAATACACACAAATTTCGCCAGGTTCA
Organism: Morus alba; assembly: GCA_012066045.3. Classification (NCBI taxonomy): domain Eukaryota; kingdom Viridiplantae; phylum Streptophyta; class Magnoliopsida; order Rosales; family Moraceae; genus Morus; species Morus alba. Next base: position 6,703,625 of record CP050232.2, on the reverse strand, counting down.
GACATTACTCCACTAAATAACATCTGATTCCCACTTTACAAATCCATACATAATAATCTTCAGCAGTTTCAACTCTTGTTTTGAAATGGCTCGTTTAAAAAAATAAAAAAATAATAAATAAATAAATAAAACTAAAAACTACAAAGAAATCAAGACTCTCACCAAAAATTACAAAAATTCACAACCAACTAACAAGACTTCACACCACAATATCCTACTAGATTCAGCTCCACATCAGAAAGAACCATATCAAAAACCAAGAAAAAATAAAATAAATCTACACCCACAATAGAAAGATATATCTAGAAAATTCCAACTCCTCTAAACTCCCACCATGATCCTCAAGAATCACGGAAACCAAACAACTCATAATTCATATTTGAACAAAAAAATAACCAACAAAGGTGAAGAAATTAGAATTAGAAAAGGGAAAAATCACAAACCCAGAAAAAGATTTTCAGATTTCTACTTACCAAACAATTCCATAAGCACCTCTCCCAACAGGGCGAATAGGAGGGGCGTACTTCCTGGAAACTTCAAAGAGGTTTCCGTACACATTGTACTGTACGTATCTTCCGCCATGGGTGGGTATTCCTCGGATGTTGGTTTCCGCTGAAGCAGAGCCCGAATCCATCGGAATTTGAGCCCAGAATTGGGATTCTAAAAACGACCCAACTGAGGTTTAATGGTCGGAATTCAAAAGAAGAAGAAAACTAAGTCGGAGGAAGAGTTGCAAATGGCGAATCTGAGGAAGAAAATGTAAAGATTTTTGACATTTCTTTCTTTTTTTTGGTCTTCCGAAAAAACAAAAAGAAAGAACAGGAAATTTAGAAAACGGGTTTCGACAGTGCTTTCTGCCGAGTGTGATGTGTTCGTTTGTCAACCTTCAATTCCACGGATGCTTTTTGAATGGAAAAGCTTGGCTGACCCGTGAAGAAAATAGGACTTTTCTTTTCTGGGAGGTTTTTTTTTTTTTATTTTCTTTTCTTTTTTTACCGTATTTTAACCGTTCATTAATTTTTGAAAGGTCTGATCTCAAATAAAAATAATTATGTGTCTATAAATTTTTAATATAAATTATTTATATTAGACATGTCTTTAAAAAATTAATTTAAAAATTCTACGGATAGAACAAGAATAGTCTTAAGTTTTTTGAGTTATTTTTGAATTTTTATTCTAAAATAGTTTAGGATACTTTTTTTTTAGAGAGTTCATCAAATTTGAAACCTTGGTTCCAATACAACTTATGGTGACCTTCAAAAAAAAAAAAAAAAAAAAAAAACAATTATGATGTAATTTTAGTAGGCAAAAATATTCTTGAGCGAGACTTTTTAAAATATGAAAAAAGTTATATTTGTAGGATTGACTTAAGATACTTTTTATAATAATTAAGGTTTTAAAATTTTTCTTTTACTGGGAATGGAATGAGTGTAAATTCTTGAGGATTATCTTGTTATCTTAAATTTTATGTTTTAAGAACATTTCCCTTATAAATTTTGTTTGTGTAAGGTTGATTTTAGATGGTCACTTACTTTGGTAGAACGAAAAAGATAATTTATGTCCATTAACCACTTTCCTTTAGAGAGACTGTAAATAGTAGGAATAAGCTTCTACTAATTGAATCTTAGATCTTGATGGTTTTCTTCCAACACTTTTATCTTGGGCAACTTCTAATGCTTTGTTTGAACCTTTTTTTCTTTTTTCCCCCACCCTGGAAATGAAGCTGAAGCTGTAATCTCTAATCATCTCTATATCCAAATCTCCACAAATGGGAGATTTTCTAGATTTCGACTTTTGTTCGTCTTTGTATGAAAAGTCTTAAAACTTTGCAAAGAAAAGTCTTTTCTTTGACTTGTCCATCATTTCAAATTTCCTTGAACATTTTCAGGCATGAAACCAAGCAAACTTGACTTTACAACTTTTCCTATGGCTTCTAGGTCATTGACGGTGTGTTTAGTAGGGTAGAAAAGAGAGAAGAAAGAAAATAGAGAAAAAATTTATGGAGAAAAATAAAATTTTAAATTGTTTGGTAGAGATGAAATGAGAAAGGAAGAAAAATAAAAATTTATAGGGCCCACTAATTTTTAATCCTTTTAACTTTAGGAAAAAAAAAAAAAAAAAAGAGAGAGAAAAAGTTTGATTAAAAAATAAGATGTAAAATAACAATTTTAACATTCATCATTCATTATATTTTTATTTATATTTGCATATTATTGTAAAATGTCTTAAATTTGACATTATATTTTCACTTTTCTTTTTCTTCTACCAAATAACATTACTTCTTTTATTTAGTTATTTTACTTCTCTTTCCTTTTTCTTTTCTATCAATCCTACTAAACATAGCATAAAACATTTTTCTCTTCTTTTCTAGTTTTAGTGGGATGCCCATGTTTGAACAAAAATTTAGCATCTATCTCTCACTCTCTCCCTCTTGTTTTCTCTCACTCTCTCCCTCTTGTTTTGGGTGTCGTCGATTAACAAAAATCGCTGTTTAGTTCTCTAATAAACAAATTAAAGTGCTAAAAACCCGATTCATGGATCGACTTTATGTCATCTTTTAGTTGGATTTTACAATTCATGTCTTTTCTTTTGTTGCAGACAAGGCTTATTAATATTGTCTATAATATTTGAGGGCTTTTTTTACATGGTCTATAATATTGTCTTCTGCTCTCTGATTTTGTTAATGTTTGTAATGGTTTAGCGTATGGTAAAATGTGATCCTGAATTGAGGATTTTAATTTGGAGTAGTGTTATATTAGAAAGGATGTTTTGTATATTGTGAATAGGGTTGGCAATTTGTGTTTGCGTGTCGTGTTCGGGCCGGCACGATTACGGCACAACACGATTATAGTGAACACGAACACGATACGGTTAATAAACATGTCAGAAACTCAAACACGAATACGAAACGCTAATAACATAATTAACATGACACGACACACGAACACGATTACTAAATGTGCCGTGATGGGCCGATACAAAAAAATCCACGTTTATGACCCGTTTATGATCCAACTAGCAAAAGTATTAAAATTTTATATTATATTCAAAACTATATTATTTGACTACTTAATATCACTTATAGTTAAAATCATGCATAATAGCCAACACACATTAAAATATCCAAATATCAAACACATATACATATATATATATATATATACTACTAGATTATCAAGTATATATGTTTCAAAACACACCAATTACCAAACATCTAACAATGTTTGAAAACTTATATTTAAATAAGTTTGAAAACATAACCAAACATTGGAATGTTTAAGTATATAAAACATAAAATAAATATAGAAAAATGTTTTCTTTTGAGCCTTGAGGTTGAATACCCAATTACGCTCTAAAAACCAAAATTGAAGCTACATATATACTTATCATGACTCCAAGCTAAAAATACCTTGTTAATCTTACCAGGATTACTTCTTCCGTCTCATCGCTCTTGCTAAAGAAAAATTGAGAACATACAAATATCTTGTCAATCTTATTTGCTAAAGAAATGGGAAATATCTGAAATGGCGGGTGAGAGAATAAGAGAAAGAGAAGCCTCCAGAGACTGAGTCAGAAGTAGGATTTTGTCTAATATATATATATATATATATATATATATATATATATATATATATAGGCTTAATAAACGGGTCGCGGCCGGCCCGATAATGGCCCATATAACTAAACGGTTAGGCGTGTTAAACGGGTTGGCACGAATCCAGTCCATTTATTTTCGTGTTATTCGTGTCAGCCCATTAACAACCTAATTAATAATCATGCGGTCCAAAGACATTTATCTTGTGTCGTTTTTGTATCATTTTCGTATCGTTTCATCGTGTCGTGTCTGAAATTGCCGACCCTAATTGTGAACCCCTTTTTTAGTAATACATGAAGGATTAAATGTTTCACCAATGCAAATTCTAGTACTTCTACTATTTAAATCTCTCTCTCTCTCCTCGCTTGCTTGCATCGAGGAAGTTTCCTTCACCTTCAGAAAATGAAGGAAAAGATATCAAAACAACAATGACGTAGATCATGCCATGCATCAAAATGATCGTGGTTTTATCAATAGGTGGGGATCTCATTTGGTGGCCACGCCGTTATGGTCGAGCTCCAAACAAAATAAGACCGTCTCCGATATAAATGTCAACAATAATGTTATATTTACCATTGTAAAAATGACATAATTAATTTGTTACTTTATTTTATTCTCAAATGCATAATATTACTTGAAATGCTATATCTACTTTGTATAGTACTTATTAAGTTTTTAAACTTATGAAATAAACTTTTAATACTAAAACATTTTAGAAACAAACAATGTTGTAAGGATAAAATAAAAAGTTAATATATCAACTAATAGTAATCAAGTGTCTAATTTGAACATTTACTATACTTGGAGAAAAATGAGCAACCAAATATAATATTTGTCAAGTTTAGCATAAAAGATAACATTGTTTTGAAGATTTATTATTCATTGCTTAGCATTGGCACGTCAATTTAATATTGAATATGAGATAAAGATGACGAAGAAAATGGCATTACCAAAACCCTAAAATGTTGTAGTACGTTTAATTTTGTTTTCAAATCTCTCTCTCTTCTTTTTTTTTTTTTTTTGCATTTCTCAAGTTAATTGATTTTGAAATGGTTCCTAAATAGTGTTTCCTTGGTACGTATTTTTAAAAAGCGACTAATATGATTTGAACTAGTCTCATTTAATGTGAAGAAAAAATATTATATATCAAGAAAAAAGAAACGGTTCCTACATAATGTTAGTTGGAATATATTTTCGAGAACGGCAGATATGCTTTGCACCAGCCTGTTTTTTTGTTAAGAAAAAAGAAAACACTAAAGGGATGTCTTTTCCTTATCCGTTCTTATTTTTTAGGACTTATATACTCAATACATGTTTTCTAAAACGTAAACAAATATTGTTTCACCTTTTCTTATACTCAAAACAATATCGCTTAAGCTTAAGATCTCTTGGTCTAGTGGCACTGGGAGATTTGGATGGGTTGAATTTAGTTAGAGTATTACGAGTTCAATTTCATGTTGTATATAAAAAATAATAATAATAATAATAATATCACTTAAGACCTCTTGGTCTACTGACACTGAGAAGTTTAGGTGGAGAGTTGCGGATTTAATCCCGTATTGTATGTAAAAAAAAAAAAAATATATATATATATATATATATATCAAGAATTATATTGAGAAATGGACCTATCACTATTTTGAAAAATTTCTCATTTCTAATTTTCTACAGGTCAAAACAAAACAACACTCCAATACAACCGTATATATCTTCATGAATATGTTAGAATGATATAATTATCACCCAAGGTGATTCAAACTTAAAGACCTACTAACACAGAGTTCAAGTGTCTTTATTAACCATAGTGTGACGGCCTGCTATCATTGAAATAATATGCCATTTGATCTGGACTTTAACATGACGTCCTATAGAACTTTACCATTACCATTTTCCATGTATGTATATACACACACGTGTATGAGAATTCTAAAGTAGAGTAAGAAGAATATTGAATCTTATCGTTCCGTTTCTTGCTTGAACTAAACGCAGTGTGAAAGCTCTGATGGGGTGGTGTTGGACCATGATAATGATTTTATATATATATATATATATATATATATATATATATATATATATAAAGGAGACACTAATTGAAAGACTAGTTCAAGACCCAGGAAATAAAAATGTCTTCTTCGATAAACTTTTCCAAATGGGAATTTCGTAGAATCAATGCAATGGAGACAAAGTAGGACTGTTTGTCGAGCCATGTCCAATAATAAGAGATGCATGCATGTCCTTCATGTAATGCAAATTGCGAAGAAATTTTCTTTCCAAAACAATCTAGTTAAGGAAGAAACACAACATAAGATAATCGGGGATGTTACTATTTTTAGAGCGCATGTAAGCAAATGGAGTCCAGACAAAGTTTCTTCTATTGTTTTCTTGTTCTCAACTTACCCCTTTCCTCGCATTACTTGGAAGAGACACAAGAATAACATGCTTAGTTTTCAAGGACTTCCAGACAAATGCCAAACTACTTGTTTAAGAATGAAAAAAAAAAAAAAAAAAAAAAAAAAAAAAAAAACAGCTAAGCGCATTCGTTGGGAGGTTTACTTGTCTTATTGTTTAGGAGCTGGTACTTTATCCGGTTTCGGGAATTCATCGACTTCGACTCATGAATTCCTTCTCAAAGCACAACTGGAGCATAACTTTTAGAAAGAGACCAAAGAAAGAAATAAGAAGGCAGTAAATCCACACATGAGAGAGGTCCTGCTCTTTCGGTTGTCTGGTGCTAGGACCTGAATTACGTTGCATAAAAATTCTCTGAGATGAACCCAGACGTATCAACAGCATACAAGTTTAGAACCCCGTAACGGGTATAACGATTATAAAACGATAAAAAATATTAAAAAAAAAAATTCAGAAAATTATTGAATTGTGTGAAATTAAATTTTCTCTTACTGTTAATGCCCTTTAATTTAATGTAATTATTTAACTAAAAAAATATTAATTAAGAATAAAAGATAAAAATTAAGACTCAAAGCACTTTTATCAATAAGGACCATTTTATACATGGAAGCCAGTTCAGGTACAACATACGCATCGACCATTACAATTGCAACATAACTTATCTTACAACTCACACCATACCCAATACTATAAGCCATATAAGAGGATATACTTTCCGGTACAAGAAAACTGAAAACCCCATGCCTAACAACTTCTGTGTACATGAGAAGATTAAGCCCCACTAGAATTCACCTCACAATCTGCCCTAAATTTCCCGCTGGCTTTGGCTCAACTTTACCTCCATCTCCTCTTAGAGTTGAGAGCAAAGCATCCCGCCCAGATAACACTGCATCGAAGAAGCCGTCCACTTCCTTTGCGACAAGATCAAGTCCCGTTGAGAATTTCTCTGTTACCGTTTGCAACTCCGTAACAGAGTTTTGTAAGACCTTCCGATCAGACGCAACCCCTGTTTGGACCATGGGATACAATCTCTTAACAGTAGCATCAACAGCTTCCAGCTCTTTCAGCACCACAGATCTGCCACTGGAAGAAGCATTTCTAATTTCTCCATTCACATTGGATTGCAGGTCCTTAAAAGCTTGTGCCCACAAGTACGTCTCAGCAACATTCAAATCAAACAGTCTCTCCGCGGAATTGGAAAAGACTGCAGCAATGACACTATAAACAAAAACTATCTCCACCTTAACTCCATACATAGCACGCATCAAAAGCTTCCCTTTTGCCGAGTTTTTAACCTTCGGGAGATCCAAGGTTTCCACCAGACTGTCTAAAATGGTCCAGCAGTTGTTAAGTTTAGGATTCTTCGTATTAATATGCTTCCTCCAGCCATCAAATAAGGAGCAGGCCTTTGCAAACTGCTGTGAAGAGGTTGAATCCAGATTATGCAACGCAAACTTAAGAAAGAGATGTCCCTGGCTCAATCGTGAGAGCTCCGAATTAAAAGCAATGCATATATCAAGTAACTTAACACTGATGTCCAAGTACACATCAATCCACTTATCATCCCAGTCACAAGCAGGAAGATCAAGCTTAGTTATGAGGCTTTTTACATCATTGTAAGTTTCAGAAATTGAATCTGTTGCTAATTTCATCCATGACAAGCTAAGAACATCACCCTTGTTTATTGGGTTCAGTTTTGTCATCCTCCCAGCCAAGGTTTCCTCGAAAGCGTTCAACAGTGCAACAAGCTTTGGAGACAACTGTGAACCCTTGGAGGATATCATCCGCAAAGGATTTCCAAAAGGAAAGAAGGGTTTCTGTGGTCCCTGTGGACGACTCATTTTTATGTAATACTACTGCAAGAAAAATACAGTAAACAAGACACCTATTATAAACTGGCACCCAAAAAAAAAAAAAAAAAAAAAAAAATCTCATTGTTCATGTCAATACAAGTAGCCTGAAGAAAAATTTTAAAATGCTCCAGCATAATGCGTGCAGCAGCTTCAATGTGTAAAACTTTCATAAACAAAAATTTAAAAAATAAACAAAATAAAATAACAAGAAGATCAAACAAAAAAAAAAAAAAGCTTACTATTTTCATAAGTTTGACTCATAGAATCAGCTCTAAACAATTAGAAAACAGAAAGATATACATCAATCCTAATTGTCTTAAGTTTGATAATTCAGAAGCTAAACAATACCATTTACCTAAAGAAAGGGTACATCATTTAAGGAACACACATCAAATAAAGTAGCCAAGCCAAGTGATACCATACTACAAAGAAAAAAGAAATAATTCAACAACGTAGAAGTAATATCATAGCCATGTGTTTTGTTGCAAACAAAAACCTAAGAAACATATACAAACAAATCCCGAATTATTAAAAAAAAAAAAAAAAAAAAAAAAGAAAAGAATCCCAGCTAAGCTATGATTTTCATCCTACAGAAATAAGAACAACCCCCAAGGGAAAGAGAGAAAAAAAAAAAAAAAAAAAAAAAAAAAAAAAAAAAAAAAAAAAAAAAAAAAAAAAAAAAAAAAAAAAAAAAAAAAAAAAAAAAAAAAAAAAAAAAAAAAAAACAAAAAACCTGATTTCTTTTCCATTTTCTCAGAAACCAAACACATGGTCAAACGATTAGAAACACCAAGAATCGAATCCCTCCTCCTTTAAAACAAAGATCCCCAATTCCCTAGGGTTTGAATTTCGCATGCCTTCTTCCAGGAATTAAAATTACCAAAAGAACCATCTACACCACAGAAACCACAAAACCTAACAGATCTAAAGCAAAAATCATAAATCAGAACAATTCAACACAATAATTATGGACAAATCAAAACACAAAATCAATCAATAACATAAAAAATATAAAAAATATAAAAAAAAAAATACAAACAAACAAATTTCCTTCAAAATCACTTACCAAACTGTCAGATCTACGAGAATCCGCCTCCGAAAGTAGATCTACAACGAAGACCAAAACAAAACAAAAACCAGAAGAGAACTTACAAATTATCCTCCGATTTCAGAAAACTTACTCTACGAAAGGACAAGGAAATCGCAAATATTCAGAGAGAAAACGAAGAAATTCTTACAAAATCCCAAACACGCGTAGAGATAGAGAGAGAAAGTTCAAGGAAAGCTTCGCAGTCGGCGGCTCTGGCCTTCTTATCTTCCGTTGAAAATTCTAGAGATTTTCGTAAGGCCGAGCTTGCCCTTTATCGCTGATAAGGGGTTGGTGATACACTCACACGCGAAGCACAAAATATTACACGTGTCGAAATATAACACAACAATATTTTTTTAATTTCTTTTTTGCTGGCTAATTGTTTTGTCTGTTTATGGTAGTATGGCTGGTTTCATGCTTCTTGCGCGTGTTGGAAGAAATATACGTTGGCATTTTGGTACGCAGGAATGGAAGGCTGACACGTGGTGTTTGATGCGGCTCCCTTTGCTTGAAGATCCAACGGATGACAAATCTTTCTATCAGTTAAGATTTTCTCTTTTTTATTTGTGGGCTAAATTGAGTCAGTAAAAGATTTTTTTCTCCTTTTTTTTTTTTTTTTTTTTTTTTTTTTTTGGGTAATTGAGACTTTATTGAGTCAGTTTAAGATAGTCAGTTAAGATTTGATGTAGTAAGAGGATCTCCCATCCATTAATGAAAATAAATTCTTTTCTGGAAGGACTTTCATGTGTAAATCGATTTCATTTTTTTTTTTTTAGAATGAAACTGAATTCATTGACAGTATAAAATCTTTTTCTACATTGTCTGCAACACTTTATTTAATAACAAAACCATTAAACTCTAAAAACTGATTATTCACACACTTAACTACTTAATTTAGCCCTCAAATTTTAGTGAGTCGTTAGGAAAATGTTATAAAAAAAGTAAAACACTCATATATATAGGATATCAAATGTCCGAATAATTAAAAATAAAGTTAGAGACATTAACTCTAATTTTAATTTTTTTTGTATCAATTTGTGCGGTACGCAAGTTAAATTTTTTTGTTGTTTTTTTAATTAATTGTTGTTTAAAAAGATTGTCAAATTAACTAATAATAAGTGACTAAATCTACTAATTAAAAAATAACAACATTATGTAACATAAGTTAGTAAAAAAATAAATTAGTAAAAAGTTATGATTATGAATTTAAAATTGTTCTATTAGGCTGGATTTTTTTGTTTACAATTAATCAGGCAGTGCATTTTTCTATTATATAGAAAAAATTTAGCATTATATTTTGTGGAAGTATTCACATAATCCATGAATCCGCTCAATTCGTCCAATCCAAATTAATCAGTCGGATTGCATCATTTTAGGAGGCATTTTAAATTGTTAGCAAATTGAGAAAATCGGTTTGAGCATTTGTTAATTATGAAATCTATAAATTTAAAGTATAATAAAGTTTCCAAAGATTGAAGATACAGATCAAGAAATTGAATTTCAATTATTTGTGGAAACATATCAATTGGTAGAACCGTTGATAAAAGAAAGAGATGATGTATATGAATCACCCACATATTCTTTTGAATTATATGTATCTGCGGGATTAATTTGGAAAACCAGTAAGGATATGCAAGAACAAACAACTTTTATTGTAAACATTCCTCTAATGAATTCCCTAGGAATATAATGTATATGAATCACTCACATGTTATTTTGAATTATATGTTGAATATAATTTTAATGGTCACTCTAATATTTATTTATTAATAAGTATCATTATTTTATTTATAAGATATTGATTTAATAGTTGTAATACTTGAGTAGTTGACTAAAAAAAATATACAATTAATATGATTAAATTCTTATCTCATCATATTATTAAATTATATATTTAATAATCACCATAAAACATAACAACAAAAAACTCGTTCATATACATAATTCTTACCATTATGCATATTTCCTCAACTTTGTAGTAATTTATATATGTGAATAACTCTTGTTTTCATTGACTAGTACTAATTGCTTGGATTGTAATAGAATTTTATTTAACTGATTTGCGTTATAATGCGTTTATTTTGAATTTAATAGAAAGGCTTCTAACAAAACCGTCCAAACTTCTCTATGCTACCCAAAAAAAGAGAAATTGCTGACAGAAAAATATCTAATATACCATCAGCAAGTTACAATGGTGAACGCGGAGTGTAGCAAACTGAGGTTCAAAAGTTACTTTTAAAGAAGATAATTTTATAAACACTTATTATTTATGCAATTTTAAAAAATTAAGTACCATTTATTGCATCTTATTTTCTTCAAAAATTATTTATTTTTAAGTGAAGTGATATAAATGATATTTTTTTACTATTTTGAGTGATATTTCTAATTTTTAAGTGAAGTGATATAAATGATATTTTTTACTATTTTGAGTGGAATTCATGATATTTTCCCTTTTAACACTCCCCTATAGTCTGTTTTTGATTCAAAAGTTTGTACATAAAGTTTAAATGAAAAGAAAAAAAATAATTGTGAGACAAATTAGCCAAAAAAAAAAACACAAGTTTGAAATACGGTTCAAATTACCAAGCAAACCGCGTTTTACATTTTTCACTCGACTACACGAGTCGCAGACTCGCAACGTTTGAGACCTAAACAAAAGATCAGCATGTAAAATGTCAACGTAGAGCAAGTCTTTTGCCTATTGGTCCTTCATGCAAAGCTGGAGAATCGACAAAATCATACTAAACCGATTTCTAATCGTTCAAATCTCAGAAAATCAATATATATATATATATATATATATATCGAATCAAAAAACTCATTTGTTATTGCTGATTTCTCCTTTTTTTCATTTCCATCACAGCAGAAATAGAGACACAAATGAAATGTGTAGCTTCTACCTTTCAAGAATACAATAAACTTCCTCACTGGTTAATTCTCTCAGTACCCACATAGAAAATCTAGCTCGAGAATGCTTTGCCAGGATGACTAAGCAAGCAATGTATGGATCAAACCACACAAAAGGTCTATCAATAATAAGTACTACCAGAAAAAAAATACCATTAACATAAAAGAAAAAAGGTGGAGATTCAACTTGGTTGTAAGGATTCTGCTATTAAGCAATTATTAAAGCAGAAGAACAAACTATTTAAAAAAATAACAGCGGTCCTCCATCCTGAGTGATTCATTTTTTCTCCGGAAAGTTAAAAAAAGCAATCAACTGAATTCTCAAATGTCCCTCATCAACAGAAATTGTCCACCTCATTCTTTCTTCCCAATCCCACGAGACATGTTGTAAATTCCTCGTCCCTGAAAAAGTACATGCAAAGGCATTACAAATGTATTGCACGAAAATCAACGGATTAAGAAGTTTTCGCAATAAAAAGACCTCATAGAATTTTTTACAAAAAGAAAATAGTGGTAATTCATGGATAGGAACTCACAATAAGATACAAGGAGGAAGCTGCCAAAGCAATGGGAATGGCAACAGCTGTGACCTTATCAAGCGGTCCTTTCAGATATGTGTGTTTGTGGATGCTTTGGAAATACTTCTGCCTCTCAAGGAGCTTCTCACGTGGTCTAAAAGGTGGCTCTGTAACGTCTGCCATCTATACAGGGAAAAGAGGGGGGGCGGGGTTGTCATTTCCCGAATGCACATCTCAAAACTACTCATTTCCCAAAAGAATATATTTCCTTCTTTCCCCACTTTTTTGTTCAACAAGAAAATCTCTTTAATTTTCTGAAAACATGACACTCACAACCAAGGAAATGCTGAAGAGGACAGCAACCAAGTAAGCATCAATCAAGCAAGAAAACAAGTATCGATGGAAATGCAGAAATGAAGAATCCTTAAAATTGAAAAAGAATAGAAGAGAAGGTGAATGATGAGAATTACAAATATATAGAGATTATAATTTCCCATGTGCTCACATCTACTAATCCAATTTGCTTTGGAGCTTTCTTTGTACACCAATTCAAACAAAATTCCCTCTTCACCCCTAAGAAGAAACCCCCCAAAAAAGAAAATGCGTACTATCTTGTTCGCCTAAATCGTGTACAGCTCTTTTCTTGGCCTTTTTACCCCATTTTCCTTTTGATGATAAGTACAGTGTGGGACTTTTCTTTCAGCATGCTTTTTTCCTTTTTCCTTTTTCCTTAGATTAGTATGATGTGGCTCATGTACTTATGTTAAATTTTAGAAGTTTATTGCCAATTTTAGAGTCTAGGGCTGAAAATTCCCAATCACAGTTTGACCAACCTAAAAAAAAGAGTTTATGAATCAATTGCTTATTTCAAGGAAAAGAAATACAATTGCTTCATAATGCTGTCAAAATTTAAATCCAAATGGAGTATACGTATTTTGCTGTATTTGTGAACCTGAGTGTCATGACCTAGTCAACGGCTCAGATATTCACTTTGCATAACTTAAAGAAACTTGAGCTTAGATCTACATTGTGAGAGCTAGATTCACATAAGAATATGCTGAAAATGGTTTAAGGAACCTTAGTCATAATTAATTCGGAATAATTTTATACAGTAAAGGAGTTTTTGTTAACAAGCGTAGTAAATACTATAACATTTCAGTAACATTTTTGGTCATACTTGCAATTGAGGGGAAGTTACTAGGCCTAGCTCATTTTCATCATTGATTTACAACCCATAATTACAAGCTTGCTATTTTTAATCACTTTTCACCGAATTTATTTTTGTACCCATTTTATTATGTCAATTTAGTGAATTTTTGTCAAACTCATTATTTACTTGATTTGTGGATTACATAACTTCCAACATATAGTTTTGGTGATTCAATCTCTGTAGGACAATATATGTACTTTGGTACACTTTATTACTTGTATCTGTGCACTTGCGGATTCACACAACAAGTTTTTGGCGCCGTTGTCAGGGATTGAAATCATTAAAAGTATTTGTAGGAATCATTTAGTTTTTCGTTTGTTTACTTTTTTTTCTCATTCGTTTTGCTTTTAATTTCTTAGGTTATTATACCATTTGCATGAATCCACCGCAAGACTTGGAGTTGCTGCCTTTAGATCCTAAAATTGAAAGAACATTCCAAGCAAGAAGAAGGGAACAACAAGGCTTAGCAGGAGTGGGAGAAATGGCAGAAGGGGCATTAGGAAACAATGGGCAGCAAGTAAATGCCAACATTCCTGTCCCCCAACCGGTACTGGTAGATGATAGAAACAGGGCCATTCGAGATTATGCTATGCCCATTTTACATGGACTTAACCCCGGCATAGTGAGGCCAGCGATTCAGGCGCCTCATTTTAAGCTCAAGCCAGTGATATTCCAAATGCTCCAAACCGTGGGCCAATTTAGTGGCATGGCAACTGAAGATCCTCACCTCCATCTCAGACAATTTATGGAGGTGAGTGATGCTTTCAAGCTACTAGGGGTGACTGAAGATGCATTGAGGTTAAAGCTATTCCCTCATTCTTTGAGGGATAGAGTTCCATTATGGCTGAATTCTTTGCCTCCAGATTCGGTGGCGACATGGGATGATTTGGCAGAGAAGTTTCTCATGAAATACTTCCCTCCAACCAAGAATGCCAAGCTAAGGAACGACATTACCTCTTTCCAACAAGCAGATGGGGAGTCATTGTATGAAGCATGGGAAAGATTCAAGAAGCTATTGCGGAAGTGCCCCCATCATGGGATCCCCCATTGGATTCAAATGGAGACATTTTATAATGGTCTCAATGGGCAAACAAGGACTATAGTTGATGCCGCAGCTGGTGGAGCCATTTTGGCCAAGTCTTACAATGAAGCATATGAGATTTTGGAAAGGATGGCCAACCGAGACTTAATACTAGGAAGGCAACTAGAATTCATGAAGTAGATGCCATCACTGCACTTTCAACTCAAGTGTCATCCTTGACGAATATGGTAAAAGCATTGAACATGCCAGCAGGGGTAAATTCTGTGCAAACTGCTGGACTCTCTTGTGTTTAATGTGGAGATGGTCACTTGTATGAAGATTGCCCATCCAAACCCAGCCTCTGCTTGCTGTTGCCAATTTCAACAGAAACAATAATCCTTATTCAAATCCTCACAATCAAGGGTTGAGACAACATCCAAACTTAGCATGGAGTAATCAGGGAGCAAGTTCTAGTGTCCAAGGCAATCAATAGAATTTACAACTTGCCGGACTGTGAGGATTATTTCACAGAGTTTGCTGACAATCTAGAGAATGACCAACTTGATGAAGTCATTCATGCACTGTGTGTAGAGGGGACTCAGTGGACGGAGCAGGTAGGTGATCGATGACTTTTCATCGGGAATTCCTCCAGCTGAGACCAAAAATTTGGTACCACTTTCTGAAGTTCCGGCTCATGCCATCATTGTACGACCACATAGTGCACAAGGATAGATCAATCCTTTTGTATTGCATTGTAGAGGGGATGGCTCTAAATGTGGGCAAGTTGATTCATCAATAAATTGGTGTGTGTGCGGGAAGGAATAGCGGGGGACTGTGGTTCCCTTCGCTTATTACACAGCTATGCATTGCCCACGGAGTTATCATTAAAGAGTGCGAGCCCAAACAACCTTCCACAGCCATTACACCGGTTGCACTCACACGGCTCCTACATGATCCCCGAGAAGGTGAGGGAAAAGCTACCGCCCCTGCAACTAACGCACATGCTCAAGAGGTACCTAATGTTGTGACCTTACCCCGACCTTGTTGCTAGTTTTACCGCATGGAGCAGTGCCGTAGTCAAATGGAGGTGCTACAATATGACTCCTTCCAAATGATGCGAGATTTTTGGAATTATGAAAAGCAGAGAGATTTAGCTCTTCAAAAGCATTTCAGAGCTAATTCCAGGAGATTCAGTCCTTTCCAAAGTTTCCCCAGCATTTGTGTAGTTCCCCCTTCTATAATGATGAACCTGACAATGGCAAAGGGGCTGAGTCTGTCTCTCCAAACTCACCTCCAGCTGAGCAGCCAGAACCTGAGGTTGCTGCCCCTTTAAGACGCCGTGACAAGGGCAAATCAGTTGCACTTGAGTCTTCCACTAGACGGAGGACACTGCGGAGTGCAGAGAATTGGAAGTGGCGAGGATGATGGTGATCTCACTCATCTAAGGAAGTTCTTGCCCCTATTGTTTTTCTTCCAATATTTGATTGTCTCCCTGTCTGCTATTTTTATCTTTATTTTTGTTTCTTATGTTGTTTTTTCATGCTTTCTTGTTTTGTTTTGTCAACTTTGTGGTGATTCCTCTTGACCCTATGATGAAAATTGAATGGGTTAGGTGCAGCCTTTAGACAAATGTGATGTTCACCACGTGTTGATTTTCGATTCTTTGGATTGCTTATGTCTTGGCTTGTGACCTTTCTCCTATCATGCACTCCACCTTGTGTTACTGATTCCGTGCATCCTTAAGGTAAGATCTTGTGCATGTGCTTCATTTCCACATAAACAATTTGTAAATTCTAGAACTTGCTTGATGAACTTTTGAGGCAAAATCTTAGATTAACACCTTACCAAGAAAGTGATTTAGGCCATCTTTGGACCGTTTGAGCTTTGTGGCCAACCTTAATTCAACATATCCCTAGATTTACCCTGTTGAGCTTACTTTTCCCCTTTCTTTGTTAACCGCCATATTTTATTAGCCTAGCCTTTTAATAAACTTCCTTCTTTCTCACCCATACGCATGTTGCTCGGTACCTTACTTGCTCTTTTGCAATATTGAGGGCAATGTTGGTTTTAAGTTTGGGGGTAGGGAGAGCTTTTGATGTTGAGGATACTATTCTTGAAAAAATAAATAAATAAAAAGAATAAGTAAAAAAAAAAAACTTTGCTCCGTTGTTGTGGAATGCTTAATAACCAGGAGTGAGCCTGAGCCACATGTTCACTTTTGCGTCAAACAATAGACCAAAACAAGAGCAAGCAAAAAAAAAAAAAAAAAAATAGCGCCTTGAATTGCATCTTGTTGAGTAACCGGGTGTCTTCATCACCAATGTTGGCACTCGCGTAAAAAGGAAAGTCTGGCATCTCTTGGTAGTTCAAAAAAAAATATGTAAATAAAAAAATAAAAGTTGATATGGTGGATAGGGGAAGCAAAACTTAAGTTTGGGGGTGTGATTAAGTTTGGGGGTGTGATTTGGGAATGTTATTTGTGCTTGCAAGGTCCTAGAGTGTGATGTGTTTTAGGGTGAGTTGAGCCAAAATATTACCTCATATCCTACCTTCACCCTAGCCTAGCATTACAAACCTAATGAAGTCCTATTGATCCTTGGTGGTGTGTTGATTTAAATTAATGGAGAGAGTTTTGAAAAGCAAGCTTATGGGGTTTGAACTTGTAATGAGAAGCACTTGATGTAGAGCACATGCGCTTGGTCCCAACTAGTTTGACATTGATGATTTGGCACTTGGTTGTTCACACACACACAAGAAAAGTCCAAGCAGAGAAGAAGCAATCTTTTGATTTAGGATCAACACTTGGCTGAAAATAATCTCTCTCTTTAAGCTGTGCTTCTAACCCATCTAATGAGGGCAAATCTCTTGAAAATTCATCCACAAAGTTTGCATTTGTTTTTATGTTTTAGCTCATTCTTCTTGTTCCTATTTTTGTTTGTATTTTGCTTGAGGACAAGCAACATTTTAAGTTTGAGGGTGTGATAACTCTAAGAAATTAGAGTTATCTAATGGTTTTCTAGCTCAAAAGTTGCTTGACCAAGAGTGATTTTACTAGTTTCTTTTGTGTTTTAACTTAGATTTTTTTTAGTTTTACACTTGCTATGGCTGAATTCTGTATTTGTGCTCTTTATGAAGTAAATTTGAGGATTTTGAATTAAAAAGGGGTAAAAAGTCGACTAAGATTTGTGTGTGCACTTCGCAGGAAATTCTTGGGCAAAATGTTACAGCATTCTTGTAACATTCTGGGAACAACTGGCATGTGGATGACATCAGCACACTACTTGGAGAAAGCAGACAAAAAAAATCCGTGTGAGCTGATTAAGGGACACCTCAGCCCTTTTTGTTGCCCTAAGAAGGAAGTGTTCTCTGGAGAGAAAAGCAGCCGCCGAGGAAAGAGAAAAAAAAATATAGAGAGGAAATAGAAAAAGAGAGCACGGCTGCTGAAAAGAAAAACACAGAATACACAGAGTACCGCTCCTCCAGAAAAAGAGAGTATAGAGACGTGAGAGAAGAAAGAAGGCAAAAAGCTGAAGGAAGGAAGGCCGGACAAGAGAGAGATCCAAGATCCAGCCGAAAATTCTTTCTTCTATTTGTTAGCTTAATTCTCTTTATTTGGATATTAATTTAGCCATGGATTACTCTGGAACTTTGGATCTTGTAAATCTCATTATGAACTAATTTGTTTTAGCTAGGTTTACTAATGGAACCAAGGTTGTAAGAATGACAATTTGTTTCTGAGATGCTATTAAATTACTATTCCTGTTCATTCATGTGTGTTAATGCCTATTTCTATTTTTTACTGGCCATCAATTTTAGGATACAAGATTAATATTAATACTTGAAGGGTTAGTTTTAATCGGATCTAATATGAATGATGCTTGTTCAATAACCTTGCTTAGTTGTTGATTAGTGGATGGTATAGGAATATATTATTCACCTTGCATAACTTAAACCTGAGCTTAGATCTACATTCTGAGAGCTGAATTCATATAGGAATATGCTGGAAATAGTTTAAGGAACCTTAGTCATAATTAATTCGAAAGAATTTTATGTAGTAAAGAAGTTTCTATTAACAGGGGTAATAAATGTTGTAGCATTTTAGTAACATTTTCGGTCAAACTTACAATTGAGGGGAAGTTAATAAGCCTAGCTAATTTTCATCATTGATTTACAACCCATAACTACAATCTTGCTATTTTTAATCACTTTTGACCGCATTTATTTTTGTACCCATTTTATTACGTCAATTTAGTAAATTTTTGTCAAACTCATTCTTTACTTGATTTGTGGATTACATAACTTCCAACATATATTTTTGGTGATTCAATCTCTGTGGAACGATATTTTTTTGGTGATTCTTGCCATGTTATTTCAAGATCCAATAAATGTATTACATAAGCAAACTCTACACATTGAAATAAGATATCTTATCCAACAATCAAAGCCTACTAATAAAAAACTATTGGTTTATGGTTGCAAAAATCTCATTGATGTAGGAGCAAGAGAGAAAGATAGAATCGAGGTAAAGAAATAGAAGTACAAGAGATTAGAGAGACAAAGAAAGAGCAAAGAGAGGATTCTAGAGAGAACTTAAGAACTTGAAGAAAACCAGAAATCTCAATATTAATTTAGCAACCACCACTCTGAAATCTATTAACTGAAACGTGACAATTGGACGAACTTAACTAAATCCTACATAATTGTAGAAGATAATATAATCTTAAATTGAAAACTAAAATGTTAAAAACAAAAAGTATTCTAAAAGATAAACATACAAGTGAAATTCCTAATATATTGTTCCTCATAACTCACATATATCCCATGTTCGTCTCGACCAATTTGCTTATAACCCGCACGCACACTACTAGTAATCCTACGACCAAACGAAAGATTAAAACATCAAGGAACACAATTAAGAAAGGAGCTAGTATAATCTATGTAGACCCTGAAACCAACAAATTATTAACCCTAAAATTGCAATTTGACAATGAGATTACATTATCTCCAGCACATAATCCAAAATTCACAATCCATTCAGACTATGATTTATCATTTACTCTCCATTGTGATATAGGCATAGTGCATGTTAACCAATTATCTATCAAATAAACCAATGGAAAATTTAAAAAAAAAAAAAAAAAAACACACTTTTTTGTTTTTAAAAATATATGTTTTGTAAGCATCTCAATTTATAAACCAATGAAAAATTGAAACATAGGCATTACACCCCACACATACAAAAACCAATACGGCATATGTATCCAGATCCCTTTACCACATTAGCTGATTATACAATGCAATTACGCAATAATAAAAAGTTTACATTCCCATTTGCCCAAACAAAGTTTACAGCAATTTAAGAAGCATCCATCAAACAAAGTAGCCAAGCCAAGTGATATAATACTACAAAGAAAAAAGAAATGATTCAACTACATAAGAGTAAAATCATCAGCCCTGTGTTTAGTTGCAATCGAAAACCTAAGAAAGAGATACAAACAAATCCCTAATTAACAGAAAACCAATTCCCAGGTAAGTTCTGATTTTCATCCAGTAGAAATAAGAACAACCTCCAAGAGGAGGGGAAAAAAAAAAAATCCTACTTTTTTAATTCCAGTTTCTCAGCAACCAAACACATGATCAAACGAATCGTACCCTTCCTCCTTTAAAACAAAGATCCCCAATTTCCTACGGCTACAATTTCGCATTTCTTCTTCTTCCAGGCATATATACCACAGAAACCACAAAACCTAACAGATCTAAACCAAAAATCAGAAATCAAAACAATTCGACACAAAAATCATGGATAAATTATAACACAAAATCAATCAATAACATTAAAAAAAAAAAAAAAAAAATGCTGCATGAATTGAAAGAGAAAACGAAGAGATTCTCACCGAAACCGAAGACGCGTAGAGTCAGAGAGAAAAAGTTCAAGGACAGCTTCTCAGTGGTGACTCTAGGCTCTAGCCTTCTTTTAATTATTATTTCTTTGTTGGGTAATTGTTTTGTGTTTGATTAGCATTGTTTTTAGCGATTACTTTTAGCGTTATATATATATATATATATATATAGAGAGAGAGAGAGAGAGAGAGAGAGAGAGAGAGAGAGAGAGATAAGCTACAGCATGTAACGGTATTTCATAAAATTCATTTTTACCCGGCAACTTCTAAAACTGTTACTTAGAATTTTAAAAGCATGTCAGGTGTTATTTTTACACTACTAAATCTATTAAAATAACCTCAATAATAAAATTTAATTATCTACTTACTTATTTTGGACCTGTTTAGTTCGTTGATTCGAGTTTTTAATTCGAGTTGAGATTTGATTTTATGTGAGAACTTTTTACTGTAGCAAAAAAGTTAGATGTGATTGTTTATGAGAACTTTTTACTGTAGCAAAACTCGAATTCTAAACTCAAATCGGCGAAATGAACGGGGCCTTTATTTTTCATGTCAAGTTTTAAAGTTTTTTTAAATATTTATTCAAAAATTAAAATTATTTAATAAATATAATATGTTAAATTCTATTTAATATTTTTTATAATTATAAAAAAATGTTTAAAAATAATAAAAATTTATTAATTTTATACATAGTTTACCAAACACTTAAACTTCTACTTTTGTACTTTGTTGAAAAACATTATGAATACCAACCTATAAATGTGTTAAAGTAAGACTATTTTAATCATACATCTCACAATAATTTTATACATAGTTTACCAAACACTATAATTATGACATTTGATTTTTATATTCGTTCGTGATTCTGAATCATAATTCATAATTCTCTACAGTATTTTCTCTCACAAAAATACACGTACAACGAGAATGGTTCAAAATCATGATTCTAAATACATAAATCAAATGTAAATAGTTTTGATATTCATAACAACTTGGAGAAAAAAAAAATACCAAACACCTACATACTCCTAATCACTAGAATTTCTAACTATCAGCACAACAACAATAAAAACTTATAAAATGCCAGACTTCTCGCAGGTGTTGGAAGAAATATATGTCAAGTGTTTTGCTTGGCAATAATAAAAAGTTGACAGCTTGTGTTTTGATGCAACTCGCTTTGATTGAAGATCCAACAGATGATAAATCTCTCAAGTCAGTTAAGAATTTTCCTTTTTTTATTATTTTGGGAATTTTTATGGTGGGAACTATTGATTTACCCTACCTATAGGAATGGTTGTTTCAACCATTAGTTTTTTAATCCGTTTGGGTTTGTTTATCTTATTAAGTCCTACATGTAGACCGTACTATTTTCAGAAATTTCACAAATTCAACGGTTTGGATAGGATTCATCACTCTGACCTGCAATGGAAAAGGTCAATTATAAAAATTTGTAATAATAAAAAGGGTTAACTATAAAAGCTAGCAATTATTACATGCAAGTACAGTTAATATTACAAAATTTTTCAGAGCCCGTAACCAAGGCCTGACAAAACTAGCCAGCACCACTATTCTGCAGAAGCTGGCTTCTGTGTCTTGAATCCAAACAAGTTCTCGAATAATTTAGGAGCCATTGGAGGAATACGTGCTGGCAAAGGAGTCTTGAAGTTCACAATCTTTTCATGAACATGATACCTGAAATAGTACAAGTTACAACAGAGGAGAATTAAGAGAAAATTCTACTAAAAATGAAAAATTGCACCAGATTCCCATTTACTCGACATAAATAATGCCAGAGAGTCCCAACTCTAATGCCAGATTTTTTATACCAACCAAAGCGGCACGTGAATAGTGACACTTTTTATTAGTAGGTGTTTAAACAATTGTCATGTCAATAAAAATTAAAAATTTGCATCTACCAAATGACAAACTCGCCACCATGTGAGTCAGTATAAAGAACTTGGAATTAGAGTTGGCATACTCATACTGTCAAACTTTTAGCAGCTCAATAGATGAGAAACAAACGAATTGCTAAAACCTTATCTTGCGACCCTTTGAGGCACGTCTATCCACAATCTTCCTTTTCTTCGTTTGAAACCTTCTTGCAGCATATAAGGCCGTCTCTGTGGGCAGTTGAAAAAGAGAAAAATGAAGATCATCAAATTACTATTATATTGTATTCTGTAATGCCAGTAATTCGTGATTAACTCCAAACATAGCATCATGATAATGCTTCTCAGAGAACTAAGACACTTTTTAGAAGTACTGAAAAATAAGACCAAAAATAATACATGTCAAAGTATATACAAGGATAATTCAACTCTGCATAAGTCAGGTTACTGTCGAATTATCTGAACTACAGTAAGTTAAGAGCAATGCTACAAATCACGAATGCAATTGTAGCAACATTAGATAATGACACGTGGACACAAAGGCATACAAGAAAAATTACAAAAAAGGTCAGTGATTTTCCTTCTTTGTCGTTTGATTCGCTTAATCCGCGGCCCCTGCCTTGCACACAAAATCATAACCATGGCCACCTCACAAAATGCCGTAAGTGTTTCCAGCAAAAAGAAATGCGAGCAAGAGAACCCTTGCCATTATCTAAACTGGGTCATGGCCACTACTTTTTTTTTTCGGCCTTCTTTTCATCCTTTGTTGTCTTGGCCAAGTAGGACCCAGATCTGAGGAAATAGGATAAATATTTGGGGAACCAAAATCCGGCACAAAAAAAAAAGAAATTAAAAATCCAATAAACCTCAATTGTTTCTAATCTAATCTGGTGTGTGGTTCTTTTATTCAATGGATAAATTAAAAATAATAAAAAGAAAAAAAAAAAAAAAAAAGAAGCAGATCTGTAAAACTATTTTATAAGTTTACAGTCGTTATTCTCTTAATAGAACAGAGATCTTTCCATTAAAAAAAGTTTTTTCTTTCTTCTTTTTTTTTTCATAAGCATACACAAACTTCCCAAAACTTTCTTCCGCAATCTCCCACCTGTCACAGTCCCTACTCTCTTCAGTCGTCAGGATGATTTTCTGTGTAAAAATGTACAACTGATTGTTTTCCTTTACCTGATTTTTCAATTGTGGCTATGTGGGTCTCTCTCTCTCTCTCTCCAACTATGGCTGTATGGGTTTTCAGTTGAAAATAGTAGGACAAAAATGACATTTTAATTTTAGGGATTGCCTTGCACGTGACTTGCACTTGCGGATTACTAATTCGTGAAGTTCAAGTTATGAATGTTTCGTGAACAATAGCATTTCTCATAAGTTAATAAATTTTAAAGATCAAGTAGAAATGCCATGATACAGGCAGCAAGTAAAAAGGCATGAGATGGCACAAGATTTTACCATTAGATGTTGGGTCAATTGACTCAAAAAACTCCTTAAGTAATTGCTGGTAAAACTCAGAATCATCTAAAAGCTCAGGGTCACCATCAGCTTGTGCACCACCATCAGAAAGCGCTTCCTACGAGTAAAAGGATTAATTTGTTTGAGCACCGCTATCACATTATTTATTACTGAATATAGTATATAAATAATTAATTTTATAGAAACATAAAACAAATTTGACAATATCAAGCGT
Organism: Morus alba; assembly: GCA_012066045.3. NCBI lineage: Eukaryota > Viridiplantae > Streptophyta > Magnoliopsida > Rosales > Moraceae > Morus > Morus alba. Next base: position 6,679,537 of record CP050232.2, on the reverse strand, counting down.
TTTCTCATTTTGAATTTCTTTTTCATTGTATTTCACATATATACTTCCGCTTTCAGAACAGAATTTTATTGTTAGCATTGCTTAATTAAGTCAGGTGTGTCCAAAGAAGTAGAATTACCTCACGCTCCGGATTAGCTTCTCCATTAGGAACCTGCCATCAAAAGGCAGCAGAGAAATAAGGTAAGGAAAACTTTAAGCCCTGTTCGTTTCGTTAGTTTGAATCACAACTCAAATTTTTGTTACAGTGTTTTCTCTCACAAAAATTCAAACTCAGCCTTTTCAGCTAGTGTTTTCTCTCACATGAATTCACTTTTTAACTCGAACGAGCGAAACGAACGAAGCTTTAGATATTTATAAGTACTAGATCAGCGTACTATGAGATTCCCACTATTGTTTAAATCAACATAAAAAGAAAACTTAGCCTCACTTACTGTCCCGAATACACCAACTGTTGATCTTCTTAGCTGCATTTGCTTGATCATTCTACTTGGATCTCTCATATAAGCAGAAACTTGTTCACTAATATTCTGCAAGTAGACAAATAAAAAATTTAATTCCGTCATGCCTCAAGCCAGGCAGCACAGTTGTAAGTTCAATCATAGGGCTATACCTGATTAAATGCATGAAGTTTGCCTTTAATAGCAGCAGCTCCGGTCATCACCTGAGTCTTCTTTTGCCACTTGTCTACAGACTTATTCCGGAAAGGTGTTATTCTACAAAATAGAACATGGAAGTTCTCAAATGAAACTAAACATGTGCAATAATTGCAGTATGGCAATCTTAATACACATGGAGCGAGTGTTAAACAAATAATGGGACGTGGCTGCAATGAAAGTAGTCAGAGAATCAACATGAGTATGTAAGCATAAATATTACTCTGATAGGAATTTTCTACAACGTGGATAGTACATAAATGCATTGTATGTTCATTTGGATACCCTCTATTGAACCTACAAACCCAAATGGTCCTGTCCCTAAGTAAACATTTTAGGAAGTAAATCATGACCACCAATTCTTTGATATGAACTTCTGTATGCACGCGGAAATCCATAAAGGGTATTTTAGGCAGCTTGAAACATTTGTATATGACAAAAAATATGTTAGATATAGTGCACTTGGGGGGGAAAAAAGTAATAAAAAACAAACAAACAAACAGGTGACAATATTCATTTCCAGGATGACAACTTATAGACTGAGCCAAGGTTCCGGAAAAATAGAAACGGGAACTGCAGGGGAGCATTCTTGCTTGCTTAATGAATCACAGACATCTTATAAACTATTTAATGGCATGTTTACTTATCTAGATTGAAGGGTGGGAGTGAAAAATGGGAGTCAATCTCATATTTACTTGTTCTTTTTTATCCTGGAATGGGAGTGAGATTGGTAAGCCCCACTCAAATTTGGAATTGAGAAATGGGATTGGCACTCCCATGCCCCCCCTTGGGATTGAGACTCTCATTCCTAATATTAATATTAATTTACTATTATACCCTTATTTTACTTATAAATACAAAATTAAAAATAATAAATATGGACTTTATTTTTAATAAATTAATAATATATTTCATTTTTTAACACTATTTTTTATTTTTATTTATTTTATTTAAATTTATTTTTATATTTAAAATAGTTGTAAAATTTATATTTATTATTTTAGTACCCAATTATTACACTAAATATTTTAATCATGATTAATTTTAATATAATAAGTACACAATATATTTTTTAAATTGAAAATATCAAATTGATTTAAAGGGTATATTAGTAGTTTTACACTTTTTCATTCCGATTCTGAGTGTAAGTAAACGTATGAATGAGAATTGTTATTATTTTAGTACCCAATTAAATAGTTGTACAATTTATATTTATTATTTTAGTACCCAATTATTACACTAAATATTGTAATTATGATTAATTTTAATATAATAAGTACACAATATATTTTTTAAATTGAAAATATCAAATTGATTTAAAGGGTATATTAGTACTTTTACACTTTTTCATTCCGATTCTGGGTGTAAGTAAACATATGAATGAGAATTGGAATGACTCCGATTCCGAATCTTATCACTAACTAAACAGCTTATTCTGATTCTGATTCTTCACTCCGAATCCTTCCCACTATGAATCCTGCCCACTCCGATTCATGCTCATTCCGATTACGCGTAGGTAAGCATACCATAAAATTTTTATCTTCACGTTTGTGCATAAGTTTAGCTAAAACACAAAACAAGAGCATATCCAAAAGATTGCCTACCTTCCATGCAATTGAGATATTCGAGACCAATCTTCGTCATTCTTCACATCAGAACTTTTTGAAGATTTTGAATGGTTGGAGGATTGTCCAGGCTTACCTTGAAACAGGAAACACGTCAGAACAAGAAAGCCATGTCAATATCCATGCATGAGCTTCCTTCTTTAAGGAGAATTCATGAACTTGAAGAATGAAAAAAACAAAATAAAAGTAAAAGCAATGACATTTTACATCATGGACATGAAGTCGAGGACAATCCAAATAAGAAATAAAGCCAGAGAGTACTGATCATCTAAGGTCTAACTCAAAGCAAATAACTATAGCAGAAGGAGCAAGTCACGATTGAACACATATGGAAAAGAATGATGCAGGACATCAGTGATATTTGGTTAAATTCTCCTCTCTAATGGGTACCTTTGGCTGCATCTGAACATTTCAAGAGAATACAAGGAAATAGAGTATCAATAAGTCTTTACAAATTCTACCCAATTTCCCATTCTTATGATGAATGATATTTATGCACCATACCAATAAAACATACTTACCATCTGTGGCTTGCAGAATAGAAGGATTCTTTTCAAGTAAAGCCTGAAATAATAAAAGGAACATGAATTGAGCATGTGACAATATTCATGAAACAGAACAAACACATTTTCATGTCATAGGAAGGAAGACAGACGACAAGAAACCATAAGGTATATGATAGTCTTTTTAGTACCTCTTGCAGTCCCAACAGAGAATCTAAAGTTTTCTGTGACGATGTAATTAGGTCTGAATACGCTACATGTACAGTCTCATCGGAATCACAAAATGAAGACCTCAGAGGCTCCTACAAACAGTATTAGATGGGTAACTGCTTAAACATGTTTAAACATCCAGAATCAGCGTAACTAAGAATCAATGGACAAAGCATACCTGTGGTAATCTGTTTGAACTGGAGAATGATTTTTGAAGCAAGAATCTTAACTCAAGAGTTTTGTCCCATAAAGCCTTTTACAATACAAAATAATATAAAAAATAGTAAAAGGGTAATAAGTATGTCAATGTATATAGACATTAAAAGACGGTAGAAAAACCAGAGAAAATATGTATAACTGGAAGCCTCAATCTTCTTCTTCTTCTGTTATCAAAATTTAACCCCACAGATTATTTATTTATGAGATCATAATACCAAGGATGAAGGATCTAAATTGAAAAAAAAAAATTCAACATAACAAAAATATATATATATTGAAGAATATCTAAAATTATTATAAGGTCAAGAACGGAGATTAATTCAACCAACAAACGGAAATTATACATACAGAAAATTGAACCAATTTCGTGCCTAAAGTAAGCAAGTAAGACTATATAATAGTAAAACACAGGAGATCACACCTTCTGATTTTTCACTGCTTGCCCTTTAAGAATATCTTCGCCCTTGTGATGCTTCAAATTCTGTAAGATATCCCTGATTGGAAGAGGGGAAAAAGGGTGTGTGATCCACTAAATACGGTCGTTTGGACGAGCTAACATAAATCCTTTGATGCAAGTAACAATTCTCATATTTTATTTATGACACATGTTAGGCAAATAAGTAAACGTCAAAAAGTGAAAAACAAAGAGAGGAAAATGGCAAAATGGCGATAGAAGCCCTACCGCTCCTGGTTACAAAGATTCATATATTCTTTCTCAAGTTCATGCATCTCAGCATCATCGTTCAATGTATTCCGTCCATTACTATTTTCTTCTTCTTCTTCTTCCTCCTCCCCCTCGTCTTCCGACTGATCTTCCTCCTCTTCATCATCATCATCAACATCAGCATTGCCCCGACCATCGCTATCATCCTCAGCTTCGCTCTCAACCTCAACACTGTCATCGTCGTCATCATGATCATCTTCTTTTTCTTCTTGATGTTCTGACTACATTATATATATACACACACGTACACACATATATATACACATATATGTATGTATTTTCAATCAACAAGAAAAAGAATCGATGTAAATTAAAGAACTATTGAATACAAATCGACAAAAAAAAAAAAAAAAAAAAAAAAACCGTGACTTACATTGAGCTCATCATCGTAATAATCAAACTCATTGTCACTGTCATGTGCTTTTCTCAATCGCTTCGCAGGTAACCCCATTTTGAGAGCTCCTACAACTATAAAAACCAAATATTCATTTAGCTATTCTATTCTACGCTTTCCTGATCATCGACCCATCGAACATATATATATATATATATATATATATATATATATATAATCGGGAACCACCACAAAATCCCAAATTCAAACAAATATTATAAAAAGAAATTACCCAAAAAAAAATGATGATAACAACACAAACAGAAAGGCAACCGTGGAGAAGATTGGCTTACAGTTAAAGGTGGCTTGAAATGGGCTCGGAAGGAGGGCTGGCTGACTGGCTAACGGCCTCCACTACTCGACGGCTGGGGATTGGGGCCGGTGCCACTGATGCGCCCTAGGGTTTTTCTTTCTTTTTTTTTTTTTTTTTTTTTTTTTTTTCAAAAAATGCACTTAAACCCAGACTGAGATGTTTGTAAAATACATATGGGTATTATGGCCTGTTTACATTTTTCAAAGAAAGTCCCAAAAATTGTCTAACTTTTTTGTATAAAAAGCTCAAAAATTTAACCCCGAAATTTTTCCCATTTTAGGGTATATTTAACCATCAAAACTTATTTACCATCAAAACTTATAAAGTTGTTATAATGCAATCTACTTTGATAATGATCATGTCACGTTCGATAAAAAAAATAATAAAAAATAAACATTCCAAATTTAATTGTTACATAAATTTCTCAATTTCTTTACTCTTAATCTCTTAAATCTAACAAAAAAAAATTAAAATAAAATTAGTAAAATAGAAGACATTCCAACAACTTTCTAAATTTAAGGGGTAAATTATTAAAATTAAAATTTATGGGCAAGTTATAAAGCTCTACAAATTCAGGGGGCAAATGTGCATAATACCCTATATATTTTAGAGTTTTATTTTGACCTTTAAAGGATTTTTAGTATAATTATTTTATTTGCAACTGTTTGTTAGTTTTTTTTTTAGATAAGATATTTACCACAAGTGCTTTTATTTGTTGTCTGTTTTACGTTATTTTCCACCTATATTTTTAGTAAGTAGTGCTGATTATTAATTTTTGTAATTTAAATCCCATTTTTCTACAATAGAATAAAATATTTCAAATTAAGAAAGTACAAACACCAATTCCAAATCGAATAGTCACAAAATCATTACCCTAATAAAACAACTAGATCTGTTAGTAAATTTGACTGAAGCATTTAAAGGGAAAAAACGTGTACCAAATTCTAATGGCAGACACTTATTAAGATACATTAAAAATTGAGTATGAACACGACTATTTAATAAATTTTTTCCAATTGACGGCTAAATCCAATCGATTGAAATCGAGAGGCCCACAACACTAAGACCACACAAAACATTGTCATAACACAAAAGATAATATTGACAAATACCTTTTGAAAGTGTCTAAGTCATTATTTTTACCCTTTTACTCTTGATTTATAACCTTTTTAGTTAAATAATTACACTAATAAAAGGTTATTTATCAAGAAAAATGGATAAAAGTCTAAACTCATACACTCTTAAAAGTAAATTATCTATTTTTTTCTAACACAAAATCTAGCAAACTAAACCAAAAACTAACACATTAGAGTTTGTGGACCTGAATGTCCAAATTCTTTAAATGGGGCTAAAGGTATCAACAAAAAGAGTTTGAAGATCTAGGTGTCTAAATCCTTAAATGGGGACTAGTAATGCGATTAAGAGTTTGAGTACTTGAGTATCAAAATTCTAAAAATAAGGATCTAAGTGCCAAAAATTACAAAGTTTAGGGACCCATGGCATTTAAATCCATAAATGTATTATGACATAATTTTTATTAATCACAAAACACATAAGACACGTAAATAAGAACTCTAGTTCATTATATCTAATAACTTTATAAACTTCTTAGTCTCTTTATTTACCATCATTTTCTTCCCATTCCCTATACAAGTAATATCAACACAATCTTTGGTGTAATGTTAAAAAAACATAACTAACATTATGCTTCTAAATTTATATTTTTTAGGGCTTGATTTTTTAGTCAATAACAAATCCACAAACCGTTACTAGAAAAATGTTTCAAAAAACAATTTAAAGCAACAGAATAAGATTTCAAAATTTTTGTAAAACTTTCAAAATTCGACTCACGATGCTACATTGAATAACCATTCAATATATTTGTTTGTTACTATTTGACATTAACAAATCTGCTGACTCATTCATAGCTTAGTCAACTACTCGATTTTTCTCATTATAACTCCTCTCAGAATTGACACGTGTGTGGACACTGACGAATTTTATCTTGATATTCTACTACCCTTCCAACCTTTTTTTTTTACTATGACTTCCTTTTCTCTAAAAGTGAGGGAACAGAAGTTATGGAGGCTAACAACAGTTTATTTTATATATCATGATTTTAAATTATGATTTATAATTTTTTATAATATTTTTTCTTATAAAAAACACATAAAATGAGAATAGTTTTGAATCATAATTCTAAATACACGAACCAAACGTCCACTAAACTTCTCCCATAATTCCCCTTATTTTGAACTACCAGTAGGATGCATTTTTAGTAACCGTATGATAGCACCTAAATGAAGATATACAAGTGCTGTTAAACGGCCCAATTCACTTCATCGATTCGAGTTTAGAATTTGAGTTTTGCTACAGTAAAAAGTTCTCAGAAACAGTCACATCTAACTTTTTTACTACAGTAAAAAATTCTCACATAAAATCACATCTCAACTCGAATCAACGAAGTGAACGGGCCTGCGTTTTCTCATAGTTGAGTCCAAGTGGATCGTGGATTTCCATGTGGAAATAAAAGAAAAGAAAAGGAAGAGAAGAATGGCATCATCTTTTCGATGCGTGTACAATAAGTCGTTCGTTTCCCTTTAAGAATATATGCTCCATTGGCCTCTCACCAACCCGCGAACTTACCGATTATAGTCACAATCTGATTAGAAGAAAAGAACGTTGGCACCTCTTCAACACAGGGAAAAGGGTTTCGTGTTCTCCTTTCTCGATAAATCTCTTTTCCCTCGGCCTTCTAGCCAACCCGCAATCGGAAGAGATAGTCACCGTAAGTTCACCTACGGTTATTCTTACGCCACCATAAATCAGTAAGTTTGTGTAACTTGCACTTGGATTTAGTGTTGATCTGGTGTGGAGAATATTGTAGTTGGCATAATTTATTGACAGACTAACACATCTTTTGTCCTAACAATTCACAAACACCTAGCTTAAATCTTTTCCGCTACCGAGTAAACCCTACTTCGTGTTTTCCACAAGGCTAAATTGTAAAATGTACATATAACATTATATATAATATAACTTTAAAATGATACATCTATTGATGTGGAATTAAGTCACTCACGCATGTTATCGTTTAGCATTCTTTCTCTCTCCATCAACTAAACTAATATGAGATATGGGTGAAGAATTTAATTTTTATCAGAAACTATGGCCCGTTCATTTTATCAATTTAAGTTTAGAATTTGAATTTTGTTACAATAAAAAGTTCTCAGAAACATTCATATTTAACTTTTTTACTATAGTAAAAAGTTTTCATATAAAATCACATCTCAACTTGAATTAAAAATTTAAATTAGTAAATTAAACAAGCACTGTATGAGTGAAGAAACTAAATCCAAATGGATGAACATTGAAAAAAGAAAAATGTAACTGAGAAGGGAAAACGAGATTTTTCAGGTTCGTTTTGAACTCTTCAACATCTATTCAGAAAAGGAAGAAATTCTTTTAAAGCGTGGTGGTGATTCAGTTCTTAATAAAAAAAAATCATTATCTCTTGACCACCGCAAGGGAGAGAAGGAGACAACTCAACAGAGACAGATCAACTTTTAGGGAAAAAAAGAGAGAAGAAGAAAAAAAAAAAAAAAAAAAAAAAAACCAAAAAAGTTGGCTTGTTTTAGAGAGAGATAATTTTTTTTTTAGCAAGAGACGATTTTTTTAGTAGAAGAGATAGAGGGAGAAAAATGTTCTGGCACGTCAACGCCAAGTGATGTGGCTTGTTTTCATTTGTTGGACAAGGACTCAAACAACTTTTTTGGACAGAGAATAGGGGACTCTGGTGCAACGTGGTGCAGGTTTATAGCATATACCACCAACGGCTACCCAATAAAAACCCGTTTTTTACATGGACTACGGGTAGTTCAAGACAAGGTGGAGTAAGAGAGAAACTCTCAAAGAATATACCTAAGAAGAGGTACTTAGAAGCATACTTATGTTGCTAGGTACAAATGTTGGGAATTGTATTTTAGAAATACGAGACGTAACATAATATTTATTATTTATTTAATAAAAGAATTTATTTATTATTTTATGTGCATATATTATTAAATATTTTATAAATATTATTAAAAAATTTATGATTATATTATGTGATCTTAAATATTATATATAAATGTTATATGTGAGAGGATAATATTTAAGGATAATAATCAAAATTATGTTCGTAATGAATTTAATTAAAGCTCAAAATATTTATTTAAAACATTACTAATACATGTCATTCCTATTTAGAATGAAATAGTGTTATATGAACTATTAATATGGTAAGATATTCAATTAGTATATTACGCATAATAAGATTGTGTGGAACCGGGACACAGACATAATATGAATTCTGATAATTTCTGTTAAGCATAAAAATTCTATTTGAGTATATCGATAGTCACATATATAATGATCTTAATCTTGAGTTAGTAGAAGACTCCTATTTATGAATTTGTGTCTTTTGATTTACTTGGTACGGATTCTGAGATGTTGAATCATATTCCTTGTATTCTGAAGACAAGATGAAGTGAGTAACCAGGAATGTTAATACACAAGATGGGATCTATTAGGATTTATTCAGTATTTAGAATTATAGGAGCTCTGATTCATGAATTTGTTTGTTGAATCACTATCTATTAGAGAATCAATGGTACTCAAGGATAAAGATGTAATTAGAGAGGTTAACGTATTTCTCCTAACTCTAATTATGAATTATTTATGAAGGATTGATCTAAATGTAATAGCTATATCAAATGGACACTTCACAGTTTAGAAATAAATTATATCTATAATTGCGAGAATGCAATTCTAAGTTTATAGTGGAGTAACTTTTAGAATTTAGAATTAATTAAAGAGTTTTAATTAATTATTAATTTTATTGGAGTTTGAAATTATAGGGTCATGAGTTCTCGCATCGTCCTTGTAATTCGACGTAACACTAAGGACAAAATTAAAATTTTAAAATTATAGAATTCTAAATAGAACACTTAAGGATAATTAATTGAGAATTAATTATAAATAAAATAATGTGATTATTTAAATTTAAATTTTGGAACACATATGTGGAGGAGTCCACGTGGCATACGCCCAGCCCAGCACATGAGAATCCCTCTGAGATTCAATTGTTTACTCTCTAAGTTATTCAATTGGCTTATTTAATAAGTTTTCTAATTGAAATTCAAATTAAAATAAGTTTGACTTAAATTAGAATTAGAATTTGTGTCTAAATTGAACTACATGATAAAAGAGAATTTTTTCCCCTTCCTTGTCTATAATTTGCGCCAACTATAAGGGGAATATCCATGTGGTGGCTGGCCCCTGTGGATAAGAGAGAAAGGGGATTTGTTTTCAAAATCAATTAGAAGTGAGAGATAATTATTAAGTTTTATCTTAGATATAATGACAATACTTTTTTTGAGAATCTGACAATTACTTTATATATAGAAGATTACAGAAAATTAGGGAACACAATTTTTGCTCTCCCTAGCATAGTGTGGCCGAAATTCATAGAGTATGGAAAGAAAAAATTCTCCCAAATTTCACGTCATGCATGTGTTGGTGTTCGTGAAATACTTGAGTGTTTATTTGTTAGTCATTTTTTTTTACAGGTGTGTCCACACACACGTCTTCATAAATTTAAAGAATTAATAAGGAATATTCGGTTATTCTAAAGAAGTTCAGAGCGATGAACGTTTATGGTCAAATAACTCAAGTTATTGACCTAATCGATCACTGGGTAAATTTATTCATAAATTAATTTGATTAATTTATTTGCGCATAAATTAATATAATATATAGAGTATCTCAAAAGTTTATCAAAATTTTTTATTATACATAATCTGCTAGATACACACTTCTGCATTGAAAATTATTTTCAAAACCAATAACAAATTAGAAATTGCCAACCTTACCTTTATTGGCAATAGCGCATGCCCACGTGAGGTCCTTGTGAAATGTAATTTTATGATATTTGCTCATAAATATAAAGGACAACAAAATACAAGTTTTCATTATTAATTAAATGCAATATTTCACTTCTCACAATGTTATAATAGGATTACAATTCAATTTTTATAAGCATCAATCCTAACAGTAGATTTGTTATTGTCAAATAAGTATGAACAAATATATTGAATGATTTTTTATATAGCATTTGGAGTTGCATCCTGACTATTTTAGAAAATTTAAAAAGAATAAGGCTAAAGATACCAAATATAATTCTATTTTTTTTTATATCAACTTACGTGATATATGAATCATTATTCTATTGACAGATGTTTATAAGATTATAACGTCAATTAATAATAAGCAACTACATCTATCAATAAAAAGATGACAGCTCTATGTTATATACGTTGGTACAAAATAGTTTAAGATTAGAATTGATATCCCTAGTACTACTCTTTTGAAAACTTATTTCACTGTGTTAAATTCTTTTCTGAAACATTTTTCCTAGCTCTATTCATGAGATTAATATGTGTATTTTGATTTGCATGATAAATATTTATCATAGAGTCGGCATTTTAAGTTATATATGTTGGCTGTAATATATGTGTGGGATGTATATTTTCGTTGTTATTATTTT